>ML780002.1:1255433-1314938 GCA_009831015.1 Picea engelmannii
CTTGTACTTGAACATTTAAGTGGGGTAAAAGGAGGTTTCCCCCTCGAAGAGGCTTATTATCTGAAATTATCTCTTTTTCAAGGCGTTGAGTACTTTTTCTGAGGTTTTTCTATGCTATATTGATATTTGGTTCTTAACAGATAGTCATGCTTAGTGTGTGATATGCTCATTCTAATCCATTTGTATATGCTAAGTGATTGAATACTGTAGATTGTTATGAATACTATGAATCTCTGTTGTATTAGCAAAGTGAATAAGTGATTTCATATTAGGGAACTGATGGTGCTAAGAGTTTTATTAAGTATTATAATCACAGATATTTGTCCCAACTAAGACTATAGACACCTGAGTCTTGTAACCACCCCTGCCTCTACCTCAGGTGAGACTTCATCTTCTTTGCAGGTGTTTTTGAAAGGGATGGTAGTTAGGGCTTTGTTGGTGTGCTATTGTAGTGTTGAACCCTGGGTCTTCCCCTGTGCCAAAAAATGGTTCTGTTGTCGGGACCTGAAACTATGATTGATGGGAACTGAGAAAGAAGAATCTCTATGAAAAGACTCATCCTAAAATTGTGAAATCTATGTGCATAGATCTGTTCCCTAATGCGCAATATTCTACTTGACTTATAAATCCCTATGCTAAATAAAGAATCTTGATCTGAAGAAAAAAGATTTGAAAGATTTGTTCTCTAAGAAAGGTAAAAGTAAGAACGTCTGATTAAAAGAGGTAAGATCTGCAAGCTCTATGCTCTGATAAATGTAAGAATAGTTAAAAATTTTAGATCTGGAAGCTTTGTGCTATGTAGAAGTAAGATAAGTAGAAATTTTTGTTTCTAGAGTATGGATCTAGGTATGATTGATAGGATCTGTCCTAGCCTGAAAACTACGGCATTGATAGATGAAATAAGGTTTGATGTGAATAGAGCTAATAAGACTAGTGAAAGATATGTTATACGAATGCATAGAAAGAATGTTTGGACTAACAAATGGATGTAGAATCCTGGAAAGAATTTATTGTAGGTTAGATCATATGATCCTAGTACACAGTACAGAGGAGGTCAGGGATCATTTAAAATAAAGAGAGGATTAACCCTTTGTTACAGTTGCAAAAGATCGGGACATCTTTCTAAGGAATGCCCTGGTGGAAGACCTAGTTGTTTTTGTTGCAAAGTTGTAGACCATGAAGTGTTGGATTTCCCTAGAATGATTGCTAAGATTGAAAGTATGAACATAAGACAAGAAAACCCTAAGACAGATCCAAAATCTAAGGCTACAACAGAACCCCAGAAAGAATTAGAGAAGGTATTACTACAGATGAAAGAAACCTTGGATTACCATCGACATGTTAGACTATCAGATATTTTTAAGGATAAGGAGTTCCTTGAAGCAAGAATAGGGGACTTTGACATTGATTGTGTTCTATATGAGGAAACATGAGTGAATATCATGAAAAAAAGAACTTGGGAATATATAGGAAGGCCTGCCATGATCCCTTAACTAGGAGGAATAGGGTTATTCAGAGGAAAACTAGTAAACCTGTGTGGGAGGCTCGCTCAGATACCTATGACTATCAATGGAACTTCGACGGAAGAATATTTTGAGATTATTCAATTTATTGAGAATAGAACCCCGTTTACCATGGTAATAGGAAAACCTTGGATTGATAGAGATCAAGCCAGGCGAAAAGAAGAAGAAGAAGTTTTGGAACAGAAGAAGCAAGAGTTAAAAAATTTCATGACCATAAAGATCACACAATTGATTAAAGAATAGGAGAACAGATCGAAGATGTTTAATGATAGAAACCCAACTATCGAAGTTAAGAGAACTCTAGAGAATCCAAAGAATATTGAATTACCTATCCCAGACAAAGAAGAAGTCTTATCCAAGAACCCTAGGGAAGAATTTCAACAACGCGAAGTGACTAAGACCACAAAAGACAAGAATCATAATGGAAAAAGAACTACCAATATGAAGCTCACTAGAAAAAAGGATTGAAATTTAATAAATAAGAGGGCTAAGACTAAAAATTTACAGGAGGTTTTGGAGGAGATGTCGCAGAAAGAAAAATTGTAAAATTGGAGCTTCGTCGGGATATCAGAACAACGACACATGGAACTTCTCCATGATGAAGAAATATAGCCATTGGGCCTGACATATCTGTTTGAATCCCACTTAGAATGAGAAGAAAAGAAATAAAGGTTAGTCATCAGACCGTTGGGCCACGCCATAACGGATCGAATAGGAGTTAATGGAAGCTCATACCCATTGTAAGCACACCATTGTCGAGTTACCTATTTATCACATTGTGCCATGCATCAAGAACACTTTTTTCTATTTTATAATTCAATCCCATAGACTAAGCCGAGTTTATAAAGTGATTATTGTGCTCTCCCTCTCTATCTCATTACCATGTCTAAGTTGTTCCCTGAACCCACAAATTGTTCACCCCAAGTACGTATGTGAGAAGCATTGAGCGCTGTAGAGAAATTTGTTGAGGAAGTTTTGATCAAATTGATGACTAAGAAAGCCATGTTGATGTCTGAAGGTATCCAGGATTCATCCAAAAAAATAGTGCAAGCGTCCCCATCCACTGCTCACGAAGCTGGACTGTCCCATGAAAGACGAACTAAGCACAAGGATGACTTAGTGAATGCTAAGTTGATTCTGAGAATTCTACCTACCTATCTACCACCTCTGAGCAATGCAATAAACTGAGACAGTGTGCCCAGAGACTTTGAATATGAATTGGTCATTGCATACCTCCTGAAGGGGATACGCGCAGTGCACGCAGACCAAGATAAGATCGCACCATTGAATTTTAGAGACTTCAAACTCGATGATATGAAGGTGTACAACATGCTCACTCTGCATAAGTATATGACGAGAAACAAGGGAAAGAACTCAAAGATCATACCCCAGTCATGGACTATGAACCTTGTGTAGTCCACCCTCCTCAACATTATGAAGATCACACACTTTAGAAGGCACCAAGAAGTGAACGCATGTGTCAGGCTACTGTTTTCCTGCTACCATGGAAGATATTTATGGTTGAATCACTGTATCATAGTGGATCCAACATTGATTAATCATATCACAGGGATGAGCATGCAAGGCCCTGACCCACAAGATTTCTATCCTAGGAAAACCATGGATCATGCTCTTGCGCAGAAGATTAAAAACACCTACGAGAATATCGAGAAGGGAATGTGAGGCTACAAGGTAGCCTCTATCCAGAGTGGCGCAGTGTGTCTAGCCTATCAATTGATCACAGGAAATTTGGTTCACAAGAAATGACCCACCCAAGTGACTGGATTTGGAGTCGACCTCGCAGGAAAGTGTGCGGAGGGCCTACAAATGAATTGGGTGAAGAACCTTGTAAACTAGTTGGAATTGGACTGCATAGAAGCGCAAGATCAAGGATATGAGTTCCACTTCAGCTGGATTCTCATCTTGATCACTTTCATCGCATGGGAGATTTCGGAAGGTGCGACCTTTCTGGACATCGAGCTGTTTGAACCTCTGGCCACGAATTTCAGTACACTATGGTACTCAAATGATGAATAAGCAGTGGAAATCAAATGTTGTCTTCCATACTTACTACAACTAGTTGAAGGTAGCCATCCAGTATGTGCCTCGTATAACCTCAAACACTCTCCATAGGTTTAGGCCCTTGATGAAATTCAGCGCGAACCACCATTTCATCTATATCAGAGTGCATGCTGATGAGTATAAACAACGTCTACAGTCGTACTACAAGTTGACAGAGGATGACTTGGAAGAGATTACCAAGGAATGGTCTACGGACCTCCTTTTTCCAACAAACCCTGCGAAGATGTCCGATGTTGACAGTCTAGAAACTGTGATGGGTATACTTGGACCTAGCAAGACAAAGAAGACCAAAGAGGTCCATGATTTATACAACACATCCGTGAAGACCGCTTCCATATCAGGAGAGCAAGGAGGATATGGAAGAGAGATAGATGTCGTAGAAGTTGAACCAAAGAAAGGTGAAGTTACACTTCCTAGAGACAAGGAGGACCCCTCAAAGAAAAGGAAGGTTTCCCCTCCGAAACCTTCTTCAAGGAAGAAATCAAAAGCAACCAGGACAAAATTTGATACCACCCTCACATCAGATGACTTCGACTTCATTGTCACAACACTAAACAATGTGTCACCGGAGATAGAAGAGAAGCAAGAAGCTTAGCAAGAGGAGGTATTCAGTTGGATTAAGGACAAGCTCCAAATGGTGTAGCAGGAAATACAGTCTAGCCGCATAGTTTCCACTGCTCCTTTGTTAGTAGGAACATCATAATTAGGTGATGAACCAGCACAACTACACTGCATTTCTGATACAGTCGAAGCTTGCCTTCAACGAGCTCAGGAGGAGACAACACAAGCTACCCAAACTTTAGTGCAAGTAAAACAATACCTAGAGGAACAACACAGTGTTGTAGAATGGGAAAAAATGGCTCTGCATGCGAAGTGGGATGAATAAAAAGTACAGTTACAATAAAGCAAGGAATAGTTTCTCGTCGAGCAACTTGAATTTAAGGAAGTGGTTCACAGAGCACTTCAATCTATGACAGTCATCAAAGTAAAGTTTGAAGAGAGAGTCCCACAACAAGTGGCGCAACTCGAAGAAGTAATCCAGCAGCTCCAACAGTGCATAGCATACTTGGAGCTCCGCACTGTGCCCAAGACTCCTCAAGATGTAAGAGACCTAAGGGAAGAAACTTCCCGTAGCTCAGTTGATAGATTAAAATCTCTTGCCTTGGAGTGCAATTAGTTGAGTAACCTAAGTGCCCAAACATACGAGAACCTCACTGAAAACCTAGAGTTATAGACACTGGAGTCACAACTCCAGGAAGCGAAGCACCACACAGATACACTACAGGCATAGCTGAAGGCCCTATTGGTTTTAGAATGAATGGAAATGTCTCAAGAGCAATGCACAACTCAACAATAGATCCATATTCTTCAAAGAAAAGTGATGGAAGTCACTCAAAGGCTTCAACCTGTGTAAGATAAGGCATGCTAATTGTTTACAGAGGTGGAAAGACAAGGAGTAGAATTAGAACAGGTTGTCACTACAATAGAAAAGCACCTAGAAAGGCCAGTGAACAACACAATAATACAGGAGTTCAATGAACAAGAGGCCACAACAAGGAATCAAGTCGAAGAAGCTCGGGCCAAGCTCGAGGCATCCAAATATGAACTGATCAGACTAGAGTGACTTGGGATGAGTCACAGGTGAGTGTTGGGGGCATGTTAGCCCTTGACCAAGTTCTAGGAGTTTCTTAGTTATGTTGACCTATTTTGAGACTTTGACAACCTGTTGAAGGAGGAGCGCAAGACAAAGTGGATATCACGGGATCTCAAACCCTTTTTGGGTTTTTGGGAATATGTAACGGGAATGGGATGTCGGCCCATGGGTTTACCCATGTTTAGGCCTATTTTCTATGTATAAATATAAGGATAGGCAATGTAAGAAGGAGAGAATAGCGCGTCTATGTGATGTGAATGCATGCTAAGTGTGAGTAGAGTCTATGAGTTCTTTGTGCATTATTGTAAGATACTTTCAAAGCTAAGTGTAGGTCCTTGTAGAAGACTATGGAGAGCTTAGTGCTATAGCACAAGGAAGAAGGATCTAGTGAGCTGCGTATATATTCTGTCCTATGCATAGTAAGGGTTTGGATGGATTTTTTCTTGTAACCGATTGACCGAAGACAATAAAGAAGAAGAGTTGGTGGACGTAGCCCAAGAGTGGGGGTGAACCACGTAAACACTGTGTTATGTTCTTTATGCTTTTTCTTGATGTGTTCATATGTTATATGCTAAGTGATCGGATATGTTTAAGATAGATCTATTTATGCTTTGTGCTTATTATCTATGAGAATGTTAGATCTGACCTAGATAGTCATTCTTAGTGCGTGATATGATTATTCTAATCCATTTGTATATGCTAAGTTCTTGAATACTATAGATTGGTGTGAATACTGCGAAGCTCTATTGTATCAGAGAAGTGAATAAGTGATTTCATATTAGGGAACTGACAGTGCTAAGAGATGTATTATGTATTATAATCACAGATCTGTGTCCCAGCTAAGGCTGCAGACACCTGAGTCTTGCAACCACCCCTGCCTCTACCTCAGGTGATACTTCATCTTCTTTGCAGGTGTTGCCGAAAGGGCTGGTAGTTAGGGAATTTTTGGTGTGTTTTTGTAGCGTTGAACCCTGGGTCTTCCCCCGTGCCAACACAAGATATAAGTTTTCTTCAAGAGATCATATTCCTTTTTATCATTTCTCTCCTTTCCTTTCCTTCATATATCAAGAAAATCTTCATTTTATTTGTTTACTCTGATGACCATAATCCTACTACTATATATCCCTCTTTGAAAGAAGAAGGTATGCATTCTTGTTACAAAGTTGATGTTAACGCTAGTCCTTCATCTAAAACATATGAGAACAATATTTGTATTCAAATCCTTCTTGAACATGCTTAACAATGTAACCACGTGAATGATACAACTGATTCACCAACATTTCTAATCATAGTACCATAATCTACCACCACTGTTGGAATTTGAAATCAATCCATTGAAACTCACTTTCATCCTACTGATGTTCACTCTAGAAAAAGAAAAAAAATGTTTAAAACCTTAAAAATGTCGTATACTCTTCATTCTTACCCTCCCAAGTTTCCAGAATATCTTCCTCTTTTTGTTGGAGAAGATCATATTATAGCTAAGAAGGATTTGGGAGATTTTCAGAATGTCATTGACAATTTGGAAATCATGCATGAGGATGTTGTTATGAGGTTATTTTCCAAATATTTGGTTGGAGATATTTCTTTGTGGTTTAAAAATCTAGATGTCGGTTCTGTTGGTTTGTGGGGTGATTTATATGGTGCATTTTGAAGGTACTAGGGAGAGAAAAAATCTCTTGACCAATACTTATCTAAGTTTTATGATTTGAAAAGAGGGGAGGATGAAGATATTTTTATTTTCAACAAGAGGTTTTATAGTTTTTATTACAACATTCCTTTCAATATCTGACCTCCTGAGAGTGCTTCTAGACTATATTATGTAACAAATCTTCATCCACATTTGCCTCTTATTCTCCTAGAAAGGAAGTTTTTCACCTTGCAACAAATGTTCATTCATGCTCAAGAGGTTGAGGATAATCTCAGAGCTTGTGGAAATTTTTTAGATTAAGTTAAGGATGAGGAGTAGAATGTAGACAGAGTTGCCAATGAACATGAACAAGAAGGATTTTGTGAGAAGGAGTTGGTAGAGAATCTCGTTGATGAGCAAGTTGTTGTCTCTAATTTTATTATTTATTATCTTCAAGAAGCCTTTGGTTTACCTATATATGATGAGTACAATGACTATGATGAGGATGATTTCCAAAAAACATCATAAATATTCTTTCATCCAGAAAATGATTATTTTTAGTAGTCTTATAAAATCATTCATCCCATTTATGACAGTTATGATCTCAATCATAGGGAACATTGTGACTTACTTGGAGGTAAGTCATATCCCTTATGATTTTCTTCATTTAGATTTTGAAAGAAAATTCAAAGTTGCTTATAGAGCAGAGAGAATTGAGATGCAAATTCACATATGTTTTTTGGAACATAATGATAACATTATAAGTCAACATCAACCTTTCCATGTTCTTAGTGATCCTATGGTTCTTTATATGTAGAATTTTATTGAGGTTGAAATGCATGATAAGGAAAATAATCAGATTGTTTCCATTTGTTCTAAGAATGATCTTGCATTTGAAAACTTAGAACAACAACCATCAACACTTGAAGAAAATGATACAATGAAGAAATAATCTTGTATGTTACTCTATACTTGTGAACATGAAGAAATTATAGACATAGGATTTCCTTTCCTTTTTATCAATCAACAAGTGGTACTCACACATATTCTTCAAGATCATTTTTCATTTATGTTGAAAACATCAGAGAAAGATACCTTTATGAGTTACCTAGAATTAGTCAGTGGAATTGGTTCTTAAAAGTGGATGAGTTTTCAGATTGGATTTAATTTTCAATTTGAATTTCCATTAAGCAGTGTTATGCAAGGAATTTAATTAGTAGAAAAGGTCGTTGCATGGTTGCACTATATTTTTTATTTCACATGATCAAGCATCTCAGAGATCAGGTTAGAAGTAGGGGAATAATCTCATCATACAAGAATTTTTGTTTCTTTTAGTTTCTTGGTTTATAGTAGATTAACAATAAGACTCCATAGCCCAATGTATAAGGCACCGAAACTACAAGTTCTTGGCATCTCGCAGGGAGGATGCCAATGTTCACACCAATGTTGTTTTTAGCACCTATTGATCATCCAACATATCCAAGGGTTGGTTTCAAAAGGAATCTTATTCATTTCTTATCTTCATTTACATTTTCAAAATTATGATGCAAACTTGACTGTGGGATGCAAACTTAACGGTGCGCTGCAAACTTGATTATGCATTGCAAACTTGACTGTGCACTGCAAACTTGACTGTGCATTGTGAACTTGACTGTGAGATGAAAACTTAAATATCTGTTGCAAACTTGATTGTGTGCTTCAAACTTGACTGAGCACTGCGAACTTGATTGTACGCTGCAAACTTGATTGTGCACTGTGAACTAAATTGAAACAGTTTACAACAAATTAGTACACAACAAAATTGTATTTTCATCATAAATTTTATTTTTTGATCTGGGTTCTTATAATTTTTTTTTTGGAGATGAATCATAATATCATTGACTTGTTGACCAAAAATCAGCCCGACCCAGTTTGTCGTTTTGGAGAAATGTTGAAAACCTAACCTATAGGAAAGTTTGTAGCATATCCTGAAATTGCGTTGCAAACTCTAACAGTATGATAAATATGAGTTGTAGGAGGGATTCCACCTATCTAAGGAGGTTCTAATGGGTTCTCAAAGATCATTTAGACACCAATGTACACTTGTACCTAATATTTAGCTCCACTAAATCTCCATGCAATGAGCTGGCTGTAGTTGCATTTATTCTAAAAGACAGTTTCCAGGAATCAAGGAATTAGTTGGACTTTTTGTTTTCCACATATCTCTAAGGCACAAAATATAATGCATGGAGTAGGATGCGACCTCCTAGAGATATTATTGATGTAATTTTATATTTAATGGGTGAGAGGACTCCAAAAAATAGGGTCTTGATCTCGAGAGAGATGGAGGGGTGCCTTAGTTGTGTATGTTGATTTGTAAGCCTGTTGGGAATATCAATATGTAACATTTCTTCCATTAGAAATTCATGAGATTTGTTATTGTCAGATTGTGTTTTATTTGTTTTCCATTTTACATTTGCATATTTCTTGAATGAATTTAAGAAATTGAGGATCAATGGTTGTTCATGGGTAGGAGATTCATGAGGTGCAAAGGATTTGCATTGATTTTCTTCTTTCATGATTTATGTTCAAGTATTTATTTTTTTTCATTTTTCAAAGAGGAGCATTTCTTGATGAATATTTCTTCTTAGTGTTATGTACTTCATTCTTCTGTTCATATTTATATAGCCCTTTTTTCTCATAGGCATATTGATTGCCTTTGATCTACAAAATGTTATGATTCCATGCCCAATGGAATGTCTCTATAAATAGTATGTTGCTCTCTTTCTTACTCTTTCTTTCTAATACACTAACCATAAAAATTGATTTAATTATTCAAATTATGATGGGTATTAGGCTTACACCTACAATAGTCTAGGTGTGACTTCTAGTGCTAACAGAACCCAAGAAAATAAACAAGGACAGTCAACCCAAAATGAGCACAAGATTGCAGATTGATTTGGGAAAAGGCCAAGGAAGCAGCATGTACAATATTGGGGATGTGATGGAAATCACGTATATAAGGAATTCCCTCATAAAGGATAAATAATGAGGACTATCCATAACATTCAGGAGGATGAAACATTGGAATACATGGGATAAAAAATTCCAAGGATATATGCAACCTTGGACAATAAGTAAGTTGAATATCAATCCCCCATGATTGAAGTGGAAGGTACAATTGAAAACCATCCCATAGAAATTTTAATTGATTATGGAGCTAGCCATAGTTACATAAATGCTAAAATTGTTGAAATATTTCACTTGCAAAGGAGTAAGCATAATAAATCTTGGTTAGTTCAGTTACCCACGGGAGAAAAGAGAAATATCGATGAGATTGTTAAATATTGTTAGATAGGCATGAATGGACTCAATACAAAGGTATATGTAAAAAGCATACCACTCGGTTCATATGATTTTCTTATTTACATGGATTGGTTGGAAAAACACCATGTTGTCCTAGACTATTACAACAAGACAATCACATGTCTTGATGAAGAAGGGAAGCAAGGAAAGATTCAATGAATTCCAAGAGTTGTAATTGTTAGAGAGATTTCAACTATGCAGTTGAAGAAGGGTTTCAGGAAGGGATGTCATATTTGTACATCCCATCTGGAAGAGGAAGCCAAAGATAAAGTGGAAAGCATTGAATATCATTTGGTCTTAATGGATTTTGAAGATTTTTTTATAGAAATCTCAGAATTTCCACCAAAGAGACATTGATTTATCTATTGATTTTCTTCCAAGAGCCGCCCCAATGTCCAAGACACCTTACAGAATGAGCACACCAGAGTTAAAGGAGTTGAGATGTAGCTTAAATAATTATTAATAAACTGGTATATACATCCAAGTGTGTCACCTTGGGGATCCCCAGTTATTTTTGTAAATAATAAATATGGAACCTTAAGGTTCTGTATTGATTTCATACTATTAAATAAGGTCACAATAAAGAACAAATATCCTTTTCCAAGAATTGATGATTTGTTTGATTAGCTGAAAGTTGTAAGAATATTTTCTAATATTGACCTGAGATCATGTTATCATCAAGTTAGGATAAAGGAAGAAAACATCACCAAGACCACATTCATGACAAGATACGAGCATTATGAATTCATGGTAGTACCATTTGGACTATCAAATGCACCAATAGTTTTTATGTGCCTAATGAATGGAGTGTTTAGGGAGTACCTGGATAATTTTGTGATTGTGTTCCTAGATGATATACTCATCTAGTCTAAGTCAAAAGAGGAACATGAGAAACATTTAAGAGTGGTGTTGCAAGTTTTCATAGAGCATATATTGTATGTTAAACTAAGTAAGTGTATATTTTACCAAAAGAAGATTCACTACTTGGGGCATATAATTTCAGCAGAAGGGATATTAGTTGATATTGGGAATATATAGGCCATTAGAGGATGGATAGAACCAAAATATTTCACAGAGGTTATATCATTCATGGATCTTGTCATTTATTACCAAAGATTCATAAAAGGATTCTCAAAGATTGTAAGTCCAATCACTTCTTTGCAAAAGAAGGGACTGGAGTTTGAATGGACTTCCAAGTGTGAAGAGAGTTTTTAGCAATTGAAACACATCTTGACAAGTGTGCCAATATTGAAGGTTGTAGATCCAGATGAATATTTTGTTATGTGCATTGATGAATGCAAGGTCTCAGTGCAGTTCTCATTCAAAAGAATCATGCAATATGCTATGAGTCCATAAAATTAAAAGAGAATGAGAGGAATTACACTACCCATGATATGGAATTAGCAACAATTGTACATGCACTAAAAATTTGGAGACATTATCTTATGGGGAGGAAATTTGAGATAAGAATATACCATTATGGATTGAATCATTTGTTTGGAAACCAACATTAAATGCCAGACAAGATGGATGGATGGAATTTCTGAGTGTCATTTTGAGATTAAGCACATCAAAGGAAAGGAAAATCAAGTGGCTAATGCACTCAATAGGAGATATCATGAAAGGCATATTGTAGCCATTAGCATGTACAAGACTGATCTAAAAGATCAAAATATTGCAACAACAAATTCATATCAATAATACATAAAAATAAACATTATAGTAAGGTAATTTTAAGTAGAAATCTAATTGTTATGAGTTGAAATAATATGGACTTCTTATGTACAAAGGCAAATCATATGTGTCGAATTCCAATGAGCTGAAAAATGTAGTTTTGAAGGAAATGCATAATGTGCCATATGTTGGGCACCCAGGATATCAGAAGATGATTGCAGTTGTAAGAAACCAATTCTTTTGGCCATGAATGGATAAGGGAGTGACTAATTGCATAGCCAGGTGTCTAGAGTGCCAAAAAGTGAAGATTGAGCATAAGCATCTGGTAGGGTTTCTACATCCATTTCCCATTCCAGAATGGAAGTGGGAAGTTTTTACAGTTGATTTTATTACAAATATTCCTATAACAGTGAAGCAAGATGATTCCATCATGGTGGTGGTGGATAAATTGACTAAGGAAGTGCATTTTATTATAGTGAAGACTACACAAAAAACAGTGAATATTGTAGAAATTTATGTGAAAGAAGTTTTCAGACTACATAGAGATCCAAAGTTTACTTCAAATTTTTGGAAAGGTTTTTTCAAGGGCTTTGGGAAAAATCTAAATCTCAGTAAAACATATCACCTGTTGAAATGTTTGATAGTACTTAGAGGGGAGGTGAATCAGTACTATATACTTCTATTAATTTTTATTCTAATCTGATTTTAAAACATAGTTAGGATTTATACTTGCACTCAGTTGTACTAGAAATGTACTTATCATAATCACAAACAATATTAAACACATTTACAAATATAGAGGTGGAAACCCAGATTGTGAAGACCTTGAAAATATTTATAAATGAATATGAATTCATGTATGAATAGTTGTCAATGAGGACACCAATCCTCTGTAGGTTCCAACCTACAAATATGAACCAACCTAAAAATGGATGAGAAAAAAAATCCTCTGTAGGCACCAACCTACAAACATGAACCAGCCTCCAAATGGATGAGGACACCAATCATCTATAAGAACCAACCTACAAATTGGTACCAACCTGTAAATGGATAAGGACACCAATCCTTTGTAGGCACTAACCTAAAATGGATGAGGACACCAATCCTCTATAGGAACCAACTTCCAAACAGAAACCAACTTGTAAATGGATAAGGACACCAATCCTTTGTAGGAAAAAACCTGCAAATAGAGCTTCAACTCAATCTTTCCTTGCCCCACCCTGCCACCCTTAATTTTTTATTTGTTCACAAGAACCAGTTATGTTTCATTTATATTATTCTTCTTAATCTAAAATAGTATTTCAAAAGATTCTAGAATAGAGTTACATATGTACAGAACTACCATAACTACACCAAATCTTGTTATTAAATTTTTATTATTCTTATTGCAATCCTTATACCTCAATTAATCTCGTGTTCATCGAAATTACTCCTCTAAAGTTTATTTCACCATACCTTTCAATCATTTCCCTAAATTTTTAATGCACAAAATAGGTCTTTGGTCCTTTAGAATGTCCATAATTCCATCTTCCTTATTTCTTTGTTCTGTCATTATCCTGAAATCACTATATTGATGCTCCTCAATTGTTACTTCATCTTTGCAATCACACTCCTCTACGTTCATTATTGAGCAGGTTATCTCAGAGCTCCCTTTTCTTCACTTCACACATATTTTATTCATCTTCATTATACATGTATGTTATTTCGATTTAATTTTGTGGATTTATTTTACAAGGAATGTGGACTCGATTCATCCATTGATCCAACCAGAGTACCAAATATGTCATTGAAAGGTTCACATAGAGTGTAATACCTCGGGGATTATTTTCCTTTATTAGATGAGTTAGCCCAATGGGCATAGAGCCAAGCATGTGGGACTAGGGGATTTATTATGGGGGGATAGACCCTTGACTTGGATCTCGAGGAAAGGGGGGGAACAATATACAATGCATCGACGCATGTATTTTCTTTTGAACACATGTTGAAATTGCAGTGGGTTTCCTTTCTATTAACCTGTGTGCTAGTTAGTTGCTCGTGATTTGATAAGAGTCGTTGATATCCTATCCTGATGGATGAAATGATCTCCATTGTATGATATTCTTTTATGCGATTTCCAAGGTACTTTTTGTGGGCCACACGATATTTGATTGATCATCGTTGGTCCATTCTATGATGAATGGTAAATATTCCTCCTTGCTAATCTGATTAGAATTTCTGCTATAGATAATGGTTGTGTCATATTAGAGGCTTGCTACAATTAATAGCTATGTCATTCATGCCTTCCATTTCTATATAATGATCAATGATTTTGGTTCTTCCATGTCGCCACACTATGATCCTTCCACATGGATTTATTACCACTATGGATCTTCTTTCTAGAAATTTATTTCCATTGTTCGTTCATTAATTTTTACCATCGATTGTTTATGTGAATCTATTATGGACATTGGATTTCCTTTCTACTCACAGGTTTGACCTAATTGTGCATGCATGTAAACTCTTGTTCTACTCTTCACATAGGAATCTTCTTGGTGGATGATAGGAGACCTTTAGTGTGGAGTGCACTTTGTTATCCCCTCTAGTGCATGCATGGAAACTCTCATTCTACTCCTTACATAGGCATCGACTTGGTGGATGATGGTAGACCTTCAGTGTGGAATGCACTTTTTTATCCCCCCTATAGTGTTGACATTAATGAAACAATATTATCTAACAATATCCCCTTACAATGTTTACATCAATGACACAAACTATCCAACAATATACCCCTTGTCATTGATGGAAACCACTGAGTAAAACATATCTTACTCCCCCTATGGGTATTAGTGCAACCACTGAGTAAAACATCTCTTACTCCCCCTTTGGGTATTAGTCATGGGTCATTGTTCATTTTATTTTTGTATTCTCTCCACATGTGTCACTGCATTGCACAGTTTTGTTGAATGATGTTTTACTAAATTCTCTCCCCCTTTGACAATAATGAAAATAATCCCTTTAATATTCTCTACTTTTATGCAACTCCCCCTATCAATAAATTTTCTCCTGAGGATTATACATTTTATCTTGTGTATTTCAAGGGGTTCTTCATAATTGTTGTCAGTTAAACTTTGTACATAGCTGTTTTTTGTATATGTTTACCATTGATCTAGACAGACCCTTCTTATGATTTTACTGTTGTTGATCCAAACATTCAAGGCCTAACCAGATTTCTCATGTCTTCATTCACACTCCCCTTATCAAACATCTTTTTATATTTTTAGTTGGTGTACTATGGGTGCTACTAAAAAGCACTTTTTGGCAGGCTTATGAATACACTATGTTTGCATTAATTTTTCCTTGGGTTGTACTAACTCCCCCTGAGATAGTGCTTCTTGTAGAATTCCTGTAGAAACCCCGATAGATCTAGAATTCTAGTTAAATTGAACACATACAATTTGTTGATATTCAAGAGACGAGAGAAAAAAATTTCTCCATAAAGCAGAGTATTATATTAATAAAAAATGAATATACATGAGCAACCATCCTCAAAAATAAGATAGGAGGTGAATATATAGAATTTCCAACATATAAATTCTAGTCAAAAAAAGCTAGAAAAAACTAAAATAGGTGTCATAGGCTAAGGGAGACCACAGAGTTCGACTTAGACCACTAAAGACACATGTCACACACTCATTAATTCCCACAAGAGTCAATTGATGCACATTATCTCACTTAAGCTCACTTAACTGACAAGAGAAGCAGTTCCAACTCACTTAACTGAGCCGAAATAGTAGTTACTAATAATAGTAATGGAAAAAATCATTAATTAAGGAATAAATCTCTCACTCAAAGAGGAGGTGCGCATTCCCCAATAATGGATGAGTTTTTTCATGCGTGATTTGGAATAAATCAAGAAAATCAAGAACCGAGAGTTGAGTCTTGATCTAAAAATAGCAGTTTTCCCTAAAATCTAGGGATGATGTGCCCTTCTTCTCTATGTGGCCAAATTAGGTGAAGTAAAGTGTGATGGAATGTATTAACCAAGATCTAGGAGTCTAATATAGGTATAAACTAATGTAAGTTAGGGTTATGCTCCAACACCCCCCCTTAAGCCTAACTGTAATGACAAACAATTTTGAGTCCGGACAACTTAGCCATTTTAGGTACTCATTACATAAAATAACTCCCCATGAAAAGAGGAAAGATGAAAAAACTCATGGGAAAACACACCCCCCCAAAAGAGGAAAAAAATGTTGAGTGGCCAGAAGTGACCTACTCAGCTGTCTCCACCACTCCAAGCATGGCTCTCAGTTCTGAAAATTTCTTTTCAGTGAAGGACTTGGTGAAGATGTCTGCAACCTGCTGCTCTATGGGGTAGTACTACAATGAAATGAATCAATCATATATCAGCTCGCAGATTTAATGCATGTGATGAACTTCCCATCTGCGAGAAGCGGCAATGGCCAAAACTAGTCGAATGGAGTCCATTTTTGAAACATGTGCAAATGTCTCTGTGTAGTGTATGCCATGTACCTGTAAGTATCCTTTTGTGACAAGTCGAGATTTGTACTTTCTGATATCACCATCTATAGCAATATTTGTTTGATATATCCATTGGCATCGAACAATCTTTCTTCCTTTCGGAAGTGGAACCAAGTCCCATGTGTTGTTGTCCATAAGAGTAGAGTACTCTTCATCCATGACAGCCTCCCAAAGTCGGTTTGCAACAGCCTCAGAGTGTGACTGTGGATCTGAACCAAGTTTCATATAAAATGTATGGGAAAAAAAGGTTATGTGGAAGCCAGGGCTTGAGGAGCCCCAAAAAACTGTGATCTAGTTCTTCTTGTATCCGTAGGATCACCGACTAGTTCACCCTCATCTTGCAAGGTTTTCTCTGCCCAAGTTGGAAACTGAGTTGGAGAAGCCTTCCTCTTATCTATCAGAATGTGAGCCCATGCTCGTGAACCAAAAATGTGAAAGTGCAACACTTTTGGTTTCTTACCAGTCCAACATTCAAAAGGAATGGTAACTTTGAGTGATTTGTGAGGAACTCGGTTCTGAATGTATGTTTCACAATTAATAGCTTCAGCCCATAGCTTGAGAGATAATTATTTCTACTGTAGCATACAATTGGCCATCTCTTTTAAGGATCAGTTTTTCCTCTCCGCAACATCGTTATGTTGTGGTGTATATGGCACTGTGCGTTGTAGTTGTATACCTACATCAATACAAAGTTGTTGCACATATTTGTTGACGTATTCCCCCCCATTATCAGTACGTATTATCTTAATCTTACACCCAAACTCATTCTAAGCAAGTCTTTATATTCTATAAGGCATTCAAATACTCCCGACTTTAATTTCAATCATCTATGAAGGTGAGTAGATATCGATCCTTATTGATTGAAGGCTACAGGAATGGGCCTGTGATGTCACTGTGAATCATCCCAAGAGGTGAATAATCTCTCTATTCCTTCCCTTTTTCAAAATGTTTCTTTAGATTCTTGCCAAGAATGCATCCTTGACATACACCTCTTGTGAATTTAATAGTTGACAATCCTTCTACCATGTTTTCCTTGCTGAGTTGATGCAAGTACTTATAGTTTAGATAGCCAAATATTTCATGCTATAACCTGCTTATATTATTAGATTGTGACAAAAATACAGTGCTAATAGATTTAGGAACAAAGTTGGAGAAGAAATACAAACGAGAACCGTGATCTGCAATTCCATGTGCAAGTTGTGAGCCTGTGGAAATGTCAATAATCACTGCGGAGTCAGGAGTGAAATCCACCTTCCTTCCAGAGACGGAATGAGTTATCTAATATAGAAAGAGAATATTTGCAGACAATTAGGGAACATGAAGCACATTTGTGAGGCATCCCCCTTCAAGATCAACAATTCCTTCTCTGCACACCTTTGCAGGTGTGGCATCTTCCAAGTAAATTGGGGATCTGGTGCTTTCTTCGATGGAGGAAAATTCATCTTTTGATGCAGCCATATGATTCAATGCACCTTAATAAAGGATACAATATGATGGAGTGGATGTGACAGCCATTAAATCATGACTATCTCATGCTCTCCCTACCGTTCTGTTATCATATTTCTTCTTTGCGTTTTCAGGCACCGTGAGATTGTGTGGCTGCAATTGCTTAGCCATCTCATCGATAGTCTTCCTCATGCAATTTTATTCGGGATGAAAACCTTTGGAACAACAGATAAAAATAAGTATTTCCTTATTATTCTTACCCTTAGGCTCAGAAGAGTTCTCTGAAGATTGTGTGGATCTCTCGTTCTTCGATTCAATAAATTTACTCGTTCCTTTTTTCTTGTCTTTTCCACTGCTCTTTGGAGCATCAGTAGCCACAAGTTCTTGTTTCTCGGAACTCTTTATGGCACCCATTTGGACTAAATTATATTTCTCTTGAGTCAATTCTGCAATGAAATAATTCAATGGAGGCATTTTCCATGTTTCCTGAGTCAATTTAGATGCTTGAAAAGACGATACAAATACGAAATATTCAGGGCCTAGTTTCAAGAGAATTGAAAGGATCAGTTGATATTCCTCTTTCTTGAATCCACATGCATTAAGTTCAATGAGGAGGGATTTGAACTTGGTGATGAATTATTTCAGGTTTCTGAAATGAATTAGACTTAGGGATATGAGTTCATTCTCCAGTTGATGCACTCTCATTGCATCCTGCTTGCCAAATAGTCCTTCCAATGTGGTCCAGACCACATCGGGACTAGTGGCTCCACTGACATGAAAGAGGAGATCTCTAGAAATTGATAGTCATATCAACCCAATTTCTTTATCTAATTTATTTAAATACTTGATCTTCTCCACTATAGCAGTCAGTTCTTTCTCCATTTCCATTGTTACCCTGTAAAGCCCTTTGCTTTAGAGGAGCAGAGAGATCTTTGTCTTCCATTCGAAGTAATTGAAAGGATTTAGAATGATTTTTGTGGGATGAGTGATATGATCCATTGATTCTTGTTGCACCTCCTGATGATCTATACCTGCAAATAAAACCGTGTACAATCCACTAGATTCAACCTGGCTCTGATACCATGTAGAATTCCTGCAGAAACCCCGATAGATCTAGAATTCTAGTTAAATTGAACACATACAATTTGTTGATATTAAAGAGATGAGAGAAAGTTTTTGCTCCACAAAGCAGAGAATTATATTAATAAAAAATGAATATACATGAGCAACCATCCTCAAAAAGAAGAGAGGAGGTGAATATATAGAATTTCCAACATAGAAATTCTAGTCAAAAAAAGCTAGAAAAAGCTAAAATAGGTGTCATAGGCTAAGGGATACTACATAGTTATACCTAGACCACTAAAGACACATTTAATACACTCATTAATTCCCACAAGAGTCAATTGATGCGCATTATCTCACTTAATCTCACTTAACTGACAAGAGAAGTAGTTCCAACTCACTTAACTGACCCGAAATAGTAGTTACTAATAATAGTAACGACAAAAATCATTAATTAAGGAATAAATCTCTCACTCAAAGAGGAGGTGCTCATTCCCCAATAATGGATGAGTTTTTGCATGGGGGAGTTGGAATAAATCAAGAATAAATCAAGAAAATCAAGAAAATCAAGAACCAGGAGTTGAGTCTTGACCTAAAAATAGCAGTTTTCCCTAAAATCTAGGGATGAGGCGCCCTTCTTCTCTATGTGGCCATATTAGGTGAAATAAAGTGTGATGGAATGTATTAACCAAGATCTAGGAGTCTAATCTAGGTATAAACTAATGTAAGTTAGGGTTATGCTCCAACACTTCTCAGTCTTGATCTTCAGATATTTATGTTTCTACAACATTCAATTATATGCACTCTCCCCTTGAGTTGTTGTTTTTGTTGGGCTCCCAATAGATTTCAACTGAACTCTTTACAGAGAAATGAGAATGATGACTCTTATATTCTATCAACGATACTCAAATGTATCTCTAGGTAGGGGTTTGGTAAACATATATGCAATTTCTTCCTTGGTAGGAACATACTCCAACTTGGCAGTATTATCATTTACTTGTTTCCTCATAAAATGATATTTAATTGAGATATATTTTGTCTTTGAGTGCATCATTGGGTTCTTGGAAATAATTATGGCACTAGTGTTGTCACATGGTATATAAATTGGTTGCTTGTATTCTACCTTAATGTCTTGTATGGATTTATTCATCCAAAGGATTTGTGTATAGAAGGATTTTGTTGCAATGTACTATGCTTCTATAGTGCATAAGGAAATTGAGGATTATTTCTTGCTTAACCAGAATACTAAACAACTTCTCAAGAAGAATACTCCACCACTTGTTCTTTTCTTGTAATCAACATTTCCTGCCTAATTTGCATCAATGTATGTTGTTAGAGTAAAATTCTCTCTTTTTGGATACCGAAGTCCAAATTCCAATATGCCCTTCAAGCATCTGAGAATTATTTTGACTACCATCACATGTGATTCTTTTGGTGCATATTGAAATCTTGTAGCCAGTCCAACAACTTGCATAACATCAGGCCTTGATGCAGTTACATATAAAAGGATACCAATCATTTATCTATACATGGTGTGATCTGCCTCCAGGGATAATTTTAAGTATGGAAATTTATATTCAAATGTAGAAACCTGGGCTAATATTACTAGTCCTTAATATGAAAAATGTAAAATGTTTGGCGATAGTTTTGTAAAAATATTCAAATTTCTAAGGATTTTGTATATTTTCTATAAAATTATGGTGATTTTTAAAGTAAAATAATTTTATTCTATGGAATTTGGGTAAATCATTTTTAGAAAAAATGGAAATTGGCGAATAAGTTTTTGGGAAAAACCATGGAAAATTATCCCATTTGCAAAATTTAGCCCCTGGTGATTCATCATCCTTACGCAACTTGCATCTTTCTATCATGGGAGTACTGATAGGATTGCAATATTCCATATTGAGCTTATTTAATATCTTGTTAATGTATTTCGTTTGAGAAATGAATATGCCTTTATTTGACTAAGAGATTTGCATACCTGGTAAGAAGGCAACTCACCCACTATGGACATCTCAAATTATTTTTGCATATTCTTTGAGAACCTTTGACTCATATCATAAGAGTCACTTCCAAAGATGATATCATCTACATAGACCACAATGATAATCATATTTCCATTTTCTTCTTTGATGTAAATATTATTTTCTACAATTCCTCTCTTGAATCCTTGTTGTTGTAGGTATTTATCAAGCCTTCAATACCAAGCTCTACATTCTTGCTTCATACCATAGAGGGATTTCTTTAGTCTACACACATAGTCTTGATTTTTTCACAATTGAAATCCCTTAGGTTGTTCAATGAATAATTCCTCTTCCAAATTTCCATTTAGAAATGCATATTTAACATCCATTTGATAGACTTTGATATTCTTGAAGCTTTCAAATGTCATGAAGATTCTAATGGATTATAGTTTGGCTATTGGAGAAAAGGTTGCATAAAAGTCTACCCCTTCAAATTGAGCATATCCTTTACATACAAGTCTTTCCTTATTTCTGACTACTTGGTCATCCTCATTCAGTTTGTTCCTAAAAACAACTTGGTGCCAATTGCATTCTTGTATTTTGGTCTAGGAACTATCTCCCAAGTTTCATTTTTCTCAACTTGATCTAATTCTTCATTCATAGCATTAACTGAGTTTTTATCTCTGCTATATTACTTAAAGTTCTTGGGTTCTATTTTAGACAGTAAATACATATTTGCATGTTCTGGTGATCTTATCAATTGTCTTCTTGTTTGGACAACTTTGTTGTTCTCTCCAAGAATCAGTTCTTTGGGGTGGTTCTTTTGAACATATCTCAAGTGGTTCTTTGTGTCTTGTCTAGGAGCTTCCTCTTCTTCTTTTTCTGCATTATCTTCCTCATTATCTTTCTCTTCTTGTTCTTCTTATACATTGTCTTCCTCACTATCTTTCTATTATTCATTGTAGTTAGTTGTTGTTGGTTGGTCATTTGTTTTCATATTGATCCTTTCGAGATTTTCATCATCCACTCTCACATTTTCACTTTCAACAATTTTTTCTTATCTCAGATTTAAACATCTGTAATATTTTCTTTGAGAGGAGTACCCAAGGAAAATTCCTTCATCACATATGGAGTCAAACTTGCAAAGGTTTTCATCATCTCTTTTTATGTAGCATTTTCTTCCAAAAAACTTAATATGTTTTAAATTTGTTGGCCTACCTTTCCACAATTCATATGGAGTTTTATCACTATTAGCTCAGAGTTGTGCTCTATTCAAAATATAAATAGTTGTGTAGACTGCATCCCTCCAAAATATATCTTATAGTTTATCTTGATTTAGCATTGTTCTAGCCATTTCTTTTACAACCCTATTTTTTCTTTCATCCACTCCATTTTGTTGAGGAGTTCTTGTAGTTGATAAGTTTCTACTTATTACATGATCTTCACAGAATTCATTAAACTCATCTGAGGTAAATTCTCATCCATTATCTAAACTTTGGAATTTGGTCTTCAAATCTGTTTCATTTTCAACTAATGCTTTGAATGATTTAAACTTCCCAAAGGCTTCTGATTTATGATTGAGAAAGGATACCCAAGTCATTATTATGTAATCATCAATGAACAGTATGAAGTAATAGTTACCTTGCAAACTTTACGAATTGGTTGGCCCACATAGATTAGTGTGGATGAGTTCCAATGGTCTTGATGTTGAATATTCCTTGGTTCCGAATCTCAATCTTGTTTGTTTCCCATTTTGACAATGTTTACAAATTAGGTTTGAGGGCATGATGATTTTTTGCATGCCTCTTAATGTTTGGTTGTTACTAACCTTGAATAAGTTTTCAAATATTAAATGTCCCATTCTCTTATGCCATAACCAACTTTCATATGTCTGTTCCACACAACATACTTCTCTTCCAATTTTATTTAGATATATACATTGTTTGGAGTTTTGATTGTTGTTTCTACCAACCTACCAATGTATTATTTTATTATTATGCATTCCTAGGATTTAAATAGGAGTGTGTGTCCCTGGTCACACAACTGGCTGACACTTAGAAGGTCATCCTTTAAAGCTTCAACTAGCAAAACATTTTTTGTTGTGGCCTTCTGACTTTCAAGGCTAACTTTACCTTTCCCAATTATCTTGGTAGATTTATTATATCCAAATGAAATGCTTCCTCCCTTTTCTCTCTTTAGCATAAGATTTTTTTTTTTATCTCCAGTCATATGCCTTGAGCATCCACTGTCTATGTACCAATAGCTTTCTTTGTTTTGAGAATGCATTGCTAAATCACATTCTTCCTGAGAATGCTTCTCTTGTTTCTTCCTCCATACTTTGATGGTATTGTTGACAACAGTTTGTTTGTCAATAGGGGAATGTATCCAACTTTTTAAATCTTGAACTTTGTGGCCAAAATTATGACATTTATATCATTCAATATTGTAGTTAAACATTGGAGAAAATGAATTCATTTTTATGTTGTCAACATTATTTTTTACTTTGTTATTCACATAATTATTTCTTAGGGAATTGTGCATTCCTCCATTTATTCTTTGGTCATTTATTGGATATTTTCTATAGTCTATTGCCTTATGTCAAAAATAGTTGCATGAAAAATTGACCAAGAAAGAGATATCCATGCATGTTCATAGTAGGTATTCTTGGTGTCATCACCTTTCTGGATTTTGCTGATCAGGATTTGCTTCATTGGTGTTCTCGTTTCGTTCAATGGGTTTGTTTAGTGCCATGGCATATATCTTGGGTTATTCCTTGGTTATCTATAATTTGGGGTTGCGATTGTAACCAAGTCATGTTTTTTCGAATTGTGATCTTTGATTATTGAGCATATTGTCTAACATCACAGAACTTTGTTCAATTTGTTTACTATGGTTCAACTCAACCATAAGTATATCAATTTCCTTCATTAGGGTAGAATTTTATTGTTCAAGTTTCTCACAACATTATTTTTTTTTCTACAGTTGACTCATTATTTTATCTTCAACTCTCTTCTATTCTTCTAGTTGAGAAGCCAGATTGGAATTATGTGACAATTTTTCTTTCAACTCACTATTCTTTCTTCTAAGTCTTTCTATTTCATCTAGGGCACAAAGTAATTATCCTTCAAGATCAAAATCCACATAATAATTTTCTCCAATATCTAGGATGTTGTTATTGTCTTCATCTTCATTAGACTTTGTTTCTTGGACCATGAAGGGAACATTATCTTCAACTTATTCATCACTTTCAAAAGATGGGTAGTAGTCCTCTTTGGAATTAAGTTTCTTCTCTTG
This sequence comes from Picea engelmannii, assembly GCA_009831015.1. Classification (NCBI taxonomy): domain Eukaryota; kingdom Viridiplantae; phylum Streptophyta; class Pinopsida; order Pinales; family Pinaceae; genus Picea; species Picea engelmannii. The sequence continues at coordinate 1,279,629 of ML780002.1, forward strand.
TGGAAGTATTTGTTCCTTTGACTTTTACTCTTCCTTATTTCATTAGGATTGAATTTATATTGATCTTTGTTATCCATGTTCTTATTATGAGGATATTTGTCAACAAAGTGTCCTACTCCACCACAATTAAAACATTTGAAAGGAATCATACCTTTATATTTTCTAGTTACTCTTTGGATACTTCTTACAAAGTTGGATTCTTCTGTATCAGAATCATCATTTGAGTTGTCACTTGATTTTTCTTTTCTTTTTTTAGACATCTTTGAGGATTTGAGTGTTGCTTCCTTTTCAGGTACTTATTCTTGTCCTATTCTCATCTCGTAGGTTGTAAAAATTCCATGCAATTCATCCATTGTTAATTTTTCCAAATATTTTCTATCTTCAAGAGTTGATATCTTAGGATTGAATCTCATAGGAAGTGACCTACGTACTTTTAGCACAATATTTTTTCATGAATTGTTTCACCTAAGCCTCTGATGATGTTTACAATTCCATACACATGAAGAAGATATGATGCAATGTTTTCTTCTTCATCCATATTCGGGATTTAAAATTGACTCCTATGAGTTTGTAGTTTTTCTTTCTTGACTTTGTCATCTCCTTCCTAAGTTCTCTTCAGTTTACACCACATCTCCTTTGCATATTTGCAGTGCATAACTTTGATGAATTTTTATTTTGATAATCCTTCCAAAATTGCATTCATATATTTTGAGTTATTGTCATTGAGCTTCTTTGCACCTATGTCAAAAAGTGAATTTGTTGGAGTTTCATAACCATTCTTGAATGATTCCCATACATCATATCCCAGTGGTTGCAGATACACTCTCATTTTGATTCTACAAAATGTATAATATGTTCCATCAAAGTATGGATATTTTCTAAAGGATAGTCTCTCTTGTTTATCCATGTGATCTATTGGGATATGCCTTCCATTGGTTAGATTGTTGTTGAAGGAACCTGCTCTAATACCAATTGTTGAAATGTTTGATAGTGTTGAGAGGGGGGGTATCAATACTGTATACTTATATTACTTTTTATTATGATCTTATTTTAAAACATAGTTAGGATTTATACTTTCATTCAATTGTACCAGAAATGAACTTATTATAATCACAGACAATATTCAACACATTTACAAATATAGAGGTGGAAACCCAAATTGTGAAGACCTTGAAAATATTTATAAATGAATATCAATTCATGAATGAATAATTGTCAATGAGGACACCAATCCTTTGTAGGAACCAACCTACAAATAGGCACCAACCTTCAAATGGATGAGGACACCAATCCTCTATAGGCACTAACCTGTAACTGGATAAGGACACCAATCCTCTGTAGGAACCAACCTACAAATGGATGGGGACACCAATCCTCTGTAGGCACCAACCTACAAACATGCTCCAACCTATAAATGGATAAGAACACAAATCCTCTGTAGGCACCAACCTACAAGCAGGCACAAACCTGCAAATAGAGCTTCAACTCAATGTTTCCTTAATCCACCCTCCCACTCTTGATTTTGTGTTTGTTCACAAGAACATATTATGATGCATTTATACTATTCTTGTTAATCTAAAATAGTGTTTAAAAATATTTCATAACAGAGTTACATCTGTAAAGAACTACCATAACTGCACCATATCTTCTTATTAAATTTGTTTTATTCTTATTGCAATTCTTATACCTTAATTAAGCTCATGTTCATTGAAATTACTCCTCTAATGTTTATGTAACCATACCTTTCAATAATTTCCATGAAATTTAAATGCATAGAACACGTCTTTGATCCCTTAGAATGTCCATAATTCCATATTCTTTGTTTCTATGTTCTATCATTAGACTGAAATCACCATATTGACACTCCTCAATTGTTACTTCATCTTCACAGTCGTGCTCCTCTGTGTTCATTGTTGAACAGGTTATCTTAGATCTCCCTTTTCTTAACTTCGCACATATTTTCTTCATCTTCGTTATACATATATATGGTTTCAATTTAATTTTATGGATTTATTTTACTATCAATACAAACCCGATTCATCCTTTGCGCCAACCAGAGCACCAAAAATGTCATTGAAAGGTTTGCACAAAGTCTAAGCCCCTGGGACTTATTTTCCTTCATTACATGAGTTATCCCAATGGGCATAAAACCAAGCACATGGGACCATGGGATTTATTGCATAAGACTAGACCCTTGACTTAGATCTAGGGGAAAGGGGGGGAACAATATACAATGCGTTGACACATGTATTTTCTTTGAACACATGTTGAAATTGTGGGGGTTTCCTTTCTATTAACCCATGTGATAGTTAGTTGCTTGCAATTTGAAAAGAGTCATTGATCTCCTCTCCCAATGGACGACAAGATCACCATTGTATGATATTATTTAATGTGATTTCCAAGGTACTTATTGTGGGCCACATAATATTTGATGGATCACCATTGATCCATTCTATGATCAATGGTCGATCTTCCTCCTCATTGATCCGATTAGCGGTTCTGTTATAGATAGTGATTCCATCAGATTAGAGGCTTGCTACAATTAGTGGCTCTATTGTCCACACCTTTCATTTCAATATAATAATAAATTATTCTCGTTCTTCCACATCGCTGCATTTTGATCCTTCCACGTGGCTTTACTACCACCCTGGAGATTCTTGCCATCAATTTATTTCCATCATTCGATTCATTATTTTTTACCATTGATTGTTTATGTGGATCTGTTATGGACATCGAATTCCCTTGTTGGTCATAGGTTTGAACCTGATTGTGCATGGATGTAATCTCATTTTTTCCTCTTCACATAGGCATCGACTTGGTGGATGATATGATACCTTCAGTGTGGACTACACTTTTTTAGTCCCCCTAATGCATGCATGTAAAATCTTGTTCTACTCCTTACGTGGGCATCGGTTTGGTGGATGATAGGAAACCTTAAGTGTGGAATGCACTTTGTTAGTACCGCTATAGTGTTGACATTAATGACACAAGATTATATCACAAAAATATCCCATTACAGTGTTGACATCAATGAAAAAAAAAATCTGACATCACCCAGAGTTAGATGGGAAAACATAAAGGACCAACAGAATAATTGAGGACATGCTCAGAATGTATGTGATGAATAAACCATCAAAGTGGGAGGATTATATTCATTTAGTTTAATTTTCATACAATAATGGATATCACGCCTCATTAAAAATGAGTCGATTTGAAGCATCACATGGCAAGAAATGTAACACACTAGTGAGTTGGGATAAACTGATAGACATAGTAGTTATTGGGCCAGATTTGTTAAACGAAATCGAAGAGAAAATGACAAAGATCAAGAAGAATTTAAAGGTTGCCCAGGTTAGGAAGAAAATTTATCCGGATAGGAATAGAGTGTTTAGATATTTTAAAGTGGAATAACATGTGTTCTTAAAAGTGAAGGTGAGAAGAAGTCCTCTAAGATTAGGAAGTTGCTCGAAGTTGGAAAAGAGATATTGTGGGCCTTTCAAGATATTAGAAAAGATAAGGATAGTTTCATACATGATAGAGTTTCCTATATCCATGAGAGTACACAATTTATTTCATATATCATTATTAAATAAATATGTGTATGATTATAATCACATAATTGATTGCAATGTGATCTAGGTGGATAACGAAGGGGATTTTTGGGTGGAACCAATATGCATCCTACACCGAAAAGTCAAAATGCTCAAGAACAAAGCCATAGGGATGGTAAAGGTTCAATGGACCTACTACAGTCTTGAAGATTCTACATGGGAGAATGAAGAAATCATGTGAGAAGAATACCCACAATGGTTTGTCGATTTTGAAGAAACCAGAATGCAAGACTCCATTTTGAGTAGCTAGAGTTCTAGAACCACATCTCATAGTCCTATCCAACTGTGTTAGGGAACTTGATAAAATAATGGATCATTTCTTGGGTTAATCCCAATAAAATAATGGTACATTCCTTGGGTTATCCCTGATAAATGAATGGTGCATTCCTTGGGTCAATGAGTTGAGGGGAATGGGAGATTATGGTTGGAACTATTGTTGGAGTTGTTAAATTGCATAATTTTATTTCTAAGTATTGTGATGTAAAATTTCATATATGTATATCAACATCTTGTGCACTGAGGATGTCGCACAATTGTAGGGGAGGGGGAATGTAAAATCCCCATTGTAATCCCCAGTTTAATTAATTCCTAATGTATATATAATATGTGGCTACAACCAAGCGATGTAATATGTGAATTGTATTTCTATGTTTTAATAATAAAAATGTGATGTCAGTTGTTAAGGGGATATGGATAGAGATGGGGGCTGAATTAATCCACAAGAGGGGGGAGATTCTAGGTTAATGGTCAAGATGGGTCCAAGGGGGAATTACCATGTATATTAATTCAACCCATTTTCCTAAATTTTCTATTGGTATATGAACTTTCTAATTTGACCAAGGATGATTTTAGGGGCTAAATTTCTCTCATAGGCTAATTTTCCATGGTTTTTCCAAAAACAAGATTCGCTATTTTAAAAATGATTCACCCAAATTCTATAGGATAAAATTATTTTACCTTAAAAATCGCCAAAATTTTATAAAAACTATATAAAATCATTAGAAATTTGAATATTTTTACAAACATATCGCCAATCATTTATAGTTGGAATATGAAGGATTAGTAATATTCGCCAACGTTTCTACATTTTAAAATAAATTGTCATCCTTAAAATCATCCCTACTAATTTCTTATTGAGTGTTCCAAAATTCAATCATTGAATACATGTAAGAGGGTGGGTGTGCGTGGCCACACCTCAAAGTTATTGGGGACATGGGGGATGAGTACAATCATCGTAGGGAAGTGTGCGAGTAAATAAATCAAGCCAAAGGAGAGGAAATTAGTATGGATTGGGACAACAGTTTTAGCTAGTCAAATTTTGTGCATGAGGAGCAAGAAGAGAGGAAAAAAGAGAGCTTGGATCTGGAACAATCATGGAGGGAGAATTCTAGAGAATGATGGATCATATTTGGAGAATTTTGGAGCTAAAGATTTAAGAGCTAGGTTTCCAGGCCTAAAACATGAACTCCTAAGTGAGTTTCATTGGGACAACAAGTGTTTGTTGTTGTTTGTTGGTAGTTTTCCTGGAAGAAAGTTCCCTTGAGTTCCCATCTAAGAGATTCCTAGTTACCCTAATAAATAAATGGGATGCTCGATGGACTTATATTAGTGAAGGGGTACATTCCTTGGGTTGGGAAAGTCAAAAGGAAGATAGTTGGTGTAAAATTGGGATAGTTGTAGGAGAATACCAATGGGTTGTGAGTTTTTTAAGTTGTGAGTGGACAATGAGAGACCACCCTATTTTGTGGATTACTAGCCTCAGCTCAGGGGTGAATTTTTGTTGATATTTGGAGAAGAAGGTCTATGGTTGGGTGGAACATTCGTCCCAAGTAGCTGGTTTCACATATGTTTATAAAAGATAAGTGTTTAATCATGTTTTTATGTTATTTTATGAGTTTAATTGTTGTGCATGAACTCTGAGTAGCGGGAAATAATTTATATGTTTTTGTGTTGAATTATTAGACTGCATTCATGTTGATTTTATCATTTTGTAGATGCATCAAGTGAATGGTGTTAGACAATAGTAAAATTTGTAATTAATTTGTAGTTGTAAGCTACAAGAAATTATTTAGCTAGCAAAAATTTCATTTTTATGAGTATTCTGCACCATAATGTCCCTTGGTTAGGATGAGTGACATTAGATCATCTATCCACACCTTCCAATATGGATACCTTATTATGAATTCAGTCCACAACTTCTCGTGGTAATGGTTTACATCATGTACTATTCATGAACAAAGTGAGAAAACATGCACATTGCATGACAAGTTTCATTTTATCATTTCTCATTACATAAAGTGATGTCAAACTAGGATAAGATCATTGTGTATAAATAAAACATGTCAGAAATCAAGTGAAGGATGCATACAAATTTTGAAAGAGATATATTTTTAATGCATATAAAATATTAATAATTTGAGTCTAGATAAAATCTAGATAACAATAGCTAAATTATTGTCTTTTAACACAAGATCCTCCTAGGGTTATATGCCAACAAATGGTTCCTTTCAACTTTCAAATTGTTCCTAGTGGCATGTTTGGGTGGTTTTTTTCAAATTGATGCAACTCTATATTAATGTGTCTAATAATTCCTCAAAACAATCTTTTTCCAAATTTTATGTTGTGGAAATACTAGAGGAGTGATGCCTTGATGGGATTCAAATGTGACAAACACTTATCAAATCATTATTAAGATTAAAATATTAGTCTTAAGGAATAAGACACGTCATAATAAGATGCTATTATTACACTTTTCTTCTAGTGTATAAGTAGTGATTTCCTAGCTATCTAAAACTTTACAATTATATACATATTTCATTGTCTCAACAATTTAATCGAAATTTTTATATAAGGTGAAATCACTCATTTTCATTGGTACATATTCTAACAATGAAATGATACAAAAATTCATTTTTATGTATTACTCCTAAGCATGGATTTTATAAGATTATGAATACATTTGAGGATGAATGGCCATGATCTTTCATGATAGGGAGTGTAAATATGGAGAAGCTTCCCCATAAAAGAAACAATATAGAAAAAATCAAAATGAATGTGTTCAAATCTACATTTCAAATGGTTCTAGAGAAGTTTTATTTTGACATTTCAAAGGAAAACCCGATAAAATGGTTGACTAGGAAAACCATAGTGCATTCTTCTTTATTATTCTAAAATCATTGACACTCACTATAACCTAATACAAAAAGAAATCATGTATTATTATTATACAAACATTGAAGTGCAAGGATGTTTTCTAAGGTCCAAGGTCTAGTTGGTGTGAATAATATATAAGATTTCTATAAGGCTATCATATTTAATTTTTTTATTTGATCAATAGTCACTAATAGGGTGTTGCACAATACAATTCGATATATAAGGATGCATTAGAGTACAAGAAATGGAATATATGAGGTCTATGAATAAATTTTGATAAATTTTTCATTATTAGAGCACCAACGGGATTTTACATTATTTCAATTTTCCAATCAATTACTTTTTGGCTTACAATCCTTGCTGTAAAAAATTCTTCTTTTTGGGTTATAGGTTGTTGATTTATAGGTTACATTGTCTATTGTATATGATTCATAGATATTGAAGTTATATTTCAAATCCATATGTAACTAGAATTGTGCCCCCCATCCCCCCACCCCCACAAAATTAAAAATCTTGATGAAAAAACTCACAAGGATAATATCTTAGTAGAATTATGCCCCCCAAAAACTAAAAATATTGACGAAAAAAATCACAAGGATAATAGCTTATAGGTTTTTGCAATCAACTTATTTTCTTAAACATTTAAACCCTCAACCAACCTACACATGATCTATCAAAAAAAATTATATGTTACATCCACATTGTAACTAGAACTATGCACCCATTTAAAAAAAAACAAACTAATAAGAAAACTCATGAGAATAATACCTTATTGTTTATTGCAATGAATTGATTGTTTTGGATTTTAAAACCCTTAGCTTCCATGCACCCTCATTTTCCCTACACACAAGCTACTAGATATTGAAGGTATGTGTTAAACCATATTGTAACTAGAAGTTTACCCCTTCAAAATTAAAATAATAATAACAAAAATCACAAGGATAATATCTTACAATTTTAACAATTATTTGATTGTCTAAGTTGAATCTCTCTACCAACCATTCCTCAACATTAGTAGTGGAGGGATAAAATAATTTTTTCAAGTTGAATTTATGTGGGGCTAGGAAATACATCGAGCACCGCATTGTTGAAAGCAACCCAAAGTTAGGTGTAACAGAACTAATCCAAGTGCAATAAGGGTTCACACAAATAACCAATATTTGAGGAAATTGGTCGAGCACTTCTATCGATCAATTTCCCCAAATCCAAATAGTTTTCCTCTCCCTTGATGAGGTCAAACCTTGATTAAATAATGAAAACTTTATTTCCCATTGTTACAATGTAATTGACTCGGAGCATTCCAATATTTAAAGAGATGGATTAAAGAAACAACTAAGCTGAGAGATTTGGATATGAAGAAAACAAATTGAATTCTAGAGATGAGAAATAATTTAATTTTAAAACCCTCAACCACCCTACACCCAAGCTACCAGAAACTATCTTTTCTTCTTAACCACCATGTCTTTTTCACTCCATGCCATCTTCCCTCTCTTTGGACACACTACATTTAAGCCACCTTCTCTTCTTTGGTCACATTTAATCTAAGCCACATGTTGATAAAAAGGAATGAACTTATCCTATTACCAACATGTTTTGACAAGAACTACAACCCTCCATTTTTTGTTTGGTCTTGTGTGCCTCCCTAAAAATGGATCCCCTTATATTTTGAGCCTAAGAGAAAGCCTCAAAAGTATCTTTCCCCGTCTCAATATTCTTTTGATAACTCATGTTTAACTTTGAAAAACAAAATTCATTAATACTTGGTGTTAAAATCGAAATTTGAAATCGAAAGAGTTACTTCAAACTCCTCTGAACAGTTCGAAAGAGTTCATGTATTTTTCTCTGATACACAATGTTATTGCAAGAGTTAGGAGAAACTCTTATAATGTGTCCGGAGGAGTTAATTTAAATGCCTCCAAACACATTGTGAAGAGTTACTCTCTCGGCTTCTGAACTGATCATAGAACTTTCTCTTTGACCCTTCGATCAAATCGACCCCAACCACCACATTTAATGCCATAAATTATTGTTTGGATATATAAATGGAATGGGGTTAGGTTTAGTTTTATCCTACCATTTGAAAGTGAATAAGGAAACCTAAGGTTAAATGTGTCGATCTGAACTTCGTTCGAAGCTCTCACCTATCCATACTCACCACATGGAAAAAGGGTCCAGGTAAGAGAACCTCACCTCTATTTTATTCTAAGGTTAGGGTTAGGTATTTCTTATTGTTATTTTTTTCCTTTTTCCTTACTCCCTTGCCCTAGATCGATAATCATCTTCCCCTCTTCTCATCACTTTGTTCTCAGCCACACCCCCCTTATCCAACCTTAATTTTTTCTTATTGCATGTTCCTTGCCACACAATTAATGAATGCTCGATCCCTTTTCCTTCACCATGATGGACTTTCTTTGCACCCTTCCACTTAATCCTTTCAAACCCTGAATCTTTCCCAAAGCATGAAGACCATGATACATAGGGTTCTAGGTTTTCCTCACACATGTCTAAACTAGTCATGTTTTTTCCCTGGATCACTTTCCAATTTTTTCGAAAAACCCTAACTCTAAACCCGAGACTTTCGAAGTAACTCTCTGAGCACATCAGAGAAGTTATTACTAACTTCTCTGATCCATTCAGAAAGTTAAATTGTTTTCTCTACGTATTTCAGAACCTATAGAAGAAACTCCTTTGATCATATCGTAGGCGTTACTTTCAACTCCTCTGGTATGATCGGAGGAGTTTCTTTTAATTTCTTTTAACTCTTTGATAATTTGATAGTTCCTTTCGGTGACATATCGAAAAAGTTGGAAACAACTCTTCCGATCTCATCGGAGGATTTTTTACTAACTCTCGCAATGTGATCGGGGGAGTTGTTACTAACTCCTTTGATGAGATCAGAGGAGTTGTTCTTAACCCTTCTGATCTTTATCAGAGAAGTAATTTTCATGATCTCCAATTTATCCTTTTAATATGGTGTTGAGCATTTCACCCTAAAATAATTTGAACATTGTCTACTATTAACCTGACACATATAGAAGGAAGCTTGATATGTCTTCATAATTTCAGTAACTCTTATAATTGTCTAATCATTTAGCTATATTTCAAACAACATGCTCTAAATTTATCCTTTTATAGATTTTGACATGTCACCACGAAAGAATATGACAACAAAAGAAATAGGGGTTGATCCATCTAGCAACTCCTAGAAAATAGTAGAGGAAGAAATTGTGAGGACAATATATGATGATACATCAGGACTTATAAAGAAGGATAGAGAGGCCTTAAAATGGGGAGAAGTGTATTACATGTTCAAGAACTCAAACTTCTTTATGGCTGTGGAAGAGCCAAATGAACTCCAGGAATTCAGGAACATCAGAAATTCAAGAATTTTCATGGTGGCAACACATCCAGTGGTATTCCCTTCTGTAGACACCATTTCATGGATTTTGAAGAACACAGACATAAATAGTAGATATGTATATAATGAAATAAAATAACCTATAGATTCATTCTTGATCAATGATTTGGATAAGTGTTATCATATTGAAGATGGGAACAAAATACTGGATGGTCAACTCCTCAATGATTTGGAACTTACACCAAAATATTTATTCCTCACATGGTACAAAGCATATAAGAAGTTTAAGTATCGGCCCAAGAGTCGATACCCCATGAGCAGTTTAAGGAGACCCTACCAGTATATGGTGGCCATGCTATGCATTTTATAAAAGGAACCATATGAAACTCATTTCCCCCTATCATACATGCTCCTAATTTATTTATCTACAAATGTGGGGGTCTCATTCAACTGGGCAAACATATTATCTGAAAATCTCAAATCTTCCATATCTTCAATTAGAAAATCACAACCAGGAAAATTTCCCAATTTCCATATGTCCTTGTACCTCCTGGACATAATGTGTACATCCCACAAGTACCCAAATATGGGCTGGAGTTGGTTTCCCTCTGATTCTGCAATCCACATCTATTGCAAAGTTCTTTGGGAGAAAAAATAACATACAAAATATCAAAGGATTTGCAAGCACTTCCTTGATCCCTTATATGAATTTATCTTTCTCACGTCCCCACCTTGTATGACAGACAAAGACATATCATTCATAAGGAGGATCGAGAACTGGTATTTGATGGATCACGGTACCTATATAAGAATATATGGTGTGATGAAACTACCCCACCTAATCCATTAGTTCATTCTTGAAAAATTTGTGCTTAAAGAAGTGGCATATCAAAATATCATACATTGGATCAAAGAAATTCTATACAGATCAAATAAATCAATTTGGTCTCCACTACCTCTATACATTGGCACCTATTTCTTTGAGAACACCAAGCAATCTCAAACAGAAGTGGACATCTTACTTTCCTACCACTTTGGAGAGGAAATATTCAGAAGGCATGACCCTAAGAATATATTTAAAGAGAACTTCAATTGGATGAGGCTCCCATATGAATACACCACTGAATTTTGGGAAGAAGAGGAGGTCCAGAACTTATGACAAAGTCATTTCCAACAAGTGTGGCCAGCCAAAAGGAAGGATCGCTAATGAAGAAGTTGTAATAGAGGCAGATGGAAAAGAGGAAAAAAGATATGAAGTTGAGATATCTTCTCCCATATCTGTCTCAACTCATTTAGGTTCCACTAAAGAGGAGGAAGAAGTTCTAGCAGATAAAAAAAGAAGAGACAAAGAGAAGGTGTTGAAAAATAAGAACGACGCTAAAAATAAACAAAAAATTGAAGTCGACAAAGAAAAGGCCAGGGAAGAAGATGAAGTGAAAGATAATTTTGAGGAAAAAGAAAAAGATGCTACAAAAAAATAAAAGGAGCTGGCAGAAGCAGCAAGAGTAGAAGCAGAACTAGAAGAGAAGGAAGAAAACGAAGCAGTGGATAAATTCATTGAATAATAAATACAAAGTAATAATACAGATAATAGATAGGATGACACACACCCTATGGAATTGGATATCCAAGGAACGTCCACCATAGGTACAAGAGCAGAGACAATGAACATTGGTTTAGGCCTCGAGCCCTGGGATCCTTTTCGATCAGTCAAAGTATTATATCTAAGAAGTTTCACATATGATAGTAAAATTGATAGAATTGTGAAAGAAAGAGTTAAAAAGGTGTCAGTGATAGAAGGATCCCCTATATCAGTGATTACTCAAGTACTTTTCACAAGAGATTTCAGGGAATACCCTATGGAAATAGCTAGGGAAAGTTTTTCATTTATGGATGCAACCGTAGACAATATACAGAGGTTATGCCATCAAAACGAAGAGAAGGAGGAGAGGATTAGGGAGCTAGAAGAAAGACTTTAAAAAGTAAATATCAATGAAAAAATCCTCCTCAACTTCAAGGCTATTGTGGAAAGAGTTAGGAATGATTTGGAAGGTTCCATCATTGACATGTATGCCAATCTACACCTCTTCCAAAATGTGGTTGCAATAGTCAATGACCAAAACAACTGGATACAAATGTAGCTGACCCAATACAACACTATCTGTGAAGGTATAGATGAAATTGATCCCTAGATAATGAAGAATCCTAATGCACCTCTTGATATATATAGAACCTCAAAATCAACTCGAAATACAAATCTATATGCATTAGATCATTGCCAACAGATAGGGAAAAGAGTAGATAAATAAGTAACCAACGCAATGGGAATATGTTCAAGGACTCACAAAGTTTCCCAGGAATTGATAAGGAATGGTCATCCCCCAAGATTAGATTAACTTGGGAAGAATTTGGTCACAAAATAATTGGTCAATGTAGTCCAAAACAACATGGGTTGAAGGAAAAAAATAGTTGAAGTGGCAACCTTTGTCTCCATTAATCTCATTGACCAACATCTGTTACAGCTAGGAAAGCTTTACACTAAGATACAAGATTTCATGAAAAAATATATAGAAATATATGAGCACCCTTGACGAAACATCACCATGAATGACTCAACACTAGAATAGATAGCATATAGGATAATCGAGTCACTATATAACCAGTTGGAAGTTTGGACATCTTATCTCCAAAGAAAAAGTTCACAGGGAAAGGAAAAGATGAATTTTTTTCTCTCATCCTTTTCCTAACCACTTCAAATTGTGTCCTTTCTACCAATCATCATTAGGATAGAGAAGATGAACAATTTTGTAACTTCCTCTTCAAGAATAAGGAGAAATTATACATAGGAGTTACTAGATTTTTGTATAAAATAGATTAGAAACTCATTGGAAAGGACTTTTGGCTTTTCAAGCATTGTATAGACCCAAGAACTATTTCGAGAACATATAATTTGTTAAGTAATATTGAGAATCCATGAGGGCTAGCATATTATAGAAGGAATTATGTGTATAAACAGAATGGAGCTTTGAACTACTTCAAGTGAAGATAATTGTTGTTTCTATGGGCTGTAAAAATGTTTGTTTGTTGTAGACTAATTCTTATACAATCTTTGTCATTCTATAGTTATTGATGTTTCTTTGAATATTTCAATTCCTTGAGATTCATGGGTTGTTATTGTATACATTGTTGTGATATAGACTAATCTGATTATATACAATTGTATGCACTTGTCTCCAATCTTTCTCTTTTGTTACAACTAACTGTATAAATGTTGTGTAATATTTTGGTTGCATTGATAACTCATCGATTACTCTAGTCTTCTCCTAGCTAGGATAGGTTAGCATAGATGAGAAATAGATTATTTATCTCTGCATACATAGTCTTCATCTACATATTTGCATCCCGTTTTCACCATCCATCCTCTTCATCGATACACCGAGTGGTAACTAGTAAGAAAACCAAAAGACAACAATAAATGGTAGCCGGGCCAAATTGTGGATGGGACTCATAATCCAAATGGTGTATAGTCTAGTTGGGACCATATACCAGGGATTACCCCTTGTTTTTGTTGAGTGAATTTGAACCTGTCAACATAATTGACGCTAAAAGGAGGACCATATTTTATGTCTTATATACATGAATTAAACAATAACTGAAATTAGTCTTCAATGAATAATCCCAATGCTCAACCCACTTTGTTTCCTTGAGTCGATTCTAAACAAGAAGTTACCTATGAAGACTCAAAGGATAATTTTGGAAGTTCTTACGATAGTGTTGAAATACATACTGAGACCTAGTTCCGCATACCATGGGAATAAATCCATGAAACCCATATAATTACACATGATTACGCAAAGATGTTTGGGAAACTACCTACAACCTATGAACTCCCTAGAAGAAAAGAAACATGGGTAGAAATTCCAATTACATAACCCAATTTTTTATGTTAACTCTGTGGACGAACTCATTGAAATTGCATTACAAGAATTCCATGTCCCCTTAAATAGAGTTGTGTGTTTCCTCATTGAACCTGAAGAAGAATTTGAAGGTGAACAACTAGAAATTACCATAGAAAAATTAATGGGAGAAAACATGAACCATGGAGAAGTTATACCTTGGCAGAGGGCCCAAGGATATCTTAATCTGTCTGGAAAACTTCATGAAATGCCAAGGAAGTTTGATAATATTTTCTTGAAATTTGACCCAAAGATCCCTAGAAGACCATGTCAATAATTTATTTTTGGACATACATCTTCTAGGTGTTGAACATGATGACGTAGTGTGTAGGTTATTTCCTTATACATTTTATGCGAAAGCCTCTACTTGGTATTTCATCTTACCTGTCCGGTCTATTACATATTGGGATAGGTTTGAAAGGCTCTTTATGAGAAAATTTTGGGAAGGAAAAATGACTGTGTCTCTACACAATGAACTAGGAGCCATCAAAATGGACAAGAGGGAAAGAGTGAAATACTTTAACCAAATATTTCTTAATGTATTAATCATGTTTCCTCATGATCTAGCTCTCGCTCAATCATTAGATATTGAATATAACATAGTTTCATTAACCCCCTCCATAGGGATGTTTGTAAAATGATCTAATAGAAATACATTAGAATTAAACTTTCATGAAGTTGAGACTGTAAACATAGAGTTATTTTCTTATTATCAATATCCGTGTTATGAAGAAACTAAGAAGAAACTAATAAGAAACTAAGCCGGCTAGAAAGAAACCATTTTTATTAAATAAACCACCTGATAAGGAGTCAAATGATATTGATAATGTGGTCAAAATAGTTAAAAAGTTATCCAATGAAGTTGTGGACCTTAAAAATAATGTCGGCGAAGGATCATCAAAGCCACAAACTTTCCATCCATTCTTTAAGAAATCAGATAACCTCCCACAACCACCTGAACCACCACACATGGATTTAAACTTATATAGCTTCAATAATTATAATTTTTTTTCTTATCATCAACAAAATCACCCAAAACGAATATTACCTCAGTGGGTCAACTCTATGACCTTGGTGATAAACCAGTTGGTATATCAACAGAATTTCAATGATGAAATCCATGCACAAGATCCTTCTGGTTTTTTTGATGAAACTCCACCAAAATCGTATATGCCCTTTTGGGACTGGTGTACATAAACAGATGATGATCATATTGAGGAAATCCTTGTCAAAGATACATAGGTTGTTAAAACTGTCGCTTCAAAAGGTTATAACTTATGCAGCAAAGATACACTATCTAATCCTTTGTCTTCCAAATAAGATAACATCCCTCTTAGGAAAAAATGTAAATGTGTTGAACCTGCACATAATAGATCTAGCTAAACAATAATACACACATTTGTAGATAGAATTGCAAAAAGAAGAAGAAGGAGAGAAAGAATGGAAGAATTCTCATTACCTGTTGTGAATACTGAATAATTTACACATGATATACTATGTACAAATCAATGAGTTCGACTTG
The DNA here is from genome assembly GCA_009831015.1 of Picea engelmannii. Lineage (NCBI taxonomy): Eukaryota > Viridiplantae > Streptophyta > Pinopsida > Pinales > Pinaceae > Picea > Picea engelmannii. The sequence goes on from ML780002.1 coordinate 1,295,229, forward strand.
AGGTGAACCAAGTCGCCATAGTGGTGGTCTAGAGTGATCTGGACACACACTAGCAGTTACGGGAGTGAACTGCCACCTATTATAGTCTCTTAGGCAGTTATGGGAGTGAATTGCTACCTAGTTGAGTTAACTAGTCAACTAGTCTTTAGTTAACTGACTGAACAGAGAGTAGTGAGGTGTTAACTGAGGGAATCAAGGCTAATGTGACACTCTGGTGATGATACCAAGGAAAGGTCAAATTAGCATGGTGATTATCCCAATGTTGCATGGTGATGATCCCAATGTAACATCTAAACGCAACTCAACTAGTCAAACTGAAGTGTGAACTGAAAGAGAATATTCTCCAGGTGGAATATTCTCTCCTAAAATATAGGAGACTGGATAATGACTAATAAACAAATAAAAACCTTAGGAAAAATAAATCCTAGGTGTGTGTGAAGTAACTCCAACACCCTCGTGAACATCACTATGGTGAAAATAAAGATTGGGTCCCGGAAACGAGGCCATGTTAGGTAACCAAGTACAAAAGGTACACTGAAAATAAAGTGAGGAAAGAGGGAAAACCTCATGGTAAAAACCCCCCCTCAAGGTACAATGTATGTAAAAAGAAGAACTATAGTTGCTAGGCAATTATGTCCTTCACTCCAAGATGACCTCGCATAGAATGGAATTTCTGCTCAGTGAAGGTCTTGGTAAAAATTTCTAGCATTTGTTCTGCTGAAGGACAGAACTGTAATTCAATGATCCCCTCATGTACTAAGTCCTGGATGTAGTGCATGTGGATATCGATGTGCTTCGTCCATTGCCTATGAACTGGATCTCTGTAAAACTTCAGAGTGCTATGGTTGTCACACTAGATGACGATCGACCGATGAAACTAAATGCCCAACTCAGTGAGAAAATGTTGTAGCCACATAGCCTGAATGGTTATGTTAACTACCCCTATCTACTCTTCCTTGACTGAAGATAGAGAAATGACATATTGCTTCTTTCTCAACCAACAGATAGGCCCAGAACCAAGACTAAGTGAGTAACCAGATGTGGACTTGTGATCAATGTTATCGCCAACCTAGTTGGAATCAGTAAACCCAATGAAATCTAATGTAGAGTCTATCACATAATGAATCCCAAAGGTTATGGTGCCTTGTACGTATTTAAGGATACACTTTGCATCTTTCCAATGTAGCTCATATGGCTCCTGCATGAACCTAGAAACTATGCCAATTTCATATGAGAGGTCTGGTTTGGAGTGTGTGAGATACAATAAGCTCCCCACTAGATGTTTGTACAATGTGTTGTCAACCAATGGAGTCTCCCTGCCATCCTCAAGTTTGAATCCTGATAGGAAAGGAGTCGGAGCAAACTTACAGTCTATCATGTGAAATCTCTCAAGGAGATCTCATGCATACTTTTCTTGAGACAGTTTGATGCCTGATGCATCCTGACTGATCTCAAGTCCAAGGAAGAAGTGTAGTGGACCCATGTCCATCATCAAAAAATTGTCATGAAGAATCCTCTTGACTGCAGCAATCGTTGAAGTCAAGAAACCGGTGATCAGCAAATCATTGACATACAAAAATAAAAGTAGAAGTGAATCAGTCGTCCTGAGAATGTATACATTTAGGTCTGATTTACAATGTACAAATTTCTATGACAATGGGAAGGAGTCCATCTTGGCATACCATGCCCTTGGAGCCTGCCTGAGGCCATAAAGTGACTTCTTCAGTCGACAGACCAAAGATGAGTCCTGCATAAATCCTGGGGTTGCTCCATGTAGATATCCTCAGAGAGATCACCTTGAAGAAATGCATTCTTCACGTCCATATGATGGAATTCCCATCCCTTAGTTGTTGTAATGGAAAGTGACAATCGTATGGAATCCATCTTCACTACTAGAGACAAAGTCTCCTCATAGTCAATACCATGAACCTATTGAAAGCCTTTGGTGACAAGCATGGATTTGTATCTACTGATCTATCCATATGTTGTGCTCTTGGTCCTGTAGACCCATCTGCATCTGACAAGTTTCCTCCCAGAAGGAAGGGGAACCAGATCCCAAGTCTGGTTCTTATGGAGGGAGTCGTACTCCTCCTGCATGGCGGATTCCTAAAATGGATTTCCAGCAGCCTCACCATAATACTGTGGATCTAAAGACTGAACCAATAAAAGATGCCTAGAAGGCAATGGTTCAATGGAAATGAGTGCAATAGGATGCTCCTAGAAATCAGATCGAGTCCTCCTAGTATTGACTAGATCACCTATGATATCCCCTGCATCCTGAAGAATAATATTTTCCCACTTGGGCCTCTGCTCTAGCTTTGCAACTGCATATTGATGCTTTGACTCTACATCTGACTGTACTGACTCTGAATCTAAATCATCTAATTCCTATGAATCATAACTTTCATCTAAAGAAGATTCGTCATGTGCATACTCATCATCTCGAAGATGTGGAAGAGTGAAGGTGTCTGCATGCGGCTATTGAGGTACATGTGAGACACTTTCCTCGAATTGGACACTATGCTCAATGATGAGCCGGTTCAAGGAAATATCAATAAGACGATATCCCTTCACACTATCGAGGTATCCAACAAAAATTCACTCATTGCTCTATGGATCAAGTGCCTTCCTCTTTTTCAGAGGGAATCTGGGCCCATGCACGTGAACCAAAAATATGAAAGTGGTTCACTTACTCTTTGAGGCCACTCCAAGCCTCATAGGGGGTATTATCCTTGACATATCTATGTGGATATCTATTTTGGATGTATGTTTCACATTTAAGTTCTTCAGCCCATAGTCTCTGTGGTAGTGACTTTGCATGCAACATGTAAGATGCCATCTCCTTTAGAGATTGGTTTTTCTGCCTAGCAACTTTGTTTTGCTGCAGAGTGTAGGGAACTGTATGTTGCAACTAAATCCCTATCTCATGGAAAATATTGTGGATCTCATGATTCACATACTCTCCCTTGTTATCAGTTCATAGGACTTTGATCTTTTTTCTGGACTGTGTCTCAACCAAGGCTTTGAAATCTTTGAGGTGTTGAGAGACCTTAGATTTTTGCCTGAGAAAGTAGATCCAAGTAAAACGTGAGAAATCATCAACAAAAATGAGAACAGACCTCTCTTTGTTGATTGATGTATGTAGAAAAGGACCCATGAGGTCACTATGGATCAGATCTAAAGGTGCATAAGCTCGCTGAGACTTTCCCTTGTCGAATTTCTCTTGAGGGTGTTTTCCGAGAACACATCCCTCACATACTCCCTTGGAGAAATGGATGTCTGGTAGACCATCAACTAATTTTTTCTTTCTAAGTTGTTGCATGTATCTGAAATTCAAATGTCCAAACCTTTTGTGCCATATCCTACTACTTTCATCAGCATGAATAAGCAGTAAAGAAGAATCGGGTTCAATGAATTCAGAAAATGTATACAATCTAGACTAATGATTTACCTCACCGGTAGAAATCCTGGAGTTGGTTTGCATGTCCCAGATGTCCACAGAATTTGGTGTGAATATGACTTTATTTCTAGTGCCACAATTCTTCATTTGATACAGAGAGAGAAGGTTCACAGAAATCTTGGGAACCTGCAACACGTTCTTGAAGCTTCCATTGGTGAGTTCAATTCTTCCTTTGTCGGTGAATTAGACAGAAGAGTTGTCCCCCATCAGAATAGGAGGACCTTTGCATGCATCCAATGAAGAATAGACTGCTTCTTAGGCAGACATGTGATGTGATGCTCCTAAATATACGATCCAAGCATCGGGAGAGGAGTTGATGGCAATCAAGGCATGGCTAGAATTGCCTTTCTTGGAATTCAGATCTTTTGGCTTCTTCTTCTTTGCACCCTTGGGGATGCGATCTCCAAGGTTGTTTTGTTGAAGTATTTGAGACATTGAATCTATTTTATTTTTCATGAATGCGGATTCCGAATGGAATCCTTTGTGACAACATGTGCATTTCTCTCCTTTTCTTACCTTTTCTCCTTTGGATCCGGATGCATCAGTGAAGGGTTTTGTGTACCCTTCCTTCTTCGTATGTGCATGCTCTTTCCGCTTATATTTATATTTAGATTTATGATATTTTTGGCTTCCATCATGCACAGTGAGTGAATGCGCCCTTGGGCCTTTGATTGTGCCCATGTTGATGAGCTTGGTTTTCTCTTGTGTCAGGGATTCGATAAAGTCCTCAAGAGAAGGCATCTTCCAGGTGGCTCCAGAGGCGAATCTAACAGTATGGAATGTAGATATGAATACAGAGAATTCAGGACCAAGCTTGGAGAGAATGGTGAGAACCATTTGTTTCTCCTACTTCGATTTATCAACCCCGCAAAATTTGAGTTGCGACAGTAAATCCTTGAATTTTGGAAAGAAATCTTGGATATTCTCGAATATTTTTGGATCCAATGTGAGAAGCTCCACCTCCAACATGTGTACCCTCATATCATCCTATTTTCAAAATATCCTTTCCAAGATGGTCCAAGATTCATTGGGAATCTTACAGGAAGATATATGAAAAAGGAGATCGAGAGAAATAAGACTACAAATTGTTCTGAGTGCCTCATCCATGCGATTTAAGTACTTGGATTTTTCTATGGATGATGTCATCTCTGTATCTATATTCATGTTTAACCTATGAAAACCTATGTATCAGATATGTATGGCTATTTTCTCCTTCCATGCAAAATAGTTGTAAGGAGTAAGAATGAATTCTTTTTGGAATTCCATCTTTCCGATGTCTTAAATCTTTTGTACCTGCAAAATATTTTGGTGTAGATTTTTCTTAGCAGTTCATTGGCTCTGATACCATGTAAATGTGTTGAACCTACATAGAATATATCTAGCTAAAAAATAATACACACATTTGTAGAGAGAATTGGAAAAAGAAGAAGAAGGAGAGAAAGAATGTAAGAATTCCCATTAACCGTTGTGAATAATGAATAATTTACACATGATCTACTCTGTATAACTCAATGAGTTCGAATTGAGGTGAACCAAGTCACCATAGTGGTGGTCTAGAGTGATCTGGACACACACCAACATTTACGAGAGTGAACTGCCACCTATTATAGTCTCTTAGGCAGTTACGGGAGTGAACTGCCACCTAGTTGAGTTAACTAGTCAACTAGTCTTTAATTAACTGACTGAACAAAGAGTAGTGAGGAGTTAACTGAGGGAATCAAGGCTAATGCACCACTCTGGTGATGATTCCAAGGCAAGGTCGAATTAGCATGGTTATGATCCCAATGTTGCATGGTGATGATCCCAATGCAACATCTAAGCTCAATTCAACTAGTCAAACTGAAGTGTGAACTGAAAGAGAATATTCTCCAGGTGGAATATTCTCTCCTAAAATATAGGAGACTATATAATGACTAATAAACAAATAAAAAACTTAGGAAAAATAAATCCTAGGTTTGTGTGAAGTAACTCCAACAAAAAAATGCCTCCCCCTGTCGTCCTAAAACAAAGTAACATGATGTTATCATTGAAATATCGTCTGCAACATTGAACGCAAATGGTTACAAAAACTCAACAATGCCAACAACAATTAGTTCACCTTCAGCACTAAAATGTGTTTCAAAAAGAAAAAAACTATACAATTGGGAAAAATTTAACATGTGCAAATTCACCAAAGTAAGCGCGTGCATGGTGCATGGGCCAATAAAGCCCTCAGAGTGCACAATGTGCCAAATGCACGACTATGTACGAGAAAATCCATGCACGTATGTGAAAGGTGAATTTATGGTTCTTTTCGCCCCCCCAACCACTTATGGACCAGCTCCCAACCTAATTTGACCTGCATATCTGAGCGAAATCTGAATGGGGGGCTAGTCAAGGACTAAAGGGTTCCCTAAAAGGCCCCTTGTTCACACCAAGAACCAATTACATTTTTCCTTGAAGAAATGTTATAAATAAGAGCCATGGGTGCACTAAGAAACCAAGATCTTCATAGTATTGTTATGATGCCTCAATTCTTCTTTGAGAATCCTCTTTTCTCCTAGAAGCATTCAAGCATCATTGCAATAGGCCATTCCACTCACCTCTTGAGGGATTATTCATTGTTTTTCTTCACTATTTGCCATTTTTCTTCCATTGTAAGAAGAGCTCTCCATTAGGGAACTCAAGAGCCCTCCCAAGGAGGAAGAGGGGACTCATAAGTCCTCATTTTTCTCTATGATTTTTTTCCTACTAATCTATTGATCCATTGGTAGAATTATGTTGATCATTGGTTGATTTTTATGGTTCTAAGTTTCTCATGCTTTCTAACTTTTATTTCTTATTTGTTTTAGTTTATTTCTTTTTTTATACATGTGTTTGGCTTGTTTAACCCACTCACAAACTTCGGTCTTGTCTAGCAGGACCATTTAGACATGCAAGTGTTGTTGTTTTGCTCACCCAAGTGACAAAACCAACACAACATATTGGCGACCATACTGGGGAATAGATATCAAATTCCACCCTATTTGTGTTTAGAGAGCACTTCTTTTTAATCGATTTGTCTTGCAGGTACCAAAACCGGCCTAGCCCAACCTGTCAAAGACAAAATTAAGAGCTTGAGGAGGAGTATTTCACTCAAAAATTTCTCCCTCGACACATGATAGGAAGTGCACATATTTTCATACCCACAAACACACACTCTGCACACTGTGCACACCATAGACTTCTTTTCTCTATGCATTGTGCACCCTCTGTGCACCTATCAAAATTGTAACCCACACACATATCCAAATTTTCAAAATTGTAAGGGTTTTTGTGATGATTTGAAGGCCCCTAGCCTTCAGATTTTTTCTTTTAGGAAATTTGTAATGTACATGCACTCCACTTAGAATCCTTTCCCATATGAAAGGTTAGCTAAACATAGGCAGTTAGGGGGTAAAAAGAACCAAATATTCTCCTCTTTTTTCTTTAGTTTCCACATGGATGGCTTGTTTGCTTTGTTAAATTATAAGTTAAGATTATTGCTATCACACATAAACCACTTACATTGGGACTAGAAGTTAACTTTGACCCTTGAGTATGCTCTTCTCTTGCACCTTAGTGTGATCTTGAGAATCATAAAGGTGGTTAAAGGGACATTTCATCTCCCTTAACAAAAATCTTTAGGAGAGGACAAAATCCCCCCTAGGGATCCTCTTAGTTTCTTTTGAAATCATCTTAAAGTTGTAAGGACCCATACAACCCCACATGTTGCAAACTTAGGATAGTTTCTTGAAATTTCTTTCTTAGTTTACATCACAATCTAGGGAAGTTTAAAGATCAAAGTAATGGGCCCATACATGCCAACATGCTTGCAATCTAGGATAGTTTTCAAAGATTTATAAGTGTAAACAACATTTAGGGAGTTTAAAGTATTTGTAAGGAACCATATGTCCACATGATAGTTATTTAGAGTTTTTAAAATTCCACAAGGTTGTACCAGTGACACCTAGTAAGATAGGTAACAAAGATTTGTAAGGACCACAAGAATTCTACATGTTGAAATATCACACCTAACTTATTAAAAACTTGGCACACTTTTTTCACTTGCTCACACACAAAGTCACTCCTCACTCACATAATTTCTACCTTGAATAGTGGAGGTTGAAGTAGGTTTTCTCCAAAGGAATTTTGAAACGTCCCACTACTTATTTTGGAAATTATCCACACCCATTAATTCAAACGAGATTGGTTAACACCCCCAATCTCTCAGCCCACTAAATTTTTTCTAAAAACTCACGAAGTTTTCCTCCAAATTACATGCTCATTTGATTACATGTAATTGTGAGTTGTACTTTCTTGTGAAGGTCCAAATTATACAAATCTCTTGTTCATTTATTTATCTTATCACCACTTTCACACATTCACTTTTTCTATTCGGACACCATAGGGGACCCATAGAATCCTCGTTGTTCTAGACGCTTGAAAATTCTTCCTCCTATTCTCAGAGGATTCCCTAGTCTTACCAACTCACCGACTCAACTATATCACACCCTCATGAGTGATACTATTTTGGGATCAACTTTACTTGGTTCCACTTTGCTTAGGTCTAATTCCCAAGACCATCCATCCCCTAGTTCTCCTTCAAAAGGAGGCGGGGGGGGAGGGGGGACTTCTTCTCAAGGGAGAAGTACCACCCCCCTCAATCCCTCTCAAGAGACAGGTCCACTACCTACTCACACAATGGCTGGAACTAATCCTCCACCAACTCTCCCTATGCCATACTTGGCATCCCTTAACATTCTTGATTTAACCAAACTCATGAATGATCCCATTTTTCATGATCCCACTTGGCCCAATATGCCTACCAAACTTCCTTCAGATATTTCAAAGTTTGAAGGAAAACTGTAAGTTTTAAACCTGCGAAGTAAAGTAATGCATATAGATTCTTAAGAAAGACAAAAATTAATCAATGGCTCATACACAGAGTACACAGAGATTTTATACCGGAAATCCTCAACTGGGAAAACCTTTCTTATATTCATTAGATCGAATTTCACCATTCACCATACAATATATAGAATGTTTTTAGGTATTTCGTAGATACCAAAACCCTAATCCCTTAATCCGATATTAATTTACAAAACTGCTAAAAATAGAAAAATCCGCTAAAAATTGTCAGTCGCAGTTATCATATCTAACACGCCCACACACACACATGAAAATAATACAACACATACCCAACATTCTCCCACTTGTTGTTTTCTTTTCATTCAGGGGTCCAGGGGATTATATAATCAACAATCCAGGGCAGGAATGCCCATTGTTACTCTACACCAGGAGAATTTTTCTGTGCTCACAGACTTTCTTAATGAATCTGCAACATTCTTCAAAGTGTCAACCTTTTCCAGTAACACCTTCTTTTCCTCAACCATGTCTCTCACAAAGTGATACTGAACATCAATATGCTTTATATTTGAATGATAAGTTGGGTTCTTTGCCAGGAATATTTCACCCTGACTGTCACAATCTAATCTCACTTCTTGTTGTACCAACCCAATACCTAAACACAATCTTTGTAACCATACTGCTTCCTTTCTTGCATGAGTGGCTACCATGTATTCAGCTTCTGTAGTTGAGAGTGCCACTACAACCTGTCTTTTGCTCATCCAACTGATTTCTCCTCCAAATAGGTTAAACACATACCCACTTCTAAATCTTCTGTGATCTATATCTCTAGCCCAGTATGAATCAACAAAGCCATGTATGTCCACCACTCTGTCTAATCCTGGTCTTCCTTGGTAGCACAATCCATAACTGGTGGTGCCACGAAGATACCTGAAGACCCTCTTTACTGTTGTCCAATGATCCTTCCCTGGTTTTGACATATACCTGCTCAAAACTCCAACTACATGTGCAATGTCCGGTCTAGTACAAACCATTGCATACATCAAACTGCCAACTGCACTGGCATATGGAACATGGGACATGTCCTCTTCTTCTTCCCGTGTCTTGGGACACTGATATGTAGATAACTTTACACCTATAGGAATAGGGACCTTGACCGGTTTAATTCCATGCATATTAAACCTCTACAATATCATCTCAACATATTTTCTTTGATTCAACCAGAGTTTCATGTTTGCATGATCTCTTTTAATCTCCATTCCCAGAATGAAGTTAGCAGGACCAAGATCTTTCATGTCAAATTTGGAGGATAGTTGGGATTTCACCTCCTTGATAACATCCATGTTATTTCCTACCAACAACATGTCATCAACATACAACACTACATAAATGAAGTGATTACCAACCTGCTTGGAATATACACAGTGATCATCCCTACTTCTTACAAATCCCAATCCAAGGATGTATGTGTCAAACTTTTGGTACCACATCCTAGGTGATTACTTCAGACCATATAGTGACTTCTTTAGCTTACAGACCAGCTCTTTCTTTCCCTTCACTACAAAGACTTTTGGTTGCTTCATGTAGATTTATTCTTCCAGATCCCCATGTAGGAATGATGACTTCACATCCATCTATTCCACTTCAAGATCAAAAGAAACAACAATAGATAAAAGAAATCTAATAGAAGTTAACTTAGCAACAGAAGAAAAAATCTCACCAAAGTTAATTCCCTCTACCTCGGAATAACCTTTTTCTACTAATCGATCATTGTATTTCTCCACTTTACCTTGTGCATTAAACTTCTTCTTGAACAACCACTTTCTACCAACCGATTTTCTTCCAATTGGAAGATCAACTATATACCATGCCCCATTCTTATCCAAGGCATCCATTTCTTCAACCATGGCCTTCTTCCAGAGTTTACTATCCTCTGAATTCACTGCTTCCCTAACAGTTCTGGGATCATCATCAATAATAGATAAAGCAAAATTGGAATGAAAATCAGGTGGACTATACCTTTCTGGTTTCCTTCTATCTCTCACTGATCTCCTCAATACTGGGGTATGAGGTTCTTCTTCTTCTTCTTTTGCTTCCTCTGCTTCCTCTTCTTCAGATGATTCATATTTTTCTTCATCTAACTCAAGCTCTATTTTCTCAGGTTCGTCTTGCATTGGTGGGAATTTCTATTTGGACACATCTTTTACCTCTCTGAAAACAACATCTCGACTGTAAACAATTTTCTTGGTTTCTAGGTTCCAAAGCTTATCCATCTTACTCCTATTTTCCTTTGGAACATGTACATAAGCATCACAACCAAACACTCTAATATGTTGAAGAGAGGGTTTCTTTCCAGACCATACCTCGTGTGGATTTTTATCATCCAACACTGATGAAGGTGATTGATTGACCAGGTAACATGTTGTACCCACTGTCTCGGCCCAAAATTCTTGTCCTAACCTGGCACCGCTAAGCATGCTCCTTGATTTTTCCATCAGTGTCTTGTTCATCCTTTCTGCAACTCCATTCTATTGAGGAGTGTATGGATTAGTCTTCTTCCTTGCTATACCACACTTCTTACATAATTCTTTGAATTAATTTCCACAGAATTCTCCACCATTATCTGTTCTCAATACCTTTATTTTCTTCTCTATCTGATTTTCTACCAGAGCCTTAAACTCTTTAAATTTATCAAATACCTCAGATTTCTTTCTAAGAAAATAAATCCATGTGTTCCTTGAAAAATCATCTATGAATGAAACATAATACATATATTTACCCAGGGATGGAACAGGAACAGGTCCAAACACATCACTGTGTATCAACTCTAAGATCCCCTTTGCTCTTGTAGCACCAGATGGGAATCACACTCGATTCTGTTAACCATATATGTAATTTTCACAAAAATCAAAATCCATAGTGCAATTAGACATACCTTCAACCATACCTTTACTGTGTAGTGTTTGAAGGCCCTTTTCTCCAATATGCCCCAATCTTTGATGCCACAACATGGTATTATTTTCTAGGACAGTATTGGTCTTGTCTCTGTAAGGTATCTAGAGAGTTAGTGGGGGGGGGCAGAGGGCCCATAGTCATAATAGTGGAGGTCATTCAATGTAAGGTGGACTAGGTCCACTATATTATTAAATACGACCCACTATGGTAGTTAGATATAATAAATGGGTAATTAGATATAATAAATGTACGAGGACTTCTTAGAAGGTTCTACTTCTAGAAGATTCCTCCTCTAGAATGTTCTTAGGTGATAGTAGCACTATATAAAGGGATTCAAGAAATGTAATGAGACATGAAGAGAATTATTGTATTTGGAGCGATAGCTCAATAGGAGGATGCCCCCTCGAAGAGGCAAGTGAACAGGAGAGGATCCCTTCCATAATAGGATCCATTGTATGGTGTTTCCCTACCTCAAGGGTTTGATGGTAATAAAGGATATTTTGAATATTGTTCTTGTATATCTATTGTGGTGATTTTTTATTCAGTATTGGGTTCTTAACAAGTGGTATCAAAGCACTTTCCTTGGCAGACATTGTGGGCAAATATTTTTTATTTTTGCAGATTTTTTTCGGAGAAGAAAAAAGAGGGTTGTGACATTCTAGAACTTTTCGGTATATTTATGTGAAAAATTTGCAAAAACAGGTTGTATATCTGATCTCCTCTCAGAAAAACACCCAAGGTGAAAAACAAAATCGTCCGAAACGGAGTCTGGAAGGTCAAGATATTGAAGTTTTAAAATCTGCAATTTTCAGGGTTTTTTCCGTGGACAACGGCGCGATTTGTTTTTATTTTTGTAGTAGATGGAGACCGAATTTTCTCAAAAAAAATACATATCTGAGTTCCTCTCACAATTTCACCCAATTTCAAAAAAAAATCAGCTGAAACGAAGTCCGGGAAGTGAAGTTATGAGCATTTTAAATTCAACATTTTTTTAGGGTTTTTCAGAAAAAACCACGATTTTCTATTGTAACTTATTGTTATATTTTTTGGGGTTTTTTCATGATGGCTGTGGGACTGAAGGGTTCATAGGGTGATCAGATGGCTATTTCTTCTCAAAACCTTAAAGAAATTATTAAAACATTCAAATCTCAATTGTATGACACATTGTGTGACAAATTGCATGACAAATTTCATGACCTTGCAGATAGCCTAAATAATAGTCTTCGTAGTTCATTGGATAGCATGCGGGAGAGATTTCTTATGGAAGACATCATCAGGGATGAATATAATCAATAAATATATGCTTGGTATGATTTTGAGGATGATTGTGATGATTGGTATATGGATATTTGTCATTTATGGGATGACAACCACTTCCATATTTTATTTGATGACTCTACTCCACTTTTTGTAGAGAACATCAATGTCCCACATCAGGAGCTAGTTACCAGTGTTCAGTCTGCATATTCTACAGTGGTATTATTCCTTCTAGATTCTGCTATGACCATTTTCCACTATGTGGATGGATTTTCTTATTTGGATCCACATGATAGGTGTCAGTCTTTGGAGCATCATTTGGAGTTGGTTATTGGGTTCCAAAATCTTCCATGGGGAGTTCACATGAGCACTTGGACATGGGAGCCAGGCTTACAATGGTGGTTGGAAAAATTTAGCATGGTGGATTTCCTTTCTACATGGGATCTTGGTTCTTCAGTCTTCTTTAGCATTATGGTCCACAATTATCCATGGGACCCTGGTATATGGTTGTACATCAAGCATTGAGGACAACGCTTTCATAAGGGGGGTGGAATGTAAGGTAGCTAGAGAGGTAATGGGGGGGCCCAGAGGGCCCATAGTGATAATAGTGGAGGTAATTCAATGTAAGGTGGACTAGGTCCACTATATTATTAAATAAGACCCACTATGGTAGTTAGATATAATAAATGGGTAATTATATATAATAAATGTATGAGGACTTCTTAGAAGGTTCTACTTATAGAAGATTCCTCCTCTAGAATGTTCTTAGGTGATAGTAGCACTATATAAAGGGATTCAAGCAATGTAATGAGACATGAAGAGAATTATTGTATTTGGAGTGATAGCTCAATAGGAGGATGCCCCCTCGAAGAGGCAAGTGAACATGAGAGGATCCCTTCCATAATAGGATCCATTGTATGGTGTTTCCCTACCTCAAGGGTTTGATGGTAATAAAGGAGATTTTTCATATTGTTCTTGTATATCTATTGTGGTGATTTTGTATTCAGTATTGGGGGTTCTTAACAATCTCCTTCATTTTTCTGCTCAAGGACAATAGAAATGTTACACCCATTAGTATAAGTGCTTCCCAACAACTTGTACAGAGTTCCACAATGAAGTCCCCTCATCAACACCATTGCTCCTCGTACCATCTTGCAAGTGTTCTTTTCAAATATAGTTTTCATTCCTGCATCACCCAACTTGCTTACAGATATTAGGCTCCTGGCTAGTTTTGGAATGTGTAGAACCCCAGGGAGAGTTCTAATCCTTCCATCGTTTAGCAACAACTTAACCCTTCCACATCCCAAGATTTTTGTTGTCGATTCATCTCCTAGGAATACATCACCACCATCATATTTTTCATAATCAAAGAACCACTCCCTAAGAGGAGTCATATGGTATGACGCACCTGATTTGACCAACCATACATCATGGTCTGCAAGTGTACTTGTAGATGCTAGGTAAACATCACCTCCTTCTTCAGTGGAGGTTTTCGCCTCTATGGAAGAGGTACTATCAGATCCCTTTGGCTTTTCAACCTTCTTAGACTTGCAATCTTTCTTATAATGCCATGTTTTACCACACTTCCAACATTTCCTCAAGGATTTTCCTAGAGACTTAGATCTACCTGTAGATTTGGATATCCATCCCGAAGGCTTACCAGGGTTCCTATCTTGGGTATGCCCTCTTACAAATAAAGCATATGTGTTGTGACCATCCATGCATTTTTTCCTCATCTCTTCAGATAACACGGATGCAACTACATCCTCATACTTAAATGTAGATTGAGTGGTACTACCTATTGCTACAACCAGATTATCCAAAGAGTCTGGAAAAGAGCATAATAAAGTAATACATTTATCTTCTTCTGCAATCATAATATTAACAGATCCAAGTTGACTTACCAGAGTATTAAAGGCATTTAGATGTTCTGTCACAGACTCTCCATCTTCCATCCTAAGATGATACAACTTCTTTCGAAGAAACAACTTGTTTACCAAGGACTTTGATTGATACAAATTCCCTAACTTATCCCATAGTTCCTTGGCTGTAGATTCTCTTGATACATTCAACAACACTGAATCTACCAGGTAGATTCAAATAGTACTCCTTTCTCTTCTGTCCAACTTGTCCCAATCTTCCTTTGACATACCAGTAGCTGGTGTACTAGTAGTTTGTGTACTAGTATGTTGTGTACCAGTAGGCTGTGTGCTAGTAGACGGTGTACCAGTAGGCCGTGTACCAATATCCACAACGATCCATTGTTCTTTGTCTACAAGAAGGTCCTCCATCTTGAGATTCCATAGCTCAAAGTTTTTACCATTGAACTTCTCTATATCGATTCTAGATGAGCTCGCCATTCCTCTTTCTTTACTCAAATCTCCACTACAAAATCTCCCACTAAACCCAAGTTTATCACATACCCAAGAGAAACTTGATCTATCAAGATCAAGCCAAACCCTCAACAACAAAGGCGTCCCTCTGAAGCCAAAAACGAGCTCCGATACCACATGTAAGTTTTAAACCTGCGAAGTAAAGTAATGCATATAGATTCTTAAGCAAGACAAAAATTAATTAATGGCTCATACACAGAGTACACAGATATTTTATACCGGGAAAACCTTTCTTATATTCATTATATCGGATTTCACCATTCACCATACAATATATGCAATGTTTTTAGGTATTCCATAGATACCAAAACCCTAATCTCTTAATCCGGGATCGTCAGACGTAGTTGTCGTATCTGACATGCCCACACACACACATGCAAAGAATATAACACATACCCAACAAAAACCAGGGGATAATCCTTCCAACCATGTTATGACCTTCCACTTATGGTGCTCTTCAAACATCATCATGGATGATTCCATCCACTCAAGGTTGTTTCAGTGCACTCTAACTAGTTCCTCAACCAAATAGTATGTGGACAAAAAATCGAGGTCCCATGTGACCTTTGAATTATTGGCCAAGGAATTTTTGTCATTTTTCCAAATACGAGTTCAGCATGATATTGGCTTAGAATTCCTTTTAGATTTCAAACAAACTATTTCTATCCATATAGCCAATCACATCCATTAATGGCGTCGGTGTCGTAGTTTGTGCAAAGTGGAAACCACCAAAGAACAATGTCTTGATTGGTTTCTCAAATCACTTGTCTCTTTTATTACCAAGGATGTCACATCTTCCTTCCCTCATACATAGAAGGAGGCTATTAGCAAGGCTCAACAGTTTGACCTCATCTATGCTCAATCAGGTTACTTATACATAGTGTTTCCTAATGCACCTAGACCCACACCATTTGGCAAGGACAAACCTGGGATGTCCCACATTATAGATGGGTTGATTGGTTCCATGATGCACCAAAAACCTTATAAACAATTGCCACCTATTTATGGTGCACCTCAATATCCACAACCCTATGGAGGGCCATCTTATTACGCTTACCAACAACCATATCCTATTGTCCCCCCCCCCCCCCCNCCTCACCGGTACCCATGATGTGCATGGCCTCTCAACCAAGTTCGGGTACACCTTCTACCTCAACATATAACTTGGGCACTAGTGAAATCCATTCAC
This sequence comes from Picea engelmannii, assembly GCA_009831015.1. Taxonomy (NCBI): domain Eukaryota; kingdom Viridiplantae; phylum Streptophyta; class Pinopsida; order Pinales; family Pinaceae; genus Picea; species Picea engelmannii. The sequence goes on from ML780002.1 coordinate 1,311,349, forward strand.
CTTCCTATGCACCCTATGGATCGTTGCCACAAAACAATCCATAATTTTTGTTTCATGGTCCTCCACAACTAGTTGCTCCTCCACACGAACACCTACATGCTTATGTTAATTTTTTTCAACCCTCTCTTGTTCAACAACTTCATACTTTTGAACATTTGAATACGAAAAATCCATCCCATCAGCCGAATAATTCCAAGAAGAAAGGGAAAAACCGAAACAATAATAACACGGGACCAAGCAGAAATAACCCCCAACAAAACCATCCTGCTGGGGGAAACCAGAATCAAGGAAACCAGAACCCCCAAGGGGAAAATAATAAAAAACAACAAGGGAAGAACAAAAACAATCTTCAGACTAAATTCCCTTGTGCTCTATGTGGTGATATAGACATTATACACACTATTTCCCCCAAATTGTTGACTTCAAGCAGATGAAAGACTTCATGAATGTGAAACATCCTCCAGCATCACTTGCCCCTCAACAATCCCCACAAGAGTATTTGCAATAGCCACCTCCAACCATTTTGCAAAACCCCATTTCACACAAAGGTGTGATGAATACCCAATAGGAGGTACACCCTTCTCCACCCAAAATAGGGAAGTATAAAAACCCAGGTCCCATTCAAACAAAAAATCTAACCAATCGCAACATCCTCCTCACCAACGAAGAAGAAATTTGTTTGCAAACACGTAGTTGCCAGTATGGTGTTCCCCCTGACTCTACCCAAACCACTTCGTAAGAGGCTCCATCTACAGCTGTAAAACCCTTGATAATTCCCCGCCCCAACAATGAACCCAACATTCACATACCTTGTGCTCCATTATGACAGAATTTCAATAGCCTTCATGCTAGGGCAGCCCATAACTACAGTCTGGTCGATGACTTAGCTTAGTCTCTTGCAGCCATGTTTGTATTGGAGGTCCTCCAACCCTACCCAACTCAGCAGAAATCCATGCTTTCCGCCCTGGGGGAAGTCCAACTAGCTAATACTAGACTCATCACCTTTGATCTAGATAGCGAAGAACCACACCTCCCTGCCCTGGTATCTTTTTAGATACCAGTTAAGATTTAGAACATCACATTCATCAGTGTATCATTGATGAAGGTGCATCCACATGCATCATGTCCAAATTAGCTAGTACCATATTCCATCACCCTGGGAGCTTATGCTGGTCAACCCTCGTCCCCTGAATGGATCTTCTAAAATGTCCTCGTCGAACTCGGGGGAAAAACCATCCTCATCGATATTGAAGTTATTGACACCCCACTTGATTACAATATCTTGTTCAGATGTAGCTTCATGTATGCTATGAAGGTTGTGGCCTCTTCTATGTTTTGAATGATGATGTTCCCCCGTAACAGGAAGATCAACACTATCAACCAAATCACACATTATAAGCCTAACCATTATGCCAACATTGATAACATTCTTCGCCTTGTCCACACTAGCTCGGATTCTTATTGAGTCATTGATATGGGTTGCATAGTTTTCAAAGACCCATCCTTACTGGGGGCATATCATGGAGAACCACCCCTCCTACACCCTTTAGCACAAGTGTGTGTAGTATATTCTAATGGAACATATACCAGTGACACCATTCCTCCCACTGAGTGCTCTCGTCACATCGACATTCTACTAGTTGAAGAACCATTTCTTCAGGAATCCCCTGAGAACCCCACTACACCACTTATCCCTGATTCCCACCCCCTCCAGGGTAAAATCCCAATTCGGGAGACATTACCCAAATTCCCTTCTTCTACCCCCACCTGGATTCCAAGCATTCCAAGTAGCTGCAACCCTTACCCTTCCTAACATGGTGCTTTCCATCCCTATATGGTATCTACGTCCAACTGCAATAGTTCCTCAACCATCTCTCCCTCCTTATATGATCTAAAAATGAAGAAGACTTGTATTCTTGAAAATATTTGCAAGTTTTAATTCAAGTGTTTTTATGCAAATGGATCAATTTTTCAAATACAACTTTTAAATAAATGGCATATTCAAGATGCATATAAAAAACAACAAATAACATTGAACAAAAAACACATAACACAACAAATGATAAAGGAGTTCACCCCTCTCTTGGGCTACATCTCCTGGTCCAGCTTCCAATGGATCTTTTGTATTATTTTCTCAAAGTGCTCAAATATGTGCTTTACAATGCTCAAAATTCCAAATAGATGGCTCTAATGGCTTCAGAACATCCAAAAATCCCTAGCTAGGCTTTTTCGACACCTCGTTTGGCCAAAAATTGAAGAAGATAGGCTTCCTGGAAGTTCCCCTTCAAACTTGATGTCTCTGGATCGCCAAAATGCACCCTTGCCTCCTCAACCTAGCCCCCACGTGCATATATGTGTAAAAACCCATCACAGGGGGAAACCACACAACTGGTACAAACTGTAGGACGGTTACACGCCTTGGCCCCTAACCGCCAAGGCCGAGGGCACATGGGCCTCCATATGACCGCGCGTATATTTAAAAAGGGCCAAAGGTTTTAAAAAGTCGGAAAGGCACGCCCGTGGTCACATTGTATACACATAAGACAGGGGCTCATATGAAAAGGGGCTATATGGTAAATGGTCAAAGGGTGCACTACGCTGATGGTTACATTGCAACATATATGACCGGGGCCGGGGCTAAGCCCCAGCCCGGTCCATGCCCATTTCAAAACTTATACAAATTCAAATAATTTGATTGCCATATATATTATAAGAACCATATGGTGGTGCACCAGTTGGGAAGCCCTTCCCAAAGAATTACCCCCTACCTAGAGGTCACGGGGTCGAATCTAGCCAACAACATAAATTTTAAACCAACTCCAGGGTGACACGTGGTGGCCATTGAGTGGGCCACGTGTCAACATTTCATTCGCCACCGATGACACATGTCATATGCCAACTCGTCCACAATCCTACCAACCAACACCTGCCATGTGTCGTACGGCCCTGCCACATGTCATACGACCCTACCACGTGTCGTACGGCTCTGCCACATGTCGTATGGTCTGCCACGTCAGCATCCGTACGGATTGTACAATCAACACATTTTTTTTTGCCTGTTTGTCATTTTGAACAGAACACGATATCTCTCTCATCTGACGTTCGTTTGAACCTAAATGAGTTGCGTTGTGTTTGTGATGACGAGGCCTACGCTCCAGTTTGATTTGAAGCGATTCTGAGCACTTTGAATTTTGAGCAAAATTTGATCCCCCAGATCACACCTCCCCATTGGAAAGCTTTTGGACCTCCAAAAGACTATTCTCGGTCTATTTGAAGATGAGGGTAAGGTTCCCTCACCTTTCCAACCTCAATCCACTTGGCTTTGCTTGGATTTGTGCCTTTAAGACCAACTCGAGATATTCCACATTTCCTCGTTTTGAAGTTCTCATTCTCCTGTCAAGGATTGTCTCTTCATGTAGTTCTGTAAGATATTCTGGGGAGAAATCGTCTATAGAAGGAATCTGAACATGTTCTCCTTGATCATCAATCAAAGGAGGCTCATACAATTTCAAATTCTCAACATTAACAACTGCATACATTTGCATATAAGGAGGCAAATCTAAACGGAAGGCATTGTTACCAATCTTGTC
>ML780002.1:1318774-1345621 GCA_009831015.1 Picea engelmannii
TTTTGGAGAATTTGGAAGAGGTCTTGAACTGGTAGAAGAAGAAGAAGAAGATGGAGGTGAGGGTGGTGGAGAAGCACCATTCCCTCCATTTCCATTTGGAGTTTTATCACCACTGTCTCCCTTGTGCTTTGAAGGGTTGGAGCATTCACCTTGAAACCTTGTATTCCTTTCTTCCATAAAGAGTTTCATCATTTCTCTCATTTCCATGAAAGCCTTTCTGAGATCTTCATCTTCTGTAGGAATATGTTCATGACTCTCTTCATGAGCCATACTTGGTGAATGCCTCCTTGAAGCTTCCCGTGATGATATAATCTTTCTTCTTGAAGGATGAGAAATTGGCTCTACAAGTTGACCTTCTCCTCTTGTGAGTTTCAACCTTGTGAGCATCAGAAAACAAAACACTTGCAAATAATCAAGTCTTCAAAAACCTATGCTCTGATAACAACTTGATCTAAAAATGAAGAAGACTTGTATTCTTGAAAATTTTTGCAAGTTTTAATTCAAGTGTTTTTATGCAAATGGATCAATTTTGCAAATACAAATTTTAAAGAAATGGCATATTCAAGATGCATATAAACAACAACAAATAACAGTGAATAGAAAACACATAACACAACAAATGATAAAGAAGTTCACCCCTCTCTTGGGCTACATCTCCTCGTCCAACTTCCAATGGATCTTTTGTATTATTTTCTCAAAGTTCTCAAATATGTTCTTTAAAATGATAAAAATGAAAAATATATGGCTCCAATGGCTTCAGAATGTCCAAAAACCCCTAGTTGGGGTTTTTCGGCACCTCGTTTGTCTAACAATTGAAGAAGATAGGCTTCCTGGAAGTTCCCCTTCGAACTTGTTTTCTCTGGATTGCCAAAATGCACCCTTGCCTCCTCAACCTAGCCCCCATGCACATATATGTGTAAAAAACCAACACCAGATGCAACTGCACAACCGGTGTGAACTATAGGATGGTTACATGCCTTGGCCCCTAACCGCCAAGGCTGAGGGCACATGGGCTTCCATATGACCATGCATATATTTAAAAAGGGCCAAAGGTTTTAAATGGTTGGAAATGCGTGCCCATGTTCACATCGTATACACATAAGACCAGGGCTCATACAAAAAGGGGCTATATGGTAAATGGTCGGAGGGCGCACCATGCCAGTGGTTACATTGCAACGTATATGACTGGGGCCGAGGCTAAGCCCTGGCCCGGTCCGCGCCAATTTCAAAACTTATACAAATTCAAATAATTTGATTTCCATATATATTATAAGAACCATATGGTGGCATGCCGGTTGGGTGGCCCTTCCCAAAGTGTTACCCCCTGCCCGGAGGTCACGGGGTCGAATCCGACCAACAACATAAATTTTAAACCAACTCCAGGGTGACACGTGGCAGCCACTGAGTGGGCCACGTGTCAACATTTCATTCGCCACCGATGACATGTGTCATATGCCAACTTGTCCACAATCCTGCCAACCAACACCTACCACATGTCATATAGCCCTACCATGTGTCATACGGCTCTACCACGTCAGCATCCGTACAGACTGTACAGTCAGTAGATTTGTTTTTGTCTGTTTGTCATTTTGAACATAAAGAGATATCTCTCTCATTCGACATCCGTTTGAACCCAAACGAGTTGCATTGGGTTCATGACGACGAGGCCTGCGCTCCCATTTGATTTGAAGAAATTTCAAGCACTTTGAATTTTGAGCAAAATTTGATCCCCTGGATCATTATACATAGGTAATACCAATGCAAATTCTAGTATAGGCTCCTACCACACAACCATTGCCCCCCATTGTTGACACCATTATCACTACTGGGGGCAGACAAAAGAAGAAAGATCCCACCACTCCACTTCCTCCCCAATTTCAACCTCCTTGCACACTATGTGAAAGATATGGGCACCCCAATAATTGATTCCATACTCTTCCCGAGTTATGCAATCTGATTCAACTCCCTAGAGAAACCACATTTATCACCACCTCACCAAGTACATCCACTACTACTTCGGAGTCCTCCACTATAGGCAACAAAGGGTTGCGAACCAAATTTGCTTGTGCCATATGCTCATAATATGGCCATTATACTCATCATTTCCCAGCTCTACCTCAATTTCGCCAAACCTTAGCCATAGTACACCAAACATCTTGGCCATATCCCGCTTGACCACCTTCTACCAAGTCTCACATTACTAATATTTGATACATTTCATCGTCAATACCTACATGATCAAGGTCATCTCCACAGTATTGGGACATTCACTTTATGTCCATCGGTCCCTCTCACCCTGTGCACAATATCACGTCTACGTCCTCACCACTAGACGACAACCACACTTTAAAAATTCCCCCTGTCATCTCCCAATATCCCCAATATTCTCACATTTTTCAATATGACAAAGATATCCTGGAAGAACTCACTACCCTCGATTTCCCATGGAATTCACTCCATCATCGAGAACTTTTTCTTTCACAGGAGGCCTTTTATCCTCCCACCCAACACTCCATATGCGTAATCGAATGGTTCAATAACCCTATCCCTACCCTAGATTCTTTTGAAGAAGGAAACATGGACAACATTTCCCCCACTGTCAAAATTGACATTTCCATTAAACCAGGAATCGTAGAAGAAATCACCATTGGCGCTGCATGCTCCCTTGAAGAAATCACATCTTACAAAGATCTCTTTCAGGAATACTGGGATATTTTTTCCTGGTCATATACAGAGATTCCCGACCTTGATCCATCTATCATAGAACATTGAATCGACATTTGGCCAGATATCGCCCTAGTTCATCAAAAGAAGCGACCCCTTCACCCATCCAAAGATGCGGCTATCAAAGCCAAAATTGACAAGTTACACTATGTCAGGTTCATTTACCCCATTGCGTACACTTCATGGGTATCCAACCCCATCCTTGTTAACAAAAAATAGGGCACTATTCGCATTTGCACTGACTTTCGTGACCTCAACCATGCTTGTCCCAAAGACAACTTTCCCACTCCCTTCATTATCGATGACTATGTCGGCCATGAAGCATTTTCCTTTATGGATGGGTTCTCTGGCTACAATCAAATCCAAATCCATCCAGAAAATTAGTATAAAACCTCTTTTACTACCCCTTGGGGTACCTTTTCTTATCATGTCATGCCTTTTGGACTCAAGAATGCAGGTGCTACATTTCAATGGGCCATGACCTATGTTTTCCATGATCTTGCTCTCACCATCCTCGCTTATTTGGATGACCTCACTACTCGATTCAAACAACGATATCAACATTTATATGACTTACGCATCGTTTTCCAACGATGTCGCTAGTATAATATCCGCTTGAACCCCCTCAAGTGTGTATTTTGCGTCACTTCCACATTCCATTATAGGAGCCCATAACCTCTATTTTTTTATCCATTCTTAGCCAAGAGATCCTGGTCCCATCATCTACACATTCACATTCTGCATGTCATCATATTAACTTGTCCCCAAAGGATCATTTTTCACACATCACGTTCAGGTGCGCATGCTCATGTTCAAAATTATCAAATAGTTGTTATATGTTCTTTATCATTAGATATTGTTCACGTCGGGTATTTGTTTTTTATGTGTGCAGTTACTTGGTCATCACAACGACGTAGCCCCTTCAGGTATATGTTCGACACTGGTATGTAATTATTCCCTATGTAAATAAATTACATATCCTAGTCACACCCTCTAATCTTTACCTTTAGGGTCCTTACATCTGGCTCTATAGTATCGTCACCTTCACCACATTTTGGTATTGTGACCTAGTATAACTCTTCCCCACATGAGTTGTCTCATTCATAGTTCCCCTTGGAAACTTGAAACTCGTGTTGATTTCACCCCCTAGGGATGGGAGTCCCTATAGTCTTGTGCACTTCCGAGAATAAGCCACATAATTATTCTCATCATATTTCTATCTTTCCTAATGGGATCCCAGATTATATCATCTCAATTATATTGACTGCACCACCGCAGTATCATTATCCCTCCATATCATCCACCATCAAGTTTCCCATGTGCAGATTTCCCTCCATTAATTTACCTCATACATAAACCCACCCAGCGGGCCCCCACCCTCCACTAGTTCTCTTCACAACTTGCACCCTCATAGGGAAAGACATCTTGCATTGGGGAACTCATTTCTGTATCTATACACTCACCCATAATTATTCTTCATTTATTTGGTAATTGTAAAAATCCTTTGTTTCCATCATTTACTTAGATTTTTGTCATCACCCTTGATGACCATCTTTTCCTGGAAAAGAAACCCCTGTCACCCTTGGTTGGGGCATCCACTCTCTCTTTTCATTCTAACATCATTCATAAACCCTGAGTATCCCAAGCCCATGTACCCATGATCTTTGAGTTTTTCCACTTCGTTAGCCTCTGGCACAATTTAACCCCATATCTAGTCGTCCCCCTGACACTAGATACCGTTTTACGGTTGTTGCCAATAATCCTTCAAAATTCCCCAACCAAGGGCAGTCTTGAGCCTCACCCCATCTTGACTTCATTCATGTTACCCGTCAGTACCTGATCTCATCTCAGTGGATTTCATGAAACCTTTTTCTTCTTGGAGTTGTGTCTCCCTTTCTGTCAACATCAACATAGTTCCTAGAAGGGAGATAATATCTTGACTCTCATTACTTTCACAATGACGAGTCTCAGATGACACAGAGAGAATCACCATTTCTCTATGATTTCATTGACCCCCATAACATTCGACTTCAACAAACTCTCATGTTAGGGTGGGTTTTACTATGTGACTATTGCAGTTGTTTCATACCATTCGAAGACTTATGAATTTGTTAGGCCATCAATGCCTATGAGTCATAGACACTTCTTATAGGCATCCTTACCTCATTTCAGTGTATGTTCACCATTCATAATTTCCATCTGTCATTATCAACTGCCTCGGAGGGCACTTCAGTTATATACACCAAGATACAACTTTAGTTACCATCTCACATTTTGGTTACATGACATGAGCATGGGGCATGCCCGCCTCGTTTTTACACAGATTTTATTTTTTTCTCCCTAGAGAAAGGTTTGGGTCCCATGGTTTCCCCTCTTCCTCCGGTGGATCACTCTTGCAGTTCCTCTCAACATTTTTCATTACAATGTCACTCTCAATAAAATAAAAATTGATGTATTTCGGCTATACATATGCTCCTAGCCTCACATATCAGGGGGAATATGTTATCACTGAAATATCATCCTCAACATTGCACGCAAATGGTTACAGAAACACAATAATGACAACAACAATTAGTTCACTTATAGCACTGAAATGCATTTCAAAAAGAAAAAAAATATACAATTGGGCAAATATTGACATGCGAAAATTCACCAAAGGAAGTGCGTACACAGTGCATGGGCTAACAAATCCCTCAAAGTGCATAATGCGCCAAATGCACGAATGTGTATGAGAAATGATGTTCCCTTCTATGAACGATGCATGTATGGTTCTTGTCGTCCCCCCAACCACTTATGGACCAGCTCCCAACCTGATTTGGCCTCCATATCTGATCGAAATCCGAATGGGGGGTTGGTCAAGGACTAAAGGGTGCCCTAAAAGGCCCCTTGTTCACACCAAGAACCAATTACATTTTCCCTTGAATAAATGCTATAAATAAGAGCCATGGGTGCACTAAGAAACCAAGATCTTAATAGTATTGTTATGTTGCCTCGATTCTCCCTTGAGAATCCTTTTTTCTCCTTGGAGCATTCAAGCATCATTGCAATAGGCCATTCCACTCACCTCTTGAGGGAATAGGCATTGTTGTTCTTCACAATTTTCCATTTTTCTTCCATTGTAAGAAGAGCTCCCCATTAGGGAACTCAAGATCCCTCCTAAGGAGGAAGAGGGGACTCATAATTCCTCATTTTTCTCTACGGTGTTTTTCTTACTAATCTATTGATCCATTGGTAGCATTATGTTGGTCATTGATTTATTTTTATGGTTCTAAGTTTCTCATGCTTTCTAACTTGTATTTCTTAGTTGTTTTAGTTTATTTCTTTGTTTCTACATGTGTTTGGATTTTTTAACCCACTCACAAATTTATGTCTTGTCTAGCAGGCCCATCTAGACATGCAAGTGTTGTTGTTTTTCTCACCCAAGTGACAAAACCAACACAACACACGGTACCAGAAAAAACTAATAAAAAAAATAGCAAGATTGTTGTAGAAAATAAAGACAAACCAAGCACATATAATGTTGTTGGGAATAATAAAATGGTGATTCAAGAAAAATAAGGACAAGTTAAGAACAATTCAAACTCACATGCCTTGGATTATAATGTTATCGAGGACATGAAAAAGATTAAAGCTAATATTTACATGTTTGATATTTTCTCCCTTTCACAAAAACATGAGCTCCTACATGATGCTTTCAAACCTCATGAAAATCATAAAGAAACTATCATTGCTACTGAAATCCTAAGCCCATAAAGTGATGCACAAGAGATACACAAAGTGGAGATAACATTATCTATAAATGTAGTAATCATAGGTGCCTTTTCAAAGTCTCAAGTACCACCTTTTTCTTCTTACACATGAAATTTTTTATTTCAATGTACACATTTGTGTAGCAGATTTGGGTTCCTCTTCCAATATCATGCCTTTTTTCATTTTTCAAAATATAAATGATGCTCCCCAAATAATGAGAACCAAGATCATCCAATTATATAGGATAGATGTTAAGGTAAAAGGTGAACTTAGAGATGTTTTAATAAGACTATCATATGATCCTAGAGTTCATTAGACTATAGACATAGTTGTGGTAGACATACCAGAGGGTTATGGTTTTATCCTAAGAAAAGACTGGTCAACCAAACTTCAAGGTTATTTCTCTATTGATTGATCTCATCTATGGCTTCCTCATAAAGGAAAAGCCAATCAAATCTGTGTAAATAGTGAAGAACACATTGATGGAATTGGAGGGTAAGAACAAGCCCATAAGGTTTGTTCATTATTTTTTGGGGATTTATTTTTTCAAAATGGATTATGCTTGTTACAAAGCACAAACTTATGAAATACCATCAAAATCACAATGAGGCCTCCTCCCATGAATACATAATAGTATTTTTCTAGTACTAAGTAACTTAGGATTTATTTTGACTAACAAGACTAATATTCCTGACATGTGGACCATGTTCTTCGATGGCTCTAAAACACACGATGGAGATGGAATAAGATGTGTCCTAAGTGACCCCAACCAAGGAAAAATTTTCATATCATTTCGTTTAGAGTTTGAATGCACCAACAAAACTGTTGAATATGAAGCCCTAATCTAGGGCCTTAAAAAAACCATTAATATTCAGGTGAAGTATCTTAAAGTGTTTGGTGATTATGAGATCATTGTTCGACAGGTAAGAAACACTATTCATTTCTTGTCTCCACATATAAGGGCTTACCAACGAGAGGTATGGAATCTTCTTTTTTCATTTGATGCATTTAATATTAATTATATACCTCGTGATCAAAATATAGATGCAGATATTTTGGTCAATATAGCATCTAGGTTTATGCCTCTTGATGACGGTTTTTCGATTAAATGATGTTTAGGCCCTCCATAATAGACAATGTCACGAGTTCGAGAGTGTTTGATGACAATTATTAGATCATAAACTTTCTTAATAGTTCAGAAAAATTCCAAGATTCAGTGATTAATGATCAAGTACATCAACAAGAGTTGCAAACTTATCGAGATGAAACTAACAAAGTGAATACAAATTGTGTTTTGAATAATGTTTTTACTCTTGAAAGATTATTTGATTTACAATCCAAGTTTAGGATGCCAGCTAGTTTGAAGACCAAAAGCTCCAATGTGATGCATTTATTGGTCAATTTGGGAACATATGAGCATCCTAAATATGTTAACATAGAAACTTGTTGTTCAGATTCAGAAAATTACACATTCACACAATTATTCAAGAAGTATAGAGATGTTTTTTCCTAGACATATGACAATTTTAAGACGTATGATACGTGGATTATACAATATGTGATCCCCATCAAGAAGGGATCAAGTCGTTCTAGTAGAAGCTTAGAAAGGTACACTCGACTCTCGAACCTCTGATTCAGAAGGAACTCAAGAAGTTAGTACATGTCCAAATCATTTTCAAGGTGAGGCATTTGACTTGGGTCTCTATATGGTGCCTGTAAGAATTTTTTTGGGAGAAATAATAATCTGTATAGATTTTCAGAATTTCAATCACGCTTCCAACAAAGATGACTATCTATTTTCCCCAATGAAACAAATCCTACAACTTGTCTTTGGATCACAACTATTCTCTTTATTAGACAGATTTTGGGGACACAATCAGGTTCTCATGGCAGAACTAGACCGATTAAAAACCACTTTCCAAACTAAATGGGGAACTTATGCTTATAGATATATTCCCTTTGGTCTTATGAATGCAGGAGCTATATTTCAGAGGGAAATGGACATTTCTTTCAAAGGATTAATCCATCAAAGCAAGGTGGTTTACCTTAATGACGTCACTATTTATTCTAAAAAAATAGAAGAGCACCCAAAACATATGAGACATATTTTTGTACGGTGCATAAAATATAGTATTTCTCTTAATCCTAAGAAAACTATATTCATTATTTCATATGGTATTTTATTAGGAAATGATATTTTTAAAGAAGGGATTTCAGTGGACCTAGAAAGAACCAAATCCATTCTACAAATGGCTCCCCTGCACAGTAAGAGGTCCATGCAATCATTCTTCGGTAGAACCAATTTCGTAAGAAGCTTTGTTCCATATTTTTCTGAAATTGTGAAACCATTAAAAAAGATGATTAAAAAGGGCATGTAGTTCAAATGAACACCATTGGAGAAGGAAGCATTTGAAAAAATTAAAACCGCTATAGCCAGCGCACCATCTCTTCGGAGTCCTAATTTCTTCAAATATTACCTACTATAGACATTCATGTCCGATGACTCATTAACAGTAGTGCTCACTCAAAAGGATAAACAAGGAGATGAATACATTGTTGTATTTATGAGCACTGGGTTACAGGGTGTTGAACTGTATTATCCTCTGATGGAAAAGCAAGCCTTTGTTGTCAATAAATAAATCAAACAGTTTAGGCCTTATATCTTAAGAAACACACTAAATTCATCATTCCACACCCATAAGTAAGGTCCTTGTTTGTTTAAAAATAACTTGGTGAAAGACGAGGGAATTTGATGATAGCTCTACAAGACTATGACCTCAAATTCAAACCATCCAATATTGTGAATGGTGAAGGATTTTTTAAATTAGTGACACAAGGAGATGGTGTTGAAGAATAAGAGAAGGATGGTTGTAAATATGAACCTATAATCTATACTCAATAAGTTACATATGTCCCAGTCATTGAAGGATATATTACAATGATCTTAAATATTATCTGCAATATGGCACTACTCCAGACCATCTCAATGCTAAGCATAAAAGAGCACCACGACTGAAATATTTACAATATTAGTTGTTACATGGTATCTTGTTCAGAAAGAATCATGATGGAGTGTTACTCATATGCCTCGAAAGAAAATATGTTGATAATTTCCTGAAATATATTCATGATGGATCGGTTGGTGGTCATTTTTCAAGAGACAAAATGACCCACAAAGTGATAAGAGAAAGATACTACTGGACCACACTCTTCAAGGATGCTCATGCATACTCAAGTTGTTGTGAATCATGTCAAAAGGATGCGGGGAGGGAACATAAAGTTTCTCTTCCTCTCCAAAATGTAGCGGTGGAAGAACCCTTCGAGTAGTGGGGCCTTGATATCATCGGTGAGATAAATCCTCATTCGTCCAAGAAACATAGGTATAGTCTGACCGCTAGTGATTATTTTACACGTTGGATTGAAACAATACATTTATTCAAAATGAATGAGGAAGTAGTAATAAAGTTTCTTGAGAAAAACATTATCACGAGGTTTGGAATTCCTAAATCCTTTGTATTTGATAATGCTACTTACTTCTCACCCTTGAAATTATCCGAGTATGCATTAGAAAAGGGGATTATTTTAAAATACTCAACAAATTACTATTCCCAAGGAAACATCTTAGAAGAATATACAAATAATAACATCATTTGTATCCTTAAACTAATTGTAGTTGATCACCAGAGAAATTGGCACAATGCATTATAAAATGCTCTATGGGCAGTGTAATATCCCTCGGTTGAACCCAATTATAAATGTAATATAAATGTACTTAAGCCGGTGAGTTGTTTTGACCTCATTTGGTAATGCACATCATGTGGCATAGTGCGCACATGAACTGCACATTAAAATGATGTAATATGCACATTCAAGGATACTGCGCGCAGTAACTAAGGTGTGCGCAGTATGGAGGACAACGAGCCTCGTGTATATGATATGTGTTATAGGCTTGTGAGATGGTTATTATAAGTTGGGATGCTTATGTTTTGGTATTGGGCCGGAACGCCTATATGTCAAAGGCCAATGAGCCTATTTTGTACATGACTCATGATTAATATAAAATACATCATTGCACGTAGACCGACCACGATAAAAGAGATGGGGGGTTGAACTTCACCAGTTAGGAAAAGGGAGGGCCAAAAGTCAAGGGAATATTATATTAATATTTCCTAAAACATAAAGTACGGATAATTATTTTATCCTAAGTTCTAAATTTGGGGACAAGTGGACCAAAGTAACTTTCGATATGAAAAGTGTCAAGTTGGGGACATGCATTCGTATCATGGGCAACTTAGCTCATTTCGTCACTTTTCACGGGATTTATTACCAACATCTTGACCATCATTATCATCATCAATTTCACGAGAGTTTCACAGTGATTCTTTTCCACACTCAGTTATCCAGTCAATGATTCCATGACCATTTTCACTCATGCATTATGTTATCCTTGAGACAACCATTTCACCATTTCTGGAGCCTATTCCCATAGCCCTTTTCAGTTGGTGTACCTAGTTATCTTAGAGAAGGATTGAAGAAGCGGGTTGTCAGGCCCGTGAGCAATTATTTAAGTGAGAGAATTACTAGGGATTGATGCCCAAAGGTGCTAAACTGTAGCTACAACACTCTGAGACTTCCGGTCCGGCTTGTTGTTGAAGCCCTAGAAGGGAAGTGGGGAAACCGAGGGACTGTTGAGCAGAGAAGGGGCACACTTCCTTGGGTGGGACAAGAATGTGGGGAATGATAGGTTGTAGGCTGTTAGTTGAGTGAGCACCTGAGATGGAGTATTTCCTATTGCCCATGATCCTTAGCCTGGATAGGAACCCTTTACCCTGGGTAGAGTTCAGTCCTAGCTCGGGGGTGACTCATTGTTGAGAGTGATGAACAGTGTATTCTAAGGCTGGGAGGTTGATGGACGGTTTGTACATAGTTGGTGAAAATATTTCTAAGATATGTACCAATTATATGATAAAATGATATGTTTCTTTTTTATTTACATGCCTATGTTACGGTTTATCAAATATGTGATTATAATTTCCTGTATGTTTTTGGGTAATTTCGTGTAAATGATGCATATCTGTAGTTACTGTTATTTCAGTATAAAATTTGTATGTTACAGAAAGTAATTTCTTGTTTATGTTTATATGTAAATCTTCTGCAAGAGTGTTGTATGTATATGTTTTAGTTGCATGCAGTTTAAAGAGTAAATTTATGTGGCATAGCTCAGTTGACTACTTGGTATGTTACCGTATCTTCCGTAGTAAGGGAACGAAATCATCCCCTAGAGTAGCATGGTCTAGCCTGTTAAGGCTGGGAATGCTATCGAATGGTGTCAGAGAATGAGTGGTTTCTCTGGAGTGGCATCCCCTGGCCTGCGAGTGGCTGGGGGAACGTAACAAATTGGTATCAAAGATTTAACTCAATATTGATATTGGATGGGCTAGAGGGGATTCAATTGAAGAGAATATTCACATATGAGTAACTTCAAAATGACCAAAATTGGATTCATGGAGTGCCCATGGAAAAGGTTGGCGTGGTGCGGTAAAGTTTGGCACCATGTGGGAAAACGTTGGTGTGCCAGTGTGCGCAGTAAATTGTGGCGTCACGAAGAAGATTATTATGTGTGGATGCACACGCTGAATTTATCCTTGCACGGTGAGCACACACATATTAATGTGCACATGGGGTGCACAATTATTGGTTAACACAGAGGATTTTTGTTGGTACGCGCATAAGTATGAGTATAAGTTGTTTCGCGACAGTGTACTCAGTAGTGTGCATAGATAATTGGGCGCGATGGAATATGTTGAACTTAACATGGTGCATGCATATGATGAAATGCATGTGGAATATCAGTGCGTGGTACCAAAACTGTGCACAGTGGATATTGGCGCACAACGCAAGAGTAATGCGCGTAAGTTGTCGATGCGACAAAGAAGAAATGCACAGTAGATATAGGTGCACGGAAAACCGTTTTACCTTGTGATATTGCTATGCACGCTAAATATAAATGAACAGGTCAAAGTTTAGTGCGCACGAAGTCTCTTGGAAGGTAATGAATCTGAGTTTAAATTGCATAATAATAAAAGAAAAAGAAACACAGAACCGCATTGAAGCATTAATTAAAAAGAATTCTGAGTTTTATTTTCCTCCGATTCAGACAAATGAAAATAAAATATAAGATTACAAGAAAAAATTATTATAAAAGAAAACAAGATTCATAACACCACCAGATAGAAATTGTAGTAAAACAATCTAAAATATGTTTGTGTATTTATATAATCGTATTAATCACAAAATTACAAAAGGGTGATGAAAACAGTTAGCCTGTTGTGAAAAGGGTCATTTAAAGAACAAACCTATCATCTCTGGTGCTCCTTACCTCCACTACCCGTTGTTCAAAAATTCGTTGAAAACATGCATAATTTTAGTTGAAGACTTACTTCAGCTTAGTGATCTCCGCATTTAAAGAAGAATATAACCATATCGGTTGATTCTCTCCAACACTTCCGACCGCTTCAACCATAGATTCCTCCTTCTTCTGCCACTTTCTCCTTTTCTTCTTAGCGGCTGGCCTATTGATGACTAAATCCTTCATAGTGGGATTTAGCCTGACTTCCAACCATGAGTCTATAGCCGGCTATGTGTGGAACTTAGTTTCTTGAATGTGCACAAGGACCCTTTCCTCCTTATTCGTAGGAAATTCTAGCATGTTGCCCGAATAACTAGTCTCACTCGATTTAGCCTTGTCCATGTATCTCAGGTTGTGGATACCGATTTTTTTTTACAGAGAGTATAAATTCAAGCAGTTTGGAGATTACTTTGGTTATGGATACACAAATACCTTCATTCTTGGGGAGTGGTAATTATAGAATTCCATTTATGAATCGCAGACAGATTACGTACAAGAGCTTTGGGTTTCCATGATTGACCAATCCATTTCGAATGATTAGCTTTTGAGTTTGTTACATGGCAGCATGCAGCTGACGTCACATGGTTGTGAAGTACCGAATGAGTGAAGTAGGGTGATCTGACTAGTCATCGCCCGCTCCACGAGTGGTGGATTTGACATGTTGAGACACGTGATACCGCGTCTTGGCGAAAGTGGTTTTGACAAACCACCTACTTGCACAAGTGTATCTCTGAAGGCACTGCACGTCTGTGTAGACTTGGGTCTTATATAGAATTTTCATGGTGATAACACCAAGAAATCATGAGAGATAATTCTGATGTGTATATTGAACCAAAATGGTGCATATTCTCATGAATTGTTGAATTGTGAGCCTGATAAGTTTCGATGGTTGCACATTTTGCATAATTAACAACAAATCGATTAGACCAGACCAGTGCGTAGTCCATAGGAATAGAAGAAGCACAAGGGAATTATAGTCAGCAAGATGAGAGTAGAGGGGTGTATTTCCATTTGGGCATGGAAGGAACGAACTCCAACGGACATGGAGAAGAAAGGAATGAAGATATGAATATAGATGAGACCATTAAGAATTTACAGAAGGATGTCCAAATCCATAAAGTTGATAATGAAAGGCTTATGAAAGCCAAAGAGCAGCAGGATGACTTCAACATGAAGCTATTGGAAATTAAATTGGTTAAGGAGAGTGGCTCAAGTAAATCTGGGAGTTGGAAACCTTCAGAGGAGAAAAGAAAAGCAAAAAGTGCTAGTAGACATCACCATCATTCCTAAAGGAATTCCAATAAGATAGCAGGAAACAACTTGAGCCTATCCCCTGTCAGAAGGTATAAGAGATCTAGGGTGGATGATATGAGAGGAGAAATGAACAAAATCAAACCTCCTACATTTGATTGTGAGGACAAGAAGGATGAAGATGCAGAAACACGGTTGCTAGGCATGAGAAAGTATTTTCAATTGCATAATTTTTCTTCTCATGCAGAAGGTAGAATCGTTATCTATCAACTCAAAGGAAAGGCCTCCATGTGGTGGGATCAACTTTTGCAGGTGCAACACATTGTAGAGAAAAGTGTTACTTGGAGGGAATTCAATAAGTATTTTGAGAAGAAGTACTTGACTAAGAGATACTATGACAAGAAAATAAAAGAGTTCTTTGAACTCAATCTTGGAAGTATGACCATAGATGAATATGAGAGAAGGTTTCTGGAACTGTTGAAGTATGTCTCTTTCATCAAGGATGAGACAGTCAAAATTCAAAGGTATTTAAGTTGATTTCCATTGTTCATCAGTGAAAAAATACAGTATGATGACCCCAAGACATTAGAAGAGACCATAAGGAGAGATAAATGCCTATATGATAAGCAAAAATCAAGGCCATCTTTCCAAAAGGCTTGGGAAGACAATAAGGAATTCAATATGGATCAGAGGAAGAAGGGAGCTAAGACACCATTCTTTGGAAATAATCCACAAGGAAAAAAAAAAACTAAAGAACCCAGAACGATTAACACAGGGAGTCAAGGGCCAAGGAAACCACCTATGCAATGTTGGGGTTGTAAAGGGGACCATAGGTTCAGAGATTGTCCTCACAGAGGTGAAAAAGGTAGGGTTGTTCACAATGTACAACGAGATGAAATAGTGGAGGACATGGACAGATATGTGCCAAGGATTTATGCATCCTTGGACAACAAGAAATAAGAGTATCAGTCCCACATGATTGAAGTGGAAGGTATGATCAACAACCAAACCCTTGCTATTTTAATTGATTCAGGAGCTAGTAATAGTTATATAGACCCTAAGATGGTGGAAAGTTTGCAATTGCCAAGAAGCAAGCATGGGAAATCCTGGTTGGTGCAACTAGCTACATGAGCCAGAAGAAAAGTTAATGAGATTGTTAAGTCATGCCTCATAGACATAAATGGACTGAACACCAAGGAAATTTAAACATCTTGCCTTTAGGTTCCTATGATTGTCTAATTGGAATGGATTGGTTGGACCAACATCACACTCTCTTAGAATGTCACAACAAAGAATTTACTTTCCTGGATGAGGAAGGGAAACTAAGGAAGGTATAGGGAATCCTTAGGGCAGTAACCATTAGATAAATTTTAGCATTGCAGTTGAAGAAGTGTTACAGAAAAGGATGCCAAATAATTGCAACTCATTTGGCAGAGACACCTAGAGATAAGGTGCAAAATTTGGAATATTATGTAGTCCTGGAAGATTTTGAATATGTGTTCAAGAAGGTACCCGGACTACCCCCAAGGAGAGACATTGATTTCTTTATAAATTTGATGCCTGGAGCAGCGCCAGTATCAAAGACTCCTTACAAAATGAGTACACCAGAATTGAAGGAGTTGCAAATGCAAATGCAGCTTGAAGAACTTATGAAGAAGGGGTATATACGCCCAAGCATGTCACCTTGGGGTGCCCCAGTCTTGTTTGTGAGAAAGAAATATGGAACACTAAGGTTGTGCATTGACTTAAGACAGTTGAATAAAGTGACTGTTAAGAACAAGTATCCTCTGGCAAGGATTGATGACCTCTTTGATCAATTGAAGTATGCAAAGATATTTTCAAATGTAGATCTTAGATCAGGATACCATCAAGTAAGAATTAAAGAAGAAGATATTAGCAAGACCACCTTCAAGACAAGGTATGGTCATTATGAGTTCACAATGGTACCATTTGGGTTGTCAAATGCACCAGTTGTTTTCATGTGCTTAATGAATGGTGTTTTCCAAGAGTATTTGGACAAGTTTGTCATTGTCTTTTTGGATTACATTCTTATATATTCCAATTCAGAGGAAGAGCATGAACATAATTTGAGGATGGTGTTGCAAGTATTAAGGGAGCGTCATTTATTTTCCAAATTAAGCAAGTGTTCATTTTATTAGAAACAGATTCATTATTTAGGGCATATCATTTCAAAGGATGGGATAGCAGTGGATCCTGAGAAGATAGAGGCTATTAGAGAATGGTTAGCACTGAATAATGAGATAGAGGTGAGATCATTCATGAGTATTGCAGGCTACTACAGAATATTTATTGAAGGATTCTCAAAGATTGCACACCCAATCACTTCTTTGCAAAGAAAGGGAGTGAATTTTCAGTGGACACTCGATTGCGAGAAGAGTTTCCAACACTTGAAACAATTATTGACAAGTGATCCAATGTTAAGGATCGCAGACCCAAAAAAAGAATTTATCATATGAATCGATGCATGTAATGAAGGACTTGGTGGAGTCCTCATTCAAAATGGTTTTTTCATATGTTATGAATCAAGTAAGTTGAAGGATCATGAAAGAAACTATGCCTCTCATGATTTGGAGTTGGAAACCATAGTGCATGCCTTGAGGAAATAGAGACACTACCTCATGGGAAAGAGGTTTGAGCTAAGAACATACCACAATGGTCTAAAATATTTATTTGATCGGCCAAATCTAAATTCTAGACAAAGAAGATGGTTAGAATTTCTAAGCAAATATGACTTTGATATAAAGCATATCAAGGGGAAAGAGAATAAAGTGGTTGATTCACTCAGCAGGAAGGTGCATGAATTACATGCTACAACCATTAGCATGTACCAAACTGATATTAAAAGAAAAAATTTGGAGGCTACAAATGTAGATCTGCAATACAGAGAATTGGTAGCAATGCTATAGCAGGGTAAGATGCTTCAGAAGGTGGATAATTATAAGTTGGGAATATATGGAATACTATTATGCAAGAACATGATTTTTGTTCAAAATGTCTAGGACTTGAAACGTATGATTTTGCATGAAATGCATAATGTTCCTTATGCAGGGCACCCTGGATATCAGAAAACCCTGGCAGTGATCAAGAGCCATTACTTTTGGCCAGGTATGAAGAAAGAGATCTCCGAGTACATCGCTAGATGTATGGAATGCAAGAAAGTGAAATTTGAGAATAGGCACCTTTAACCATTCCTGAATGGAAGTGGGAAGTGGTGACAATGGATTTTATTACAGGATTGCCTAGAACAGGCAAGCTGCATGATTCCATCATGGTGGTGGTGGACAAGATTACGAAATATGCCCATTTTATTCCATTGAAAAACTACACACAAGGAAGCAAAGGTTGATGATATTTTCATGAAGGAAGTGGCACGATTGCACAGGATTCCTAAAACAATTGTGTCTGACAGAGACCCAAAATTCACCTCAAATTTTTGGAAAGGATTGTTCAAAGGATTCAGAATGAATTTGAACTTTAGTACAACTTATCATCCTAAGTCTAATGAACAAGCAGAGAGGGTGAACAGGGTGATAGAATATATACTGAGAATGTATGTGATGGACAAACCATCAAAATGGGAAGACTACGTACACTTGGTATAATTCACGTACAACAATGGGTATCGAGCACCATTGAATATGAGCTCATTTGAAGCACTTTATGTCAGAAAGTGAAATACTCCAGTGAGTTGGGATAATCTAGCTGATAGGACAGTAGTTGGGCCAGAGTTGCTAAGGGAAATGGAGGACCAAATGAAAAAAATTAAGAAGAATTTAAAAGCTGCCCAAGACAGACAGAAAAGTTATGCCGATAAGAAAAAAAACCCACAGAGAATTCAAAGTGGGTGACCATTTTTTCCTGAAAGTGAAAGCTAACAGGAGTTCCCTGAAGTTGGGAAGTTGCACCAAGTTGGCAGCTAGATTTTGTAGGCCTTTTGAAATCCTAGAGAGGATTGGTCCAGTTGCTTATATGATTTCATTTCCTACATCTATGTTTGTTCATAATGTCTTCCATGTATCATTTCTAAAGAAATATATACCTGATGCTAATCATGTTATTGACTGGAATGTGATTCAAGTGGAGAAAGAAGGTGCTTTTCAAGTGCATCCGGTGCACATTTTGGACTAGAAAGTCAAACAGCTTTGGAACCGAGCCATAGGGCTTGTAAAGGTTCAATGGACCTGGTATAGTCTTGAGGATGCTACTTGGGAGAATGAAGATGCAATGCAGACATAATACCCGCATCTTTTTGAATATTTTTGAAAAATCTGTTATATATGGGTTTATGATGCACTGAGGATATTGCATAAATAAAGGGAGGGGATTGTAATATCCCTCGACCGAACTCAATTGTAAATGTAATATAAATGTACTTAAGTTGGTGAGTTGTTTTGACCTCATTTGGTAATGCACGTCATGTGGCATAGTGCACGCATGAACTGCGCAGTAAAATGATGTAATATGCACATTCCAAGATACTACGTGTAGTAACTAAGGTGTGTGCAGTATGGAGGACAATGAGCCTTGTGTATATGATATGTGTTATAGGCTGGTGAGCTAGTTATTATAAGTTGGGATTCTTATGTTTTGGTATTGGGCTGGAACGCCTAGATGTCAAAGGCCAATGCACCTACTTTGTACATGACTCATGAATAATATAAAATACATCGTTGCACACAGACCGACCATGATAAAAGATATGGGGGAATGAACTTCACCAGTTAGGGAAAGGAAGGGACAAAGGTCAAGGGAATATTATATTAATATTTCCTAAAACATAAAGTATGCATAATTGTTTTATCCTAAGTTCTAAAGTTGGGGACAAGTGGACCAAAGTAACTTCCAATATGATAAGTGTCAAGTTGGGGACATGCATTTGTATCGTGGGGAACTTATCTCATTTGGTCACTTTTCATGAGATTTCTTACCAGTATCTTGACCATCATTCTCATCATCACTTTCAAAAGAGTTTCATAGTGATTCTTTTCCACACTCAGTTATCCAGTCAATGACTCCATGACAATTTTCACTCATGCATTATGTTATCCTTGAGACAACCATTTCACTATTTTTGGAGCCTATTCCCATAGACCTTTTAGGTTGGTGTACCTGGTTAGCTTGGAGCAAGATTGAAGAAGTGGGTTGTTAGGCCCATGATAAATTATATGAGCAAGAGAATTGTTTGGGATTGATTCCCAAAGGTGCTAAACTACAGCTACAACGTTCTGACACTTCTAGTTTGGCCTGTTGTTGAATCCCTAGAAGGGAAGTGGGGCAGTCGAGGGACTGTTGAGTAGAGAAGGGGCACACTTCATTGGTTGGGATAGGCATGTGGGGAATGAGAGGTTGTAGGCTGTTAGTTGAATGAGAACCTGAGACATAGTCTTTCTTGTTTCCCATGAGCCTTAGCCTGGATAGGAACCCTTTACCTTGGGTGGAGTTCAGTCCTAGCTCGAGGGTGGCTCACTGTTAAGAGTGATGAACAATGTAGTCTAAGGCTGGGAGGTTCATGGATGGTCTGTACGCAGTTGGTGACAATATTTCTAAGATAAGTACCAATTGTGTGATAAAATGATATGTTTCTTTGTTATTTACATGCCTATGTTATGGTTTATCAAATATGTGATTATAATTCCCTTTATGTTTTTGGGTAATTCCCTGTAAATGTTGCATATTTGTAGTTACTATTATTTCAGTATAAAAGTCGTATGTTACAGAAAGTAATTTCTTGTTTATGTTTATATGTAAAGCTTCTGCAAGAGTGTTGTATGTATATGTTTTAGTTGCATGTAGTTTAAAGAGTAAATTTATGTGGCATAGCTCAGTTGACTACTAGATATGTTACCGTATGTTCCGCAATAAGGGAACAAAAGCGTTCCCTAAAGTAGAATGGTCTGGCCTGTTAAGGCTGGGAATGTTACTGAATGGTGTCAGAGCATGATTAGTTGCTCTGGAGTGGCATCCCCCGACCTACGGGTGGCTGGGGGAACGTTACAGGCAGATTGTGTCACTCCCAAAGATTCCATCGGAACTTCACCTTAATCTCTTGTCTATGGGAAATAATTCGTTCTACCCTCAAACATATACCTACATTCCCTCCATCTTACACAACAGCCTTGAGGCAGAGAACGCCCTATCATCCAAAGTTGTATCGATACCTTGTTGAACCTGGAAGAAATATGTGAAAAAACCAAAAGAAATATTGAATCTCACCTGCAAACAGTAAAACGTTGGTTTGATAAGGAGTATGCGGGTGAGAAGGAGTTCAAAGTTGGGGGCTTAGTCCTAAAATGGGACAAGCCACATGAAGATAAAGGGAAACATTCAAAGTTTCAACAAATTTGGCTTGGCCCCTTGTTATCAGACTAATCGATAGGTGTGGACACTAACTGATCTCCCTAGGTCCACCTAGATCTAGAACAAAACACACCAGAACATGACGCTTTCCTTAAGTTTTAGATATTGAATTTACTAACTAAAGAGGGATGAGTGACATACCATTTAAATGTCGCTTCCTCTCGCCATATCCATCCTAGCTCCATTCCAATGCTCATACAATGATGAACCTGCAAAATAATGCAACCAACCAAAGTGATAGTAATATCATAAACTCAATATAAACCTATGTATGTGATCAAGGAATCATACAATAAAACACAACAAGCTTTATAGGAAATAATCATATTACTGTATCATATTAAATGTGAAAGAGAGATTACAACCATGGCCTTGATGTCATAAGGTCCCTTCCAAATGTCCTTTTCTCCCCACACACTTCTTTCTCCAAGGATTCTGAAACCATGGATCTGATAGCTACTCACAATCTATCTTGACAAAGCAAATCTCAAAGCCACTCCATCCAAGCTAATAAATCCAAGCCAAATCCAACTTAGCCAATCCCAAAATCTCCAAGCTAACTTTTTCCATGAGAGCTCCTCTCCTTTTATAAGTTGAAGGGGATAAGGTGAGGAGGTTATGATGATCCCACTAAATCATGAAAGAGAGTAATATCCAAACCATTCGGATGCCACCTCACCATAGAAGTTTCTCCTTCTAGAAGATTCGATAAAACGCTTGTTTTTCCCACATGTAGGCATTCTCTCACCCTACCTATAGAGCAACCTGCGAACATATCACACCCTAGCTATGGTGCAACCTGCGAGAATCAAGCATTCTCGCACCCTGCCTATATAGAAACCTACAAACTTCCCTTTTTACAGGGTTTTTACAAGGGAAAATGCAACTTCTTTTCTTAGGAAAAGTTCTTCTCCCTTCTCTCTTTAGGAACTCAGGCCACTGACCCCTCTGAAGGCAACAAGTAGTTTTACATCATTAATGGTCATAGGGATGACGAAAATAATGTGTAACAGAGAGCCCCCCAAAGTATGAAGTTAGAACAGAGTGATAGATGAAATACTTTGTCGAGTGTGTGTAGGGAACAAGGAATAGTCAGTCGAAAACCTACGAACAAATAAGGAAATATAGTACAATAATATATCATCACTGAGGTAGGCATTCCCATACTCAAAATACAAATGACTCAAAGAATAAATGCCGACATGCAAAGACCCATGTCAAGTAAGACAGGTCATGGCCACCAAACATACACTGTGGATCCATGTCGATATGACTCAAATCTGAACATAGCCACCAAAAATACACTGTGGATCTATGTGTTAAAGACTCAAATTTGAACATAGCCACCAGATATACAATGTGGATCTATGCAACAGTACAAAATGAATATACTCCAACACAACCTGAATCTGTTAGAAAATATCCAGGGTCTTCATCTCCACCACTCTATAGTATGAATCTAACCATGTGAATACATGTGTTGAAGTCAAACATGGTAGAAACCACTTGATTACCGACCATTAGTGTATACCATTAACAAGCACGAGGGAAATCACCATTAATGTCAATGACTCCCAAGGTACTCTAGTACAATCCTTCGAATGTCAATGAATGAGTTGAGGTCGAACATCTGACGGAATCTTTTGATCAGCAGTCAATGATGTAAACCTATTGTCGAAAGTGAGGAAACTTTCCATTGAGGCATGCAGGTTCCAAGGTACCAAACAAATTCTAAGTCTTGATTCTGGATAATGAGATGAAGTCGATGGAACAAAACTCGTCACAAGAGGGCCTTGATGTATCCCCCATCAATGACACGAAATGAGTAACAAGATTTGATGTAGATCAAAGTAACAAGTGATTCAGGACTAAATCAGGGATGGTCGACACAATAGAAGGCTTAAGGATTGCAGAAATGGCTGACGCAATAGAAGGATTTTCGGGTTGAACTTCTCTTTGAACATATTGACGACACGACAAATGTCTTGGAAACACTGACTCAACGACAGGGATCACATACCGATTTGTAAAAGGAGTATGATTAGGAGACAAGTGGATTTTCCAACCTAGACACAAAGCGAGTGAAAGGGTGTCATGTTCAAAAGTGACTCTTTCATGGAATACAGGTTTAGACACAATTCTTTCCCAATTTTTCCCCCCACCATTTCTGGCGAGTACCTCTTTATTTTTACGCGAGCTTGAGGAGGATAACATATGCTTGTAATGTAAGCTCATCCTTCAGACAAGTCCCTCGGAGTATGTTTAACGAACCCTAGGAAGGAGTGGTTCGGTCCCATATGGGCATGTCGATGTTTGTTTAATGAGTCCAAAGATAGAAAACTTGAAGGTTTTTCATGATTATAGAGTCTGGAAAAACACTTTAAAAGAGAACTCTCTCAGTTCATTTTTCATAAAATAGTCCGATGAGACCGAAAAAGAGATAAATTATTTCCCAATAGATGCTTTCTTCAAATTCTTTAACGAGCGTGAAAATAGCAAGGTCGCTCGACAATCTTTTCATGTTTAGAGAGTCTGAAAAGAGCTTAAAGGGAACTCCAGGGGGTTCCTTTTTCGTATAACCTTTATGAGTCTGAAAAAGTGATAAAAGTATACTCGGTTACATTCTCACTTAATTTGAAGCATGATAAAGAACAAATACTAAGCTCGGTAACTTATTCTCATGTATTTACGAGCATGAGAAAGAACAAAGACTAAGCTCAGGATTGTTTTCATTTTTACACAAGCTTCAAAACAAAACAAAACTATGCTTGGGATAGATTTTATTTTTACACAAGCTTAAAAACTAAACAAAAACTATGCTTGGACTTGGTTTCATTTTTACACAAGCTTGAACCAAAGGAAACTTTCTTGAGGTAAGTGGTTTCATTTTTACACAAGCTTGAACCATAAAAAACTATGCTTGCAACTTCCTAACGCATGGTTGGTACTTAGACCCCAGCTTAAGAATCTAGTGGCTCTAACTTCAGCATGAAGTCCAGAGGCTGAGAGTATTTCCCCCCAAGCTTCGTTTCATCCAACTGCAAAGGAGAATGAAATGAAGCTTCAAATACTAGACGAAGTACTTGACTCAAATAGAGAGGGGGAAAACTATTTAATTTTTTAACGATCTTGACATAGAAACAAGAACTATGCTCGTAACCTCTGTTTCATTTTTTAAACAAGGTTGCTACAGAGACGTGAAAACTATCCTCAAAACCTTTGTTTCATTTTTTAAACGAGGTTTCTACAGAGATGAAAAACTATCCTTAGGTGGTTTTATTTTTTAGCGAGCTTAAAATTAGAAAACTATGCTCAAGTCTGGTTTCATTTTTTAACGAGCTTGAAATCAGAAAATCATGCTCAAAGACATCTGTTTCATTTTTTAATGATGTTTCCTCAGAGATGCAAAAAATATCCTCGGTTCCTCTCTTCTTGATCATGGATTCCAATAGGACAATGCTCTGGAAGGACACCATGTCAAGGGACAAAACTCAGTCATGGATTACAAGAGGTCTTCACTGGAAGGAAGAAACACACTCTGGAAGGACACCATGCCGATGGTCACGATAGGAGTAAAGAGATCAGGCTCTAACAAGACTATCGAAGAGATCATCATGTCAACTACTGGATCTAAGTCATCAGAAGTTGAATCCATGGGCGACAACTCCACATAATTGTCCTGTGGCAGGGGCGATACCGTCTGCATATAATAACCATTCAGGGAGGCAATCCAGGCAGGGTCAATGAATGAAAGTTGATCAACAGTCACAACCCGTTCATCATGGGGGAAAGATATCACACGAAAAATAATAGACATGATATCTTTCAAGGCATAGACATAATCCCGCCCAAGGAGTAAAGAAAAATCCAAGGGGTCTTAGACTACCATGATGTCAATAAAGACAGTTTTCCCTCCCAAAGTTACAAAAAACTGAGGAAGGGTCCCTAAAGGTTGACTATTTCTTTTGTTAAAAGCTAACAGATTCTGCGTAACCGACACAAGTGGAGGACAACCCAAAGATTGCCAAGAAAAAGAGGACAAAATACTAACGGATACACCTTCATCTATCAGTGTCTGAGGAATGTCTCGACCACAAACTTGTACTGTAATCTAGAAAGGAATGTGAGAGGGAAGACGAGGTCCAATTAGCACACCCCAATCAAAATGGATGGCCTCATTACTTGGAGGAGGTTCCATGGGAGAAGGAGGAATAGCCCCCAGCATGGTAGATTCTGTATCAACGAGAAAAACATGGGCAATATCGAGTTTACTCTCTAGCGGGAGAGTAGGATTGACCGATGGAGAGGTCAGATCAACCACTTGGGTTTCATTCTCCAAGGGGAGAATGGGGTCGACAGGTGGAAAAAAATCGACTGCTTGGGTTTCACTCTCTAACGGGAGAGTGGGCTTGACCGAGGATGGGATCGGATCAACCACTTGGTCTATTGGTTCATCCAAAGACATGACCAGATTGACCACTTGATCAACCGGACTGACTGACAGGGGAACCAGATTGATCATTCCATCAACTATAGGTGGGTTGAGAGAAAGATTGCGATAAGCAGCTAGAAGTTGAGGCTGTGAAATAGTCATGTCTTCCAGGAATTTTGAGGCTTCATCCATATGAGGGCAAAGGTGAGTTAGATGAATCCCTTTGCATAACATACACGGGAACTTGACTCTACTTTTCTTCTTCCCAATGGTATCGTGACTAGTTGATAGGAGATCATCAGCATGTTGTTCAGAGGCTGATGATATGGGTTGGCGAGGGTGTGTAGACCATACTTCTATAACCTTGGATAGACCAGGGCAATCCTTAAGAAGATGGCTACCCTTACAAAGCCTACAAGGGTACTTGGGCTTACGGGTTGTTTGGTGATCTTGACATCATAAACACTCCCAACACGACTAACAATAACTGGTTGTTTTCCAACATGTTTGACAGTGGTTGGAGGTTTTGAACCTCGCTTATATTTCTTCTTATTAATATTTATTTTCTTCTTATTCTTATTCACCGGGTTACTAGCTTCAGAACTTTCACCGGACGAAGAAGATGAAACAAAAGGAAACATTGCAAGAAAACAAGGTGAAGAAGACCTTACTGGTGAAGAAGGTGAAGGATCAACATGAGGTTGATGTTCTTGTGGGGAAGTGCTTACAACCGAAGCACTTTTTGCATTCAAGATTACTTGAGTGGAAAACAACCACACCGGCAATCCAATTGTGAGACCTGGAAGGCTCAAAGTAGCGAGGTGAGGAGGACCAATGTTTCCATAAGAGGGAAAAATAAAAGGTTCCCATGGAGCAGGGGTTCCTTCATTGGTCATTCCAGGAACTGACGCCATTAAATAAATCCAACCTAGAGTCTTCTAGGGAAAACAAACAACACACGCTAAAAATCTAGGAAGCAAGAAAACAAACAAAACCTTCTCACAATGAACACACTAGTTGGTGATGAAATCCAACATCGCGGGAACAATGTAAGAAGGGGCTGAGATAGAGCGGGTGGAAAAGTTACATTGATGACTTTCTTAACGGACTTACACCCTAGTGCAAGCTCCCACACATAATCGTGGGTATACCCTCCAAGAAGCCCTAGTGAGTTTGGCCAACGTCGATTCTAGGTACCGTGAAGACTTTCCCCTCCACAGTCACCTCATGTAAAGAACCTAGAGAGATAGGCCAATAAGGTTACCAATTACTACAATGATGCCTGGGGAAATAGTCAATAGTCCGATCCACGTGCAAGGGCAGGGTATCTTGCCCGAAATCAACTCGAAAGGCTTCCACTCATCATTGTGGGTATACCTCTCAAGTGACCCCCATAATACACGCAACCTCTACACCAAGACCAACAAAGTAGGGTGAGTAACTCTGCCAGCCTCAATGCGACCTCGTGATTGACCCTTGTGTTAGAAGGGCTTCCCAGGAAAAAATTTAATAAGTGGATTTAACCGCTCCCTAACTCAAGATTCTATGTTTGTTTGCAACTTTGGAAAGTTATTTTTCACACCTATTCCAAAGCCCTACAACTAATCTAATGTAGGTTTTCTACCAAAAAAGATAAAAATGTCTAATCAATTTTTATAGACGCTTTATTTTATGGCTGTTGTTACCCAAGAGGAAAATGGTGTGGACAATATGGTGTTTTGACTGACTTGAAAATTATGCAAAGATATGAAGATGCAATATTTTCATTTCGATGAAAGCTATGCTACAAGAAGGAGAAAACATTTATCATTCCCATATGCACGATGTCCCAAAATATATTAAACTCATCAATATCAAGATTCTCAAGAAATGAGAAAAAGGTATTGAACACCAATGCACGATT
>ML780002.1:1355929-1473190 GCA_009831015.1 Picea engelmannii
ACAGCTACGGGGTTATGCTTTAGTCTGAAGAATGTTGCAGTGCTGAAATCCCCAAATTCTGAACCAAAGATTACTTACTTAGCAACCCGAACACAGATGCGTGTCAATAGATCTCGCTGGTTTAATTTGTTTATGTTGTTGTTTATGTTCCCCAAGGGTTAGGTATTCAAGGGTTCTACAAACAAGAATTTTCCCTGTGCTATAGCTCTCTGATATACGTGCAGGGTCCAACAGTAGTACTTGGCCCAATATCTCAGGGCACTAACTAAGGAGGATAGACCGTACCCTTAGCCGTACTACCCGACTACCCAGGTACTAGAGAGTATCTTCTCGAGTGTTGTTCTCAGTGACACTATAGTAGTCCGGCGATTGATAGGTTTATCTAAAGAGGGCTTCATGAAATATAGGTCGATCCGTACACAGGTGTTTTCTGATGCGCTACCACTCGAAGGGGTACCAATAGGGGTTACAAGGGTGGCCAACAGATGTGCGCTTAAGAACCACTTGTATTTCTTGTGTGTATGAATCCCTCAACCGCGGGTTTATGCGCGTAACGACAGATCTCTGTGGCTTAAAGACGTCAGAATACGTCTCTACCCTGGAAAAAAAATAACCACAATTTATGCCAAGGAAAGTTCTCTGATACCACTTGAAAGATACCAGATATATAAATATGCAAAACAGAAATAAAATGCTAGAAATGGCAGAATAACAGTAAAATATCCAGCATAATCTTCACAATACACATAAATGATATATGAAATAGCAATAGAAAAGCACTTTGATTCAGAAAGCAATGTTCACAGGACTCTTCGAGGGGGCAACCTCCAGTCGAGCAGAGCTCTGTTACAATAATCTCCAAGCTAGGGTTTTCATACCCTCGACCCCTATTTATACTAAATATGTCTATTAAGAGAAGCATCTAGAGGAAGATCCTTCTAGAAGCAGAAGCTTCTATTAGGTCTTATTACATCCACCTTATTCTATTTTATTGAAAGGTCTCATTAATATTGACCTTTATTACATCTGAATACATTGATCTACCTATGTGCGGGTTAGGACCTTAAAAATCAGAAAGTCGAGGATTTTTCAGGGTGGAAGCACATCATGCAGTCTTCCCTTGTGTAGATATTGTTTCATGGATTTTGAAGAATGTAGAAATAAATAGTTGATATGTATGTAATTCAAGAAAATAAATTATAAATTCATTCATGCCTGATGATTTGGCTAAGAGTTATCATATTGAATTTGGGAACACAATATTGGATGGTCAACTTCGGAACGAGTTGGAACTTACACTCAAAGATTCATTCCCCACATGGTACAAAGAAGATAAGTAGTTCAAGTGTTGACCCAAGAGTTGGTACCCCACAACCAATGTAAGGAGACCCTACCAGTATATGGTGGCCATGATGTGTAGGCTATACGGGGAACGAGATGAAAATCATTTCCCCCTATCATACATGCCCTTAATTTATTTATGTGCAAATTTGGGGGTCTCATTCAATTGAGAAGACATATTATCTGAAAATATCAAAGCTCCCGTGTCTTTAA
The DNA here is from genome assembly GCA_009831015.1 of Picea engelmannii. Lineage (NCBI taxonomy): Eukaryota > Viridiplantae > Streptophyta > Pinopsida > Pinales > Pinaceae > Picea > Picea engelmannii. The sequence continues at coordinate 1,357,484 of ML780002.1, forward strand.
TTTCAAAAGCACAACCAGAAAAATTTCCCAATTTCCATATGTCCTCATCCTAGACATAATGTTTGTGGCCCACAAGTAACAAAACATGGGGTGGATTTGGTTTCCCTTCGATGTTGTAATCCACATCTATTGCAGCTGCTTTGGGAGAAAAAATATCCTACAAAATATTAAAGGATTTGTGAGGACTTCCTTTTTCCCTTATATGAATTTATATTTTGCACATCCTGAGCTTGTATGATAGAAAAATACATAGCATTAATAAGGAGGATTAGGGACTGGTATTTGATGGAGCACGATACCTATATAAGAATATATGGTGAAATGAAACCACCCCACCAAATACCTTGGTTGTTCCTGACAAACTTGTTCTTCAAGAGGTAGCATATCAAACTATCATACATGGAGGTAGAGGAATTCTCTATATATCAAAGAAAGAAATTTGGCCTCCACTACCTCTATACATTGGAAACTATTTCTTTGAGAACACCAAGCAAGCTCAAACCGAATTGGACATCTTACTTTTCTACCACTATGGAGAGGAAAGATTCAGAAGGAATGACCCTAAGAATATCATCAAATAATCCTTTAACGTCAAAGAAAACTCAAGCACTAGGATCCTTTTCAATCAACATAAGTATTAGATCTAATAATTTTCACATACGATAGTAAAACCAGTAGAATTGTGCAAGAAAGAGTTAAAATGGTGCTAGTGAGAAAAGGATCCCTTATATCAGTGGTTACTCAAGTCCCTGTAACATGAGATGTTAGGGAAGACCCTGTGGAAAAATCTAGGGTAGGTTCTGCATTTATGGATGCAACCGTAGAACATATACAAAGGCTATGCTAGTAGAATGAAGATAATGAGGCAAGGATCAGAGAGCTATAAGAAATACTTCAACAAGTAAAGATTGATGAAAGAATCCTCCTCAACTTTAAGGCTAGTTTGGAAAGAGTTAGGAATGATTTGGAAGGTGGCATCATTTACATGTATGAGAATATACACCTCTTCCAAAATGTGGCTACAATATCCATTGACCAAAACAACCAGATACAAATGTAGTTGACACAATACAACACTATCCGTGAAGGTATAACTAACATTGATACTTGGATAGAGAATAATCTTTATGCACTCCCTGAGCTATATAAACCCTCAAAATCAAATAGAAATACATATTTGTATGCATTAGATCATTACCAATAGATAGAGCAAAGAGAAGATAAAGAATTAACCAAGGCAATGGAAATATGTTTAAGGACTCACAAAGTTGCCTAGGAATTGATAAGGAATGGTCGTCGCCCATGATTAGACGAACTTGGGAATAATTTGGTCACAAAAGAATTGGTGAATGTAGTCCAAGATAGCACAGGTTGAAGGAAACAGATACTTGAAGTGGAAACCTTTGCCTCCATCGGCTACATTGACCAAAATTAGAGAAATATATGAGCGCCCTTGATGACAAGATCACCATGAATGACAAAACATTGGAACAACTATCATATAGGAGAATTGAGTCACTATATAACCAGTTGGAAGTTTGGACAGCTTATCTCCAAAGAAAAAGTTCATAGGGAAAGGACAAAACAAATGTTTCTCTCTTGTCCTTTTCCTAACCACTTAAAATTTCATCCTTTTTTCCACTTTCCATTAGGATAGAGAAGATGAAATTTTTTATAACTTCCTCTTCAAGAATAATGCAAAAGGAAACATAGGAGTTACTAGCTTTTTGTATAAAATAGAGTAGAAACTCATTTGAAGGGACTTTTGGCTTTTTGAGCATTGTATAGACCCAAGAACTATTTTTAGAACATATACTTTCTTAATTAATATTGAGAATCCCTCAGGGATAGCATATTATAGAAGGAATTCTATGTAGAAACAAATCGGATCTTTGAACTACTTCAAGTGAAGATAATTGTTGTTTCTATGGACTGTAAAAATGCTTGTTTGTTGTAGACTAATTCTTATACAATCTTTGTCATTCTGTAGTTATTGTTGTTTCTTTGAATATTTCAATGCCTTGAGATTCATGGGTTGTTATTGTATACATTTTTGTGATCTAGACTAATATGAGTATATACATTTGTATGCACTTGTCTCCAATATTTCTCTTTTGTTACAGCTAATTGTATAAAAGTTGTGTAAGATTTTGGTTGCAATGACAACTCACCGGTTACTCTAGTGTGCTCCTAGCTAGGATTGGCTATCACATATTAGTGATAGATTAGTAATCTATGCATACACAGTCTTCATCTACATATTTTCATTGCATTTTCACCATCCATCCGTTTCATCGGTACATTGGGCCGTAACCGGTAAGAAAACCAAAAGATAACAATAAATGGCAATCAGGCCAAATTCTTGACGGGACTCCTAATCCAAACAGTGTATAGTCTATTTGAGACTGTATACTGAGGAGTACCCCTTGTCATTGTCAGACAAAGTTGAGCTCGTCAACACAACATTTTCATTTTTTTCCTGGCTAGAGAAAAATAGGCAGGATTATCACCCTATGTTTATATCCTCTTTCACAAAAATTTCAAATAATTCTCAAGAAATATGTCCTTGAATTAATGTTATCTTTTATAATTGAAGTATGTCAAAAAAAAAGAAAATATTTGTAACGGAAAATATTTTTAAGATTTTTGAAAAACATTATAAATAGAAATCTGATAAAAGATTACACAAAAAACTCAAATGAGGCTTCAAAACCATCCAATGATTTTATCTATTCAAGTCTGAAATATAGCAAAAAACATTCTTCATATCTAAAAGGTAAGAACAAGAATGAAACTTAGTAGTCAAAGATGGTATATTACATCATACATAGAGTATTAGTATCTTTAAGTAAACCAAGACTGAAACAAAGTTGAAATGACAGGACACAAGTTGTAAATGTGTTAAACCTGCACTGAATAGATCTAGCTGGGAATTGACATACACAGTTGCAGAGAAAATAGAAGAAAAGAGAAGCAGGAGAGAAAGAGTGGAAGAATTATCATTAACCAAATTAATGAATGCTAATTTACACACGATATACTCTGTATAGCTCAACCAATGTGCACTAGAGGAGAATCCAATGTGCCATAGTGGTGATCTAGAGTGATCTAGACACACACTAGTAGTTACAGGAGTAAACTGCCACCTAGTCTAGTCTCTTGGGAAGTTACGAGAGTGAACTGCCACATAACTGATTTAACTAGTCTATCATTATTCATTTAACTGACTGAAACTGAGTGAAGTGAGGAGGATATCAAGGAATCATGGGTAATGTGCTATTTTGGTAATGATTCCAATGTTTCATGGTGATAATACCAATGTAACATATAGACTCCACTCAACTGATCAAACTGAAGTGAAAACTGAAGATAATATTCTCCCTAGAGGAAAATTCTTCCTAAAATATAGGAGACTGAATAATGACTAATAAACATAGGAAAAACCTTAGGAAAAATAAATTCTAGGTGTGTGTGAGGTAACTCCAACACCCCCCTGAACATCACTATGGTAAAAATAAAGAATGGGTCCCAGCAACGAGGCCATGTTAGGTACCCAAATACAAAATATACAATGAAATAAAGAGAGGAAAGAGGGAAAACCTTATGGGAAACCCCCCCCCCCCCTCCCCCCCTCAAGGTACAATTTTTGTAAAAAGAAGAACTGACAATTCCTAGGAAACTGTGTCCTTCACTCCAAGACGACTGCGTAGAGAATGGAACTTCTCCTCAATGAAGGTCTTGGTGAAGATGTATGCAGTCTGTTCTGTTTAAGGAAATAAATACAGGTTGATGATCCCCTCATTTACTAATTCTCGGATGTAGTGCATGTGGATCTCTATGTGCTTCATCTGTTGCCTCTGAACTGGATATCTATAGAACTTCAGAGTGTTCTAGTTGTCACACCAGATGATGATCGCCCAATGAAACTGAATTCCCAAATCAGTGAGAAAATGTTGTAGCCACATAGCCTGAATCGTTATGTTAACTAGCCCTATGTACTCTTCCTTGGCTAAATATAGATAAATAGTAGCTTGCTTCTTTCTTGACCAATAGATAGGCCCAGAACCAAGGCCGAGTGACTGACTAGATGTGGAATTTTGATCAATGCTATTTCCAACCTAGTAAAAATTAGTGAACCCAATGAGGTTCAATATATATTATATTGAATAGTGAATCCCAAATGTGATGGTTCCCTGTATGTATTGAAGGATACGCTTTGCATCCTTCCAATGTAGCTCATGCAGCTCCTGCATGAACCTAGAGACTGTGCCAGTTGCATAGAAGAGGTCTGGTCTTGAGTGTGTGAGATACAACAAGCTCCCCACTAGTTGTCTATATAGTGTGCTATCAACCAGTGGAGTGTCCCTTCCATCCTCAAGTTTTACTCCTGATAGGAAAGGAGTCAGAGAATACTTGCAGTCTGTCATGTGAAATATCTCAAGAAGATCTCATGCATACATAATTCACAGGGGGTCTTATCCTTGACATATCTATGGAGAGATATTTTTTGGATGTATGTTACATAATTAAGTTCTTCAACCCATAATCTTTGTGGAAGTGACTTTGCATGTAGCATGCAAGATGTCGTCTCTTTTAGAGATCTATTTTTCCTCTCAACAACTCTGTTTTTTTGTGGAGTATAGGGAATTTTTTGTTGCAATTGAATCCTTGCCTCATTAAAAATATTTTGTATCTCATGTTTGACACACTATCCCATGTTATCAGTTTGAAGGATTTTGATTTTCTTTCCTGACTGTGTCTCAACAAGGTATTTGAAATCTTTGAGGTGTTGAAATACCTCTGATTTTTTCCTGATAAAGAAATTCCATGTGAAGCATTAGAAATCATCAAAAAAAATGAGCACACACCTTGATTTGTTAATTGATGGATGTGAAAAATGGCCCATGAGGTCACTATGGAACAAATCTAAAGGAGAGGAAGCTCTCTGAGTCTTTCCTTTGTCGAATTTTCTCTTGAGGGTGTTTTCCAAGAACACATCCCTCACAAATTCCTCTAAAGAAGTGGATGTCAGGTAGACCATCAAAAAATACCTAATTGCTAAGTTGTTTCATATATATTATTTTTAAATTCCCAAACCTTTTGTGCCATATCCTACTGCTTTCATCAACATGGGTAAGTAGTAATGAAGAATCTGGTTCAATAAATTCAGAAAATGTGTAATGTCTAGATTGATGATTTACCTCAATGGTAGAAACCCTAGAATTGGTTTACATGTCGTAGATATCCATTGCATCAGGTGTGAATATGATTCTCTTTCCAGTGTTGGATTTATTAATCTGATACACGGAGAGAAGATTGACAGAAATTTTGGGAACATGCAGCACATTCTCAAAGCTTTCGTTTGTGATTTCAATCCTTCCTTTGTTGGTGACCTCAACTAGAGAGTTATCCCCCATTAGAATACGAGGACATTTTCATGCATCCAATGAATAATATACTACTTTTTTGGAAGCCATGTGATGTGATGCTCTTGAATCTATGATCCAAGCATTGGGAGAGGAGTTGATGGAAATCAAAGCATGGCTAAAATTTCCTTTCTTGGGATTCTGATATTATGGCTTCTTCTTCCTGGCACTCTCCCAGGGTTGTGATCTCCAATGTTTATTTGTTGAAGTATTTGGGTCATTATATCTATCTTTTTCTGCATACATGTGGATTATGGATGGAATCCTTTATGGCAGTAAGTGCATTTGTCCCTGTTTCTTCCCTTTCCTTTTTGGATCCAGAGGCATCATTTGAAGAGTTTTGAGTATCCTTTCTTCTTCATATTTTCATGTGATTTAATTTTGTATTTATATTTAGATTTCTAATATTGACGACCTCTGCAATATTTCATAGTAAGTGCATGCGACTTTGGGACTTTGATTTTTCCCATGTTGATGAGCTTGCTCTGCTCTTGTGTCAGAGACTTGATAAAGTCCTCAAGAGAAGGCATCTTCCAGATAGACCCAGATGTGAATCTAACTTAATGAAATGTGGATACAAACATTGAGTATTCTAGACCAAGTTTGGAGAGAATGGTGAGAACCATTTGTTTCTCCTCCTTAGATTTATCAACCCCATAAGCCTTGAGTTGTGATGGCAAATCCTTATATTTGGTAAAGAAATATTGTAGATTGTTGAATCTTTTTGGATCCAATGCGAGAAATTCCACCTCAATCATATGTCCCATCATCTCATTCTATTTTCCAAAAATCCCTTCCATGGTGGTCCAAGCTTCATTGGGGGTTTTACAAGAGGATATGTAAAAGAGGAGTTTAGGAGAAATGAGATTGCAAATTGTTCTGAATGCTTGATCCATTCGATTTAGATACTTGGATTTTTCTATGGATGATGTTGGTTCCATCTCTGTTTTCATGGTTAACCTATAAAATATCTACTTCAAAGATGCATGATCATCTTCTCCTTCCATGCAAAGAAGTTGTAAGGTGTAAGAATGAATTCTTTTGAAAATTCCATTTTTTCGTTGTCTTCAATATTTGGTACTTGCAAAAATATTTTTGTGTGTCTTTTCCCTAGAATTATATCAGCTCTGATACCATGTAAATGTATTGAACCTACACAAAATAGATCTATCTAGGAATTGACATACAAAGTTGTAGAGAAAATAGACGAAAAGAGAAGTAGGAGAGAAAGAATGGAAGAATTATCATTCACCAAATGAATGAATGATAATTTACACATGATATACTCTGTATAACTCAACCAATGTGCACTGGAGGAGAATCCAATGTGCCATAGTGGTGTTCGAGTGATATAGACACACATCAATAGTTATGGGAGTAAACTTCCACCTAGTCTAGTCTCTCGAGTAGTTACGGGAGTGAACTGGCACCTAGCTGATTTGACTAGTCTATCAGTCTTTAGTTAACTAATTGAAACATAGTGAAGTGAGGAGGATACTAGGGAATCATGGGTAATGCGCTAGTCTAGTGATGATCCCAAGGATAATGTGCATTAGCTGGTGATGATCCCAATGTTGCATGGTGATAATCCCAATGTAGCATCTAGACTCCGCTCAACTGATCAAACTGAAGATAATATTCTCCCTAAAGGAATATTCTTCCCAAAATATAGGAGACTAAATAATGACTAATAAACATAGGAAAAACCTTAGGAAAACAAAATCCTAGGTGTGTGTGAAGTAACTCCAACACAAATGCCACTTCCTTCACTCTTGTGAAGTATATCAGAAAATATATACTTCTTGGCTCTCCTTATTTCCACCTTCAATAGGATCCTTATCAGATTTGTTCTCTCTAAAATGCCTCCCTTTCTTGTCCCTTGAAATCTTCTTGTATTCTCTCAAAATTAGTTTGAGAAGTTCAACTACTTTTAGTTAATTTATTAACTAATTTTAGTTAATTAATTAACTAATTTTAGTTAATGGGGAAAACTCATAAAGTAATAACAATATCTAATGAAAAGGATCAAATAAAACCTAACTAATAGGTGGGGACCCCCTAATAACTTTTGTTTAAATTGTAAACATATCCCCCTTGTTCCTCTCTGAGAATATGCAAATATATGTCATTAAAAATCCATTTATTTATCATCATAACATATGTACAAATCAGCTTATAATAATTTGTAAACACCCTTGTGACTCCTGATTGATAAATATATTTATTAAAAATAAATATATCAAATTGTTGTCTAAGTCAAAATCTGTCACAATATGTCAAAAATAAATATACCATCAATTGTCCCAAAAATAATATTGTTGTGAAAATAGCCAAAAATGATGAATAATCAACCTATCCAAAGCATACCACTATCCAAAAATAACCAGAACTATCCTCAATAGTAAAAACATCATAATAACACTATAAAATCAGAAGCCATATTTGCTTATATGAGGAAGCTTGTCTCTATTTACTTTCCTATAGCTTAATGGATTCCAAAACTTCATCAACAGGTGCTTTAACTGTTGTTACTGATGCTTTCAGATGCATGTCCTCAAATGAAATATGTTTAATTTCAATTTTTGGACATTTGGCATGAAAAGTGACTGAATGTGAAGAGGGCACTGATTGATCAAAGTTGACATACTGGGTAGGTTATTTTCCTTTTATAGGCTCATGATCTTGAATTTGATATTTTGTCTTCTTTAATGGTTAAGCGGAGTGGGAATGAGAAGATTCTGATGAAATATGGAGGTTAGATCTATTTGGAGGAGGTGAAGGGAATGGAAATGAAGTTGTAGGCCATTCCTGAGCTTGATGTTGAGGAGGATTAATAATTTCATTCCACCCATCATTGGCTAGAATTTCAGGAGGTAATGAAACATGAGTTAGTATAGGGATACGAAAAATTCTTGGATGAGGCTGAATGGGTGGTATTTCAGGTGGAGGACGGGGTTGGAAATCCCCTTTTCCTACTAATTTCAAGAAACTGGTTTGTAGGAGTTGATTAAACTCTTCATATTCAACATCGAAATGGATTGAGAAGCATAGTCATTTATTTACCCAAAATTCATTTGGCCTTCTCCCTCACCACTATTTCCTCTACCACCACTGCCTCTAGTGATAAATATAAAATTAATTCCATATTAGGGAGGGGACTATGTTGATATCTAACATAGGTTGATATCCATATTAAAAATACATCGAAGATAAAAACCTAGATACCATTGTAAAACCCAACAAGATTTTATTTATTTTTGATGAAAACAAACCAACAAGGTAAATAATGATATCACATTGAACCTATCATTCTATAGAGGAAAATAAATTCTACAGAATGAACCCAATCAACAAAAAACAATCTTATTCATAGTCACACAGATCTATTCCTAAATTCCCATTGCAAAAATAAACATGTATTTGATGGGTATAAGCTTATAGTAACATACCTTTATTAATAGCTAGTTTTCCTTTGAGAAAGATGAGTTACAGTGCCAGAATGGTCATGGTTCAGGGTCACATGGAACAATATCTCCAGAGTTCAATTCCAAAACCAACATAATGAAAATTTCAGAATACATAAGGGTGGTAAACTCAATCAAAATCCACGTACATACATTCAATCCAAGGGACTCCACATCCCCAAAACATTAATTCTCTTTCCAGGTCAAACTTCCATTATTCAACCTCAACAAATGGCATTAAAAATTAACATGCCAGATATGTAACAAATCATGTGCTTTCTTATACATGTCAACAAGGGCTCAATGCAGTTTGGAACGACATCCAACTCAACATATTTTTCAATTTGTTAGATAATCCAAAATACAAATATCATAGTTTAATAAGTTAGAATAAAATGATTATTAATTTAGGATATTAAATTAATAATCTAGAATATTTTGGAGACATTTAGAAATAAAGTATTGTTGTAAAAGATATGACTCTAGAAAGGTGTCGTATCTTAGGCTCTAAATTAGGAGTATAGTTAAAAGATTGTTAATATAACATTTATTGTAAATGGACACTTGTTTATTTAATAAGTGATCCATAACTAGAGTTTGTTAGGACATTTAGCTTATATATAGCTCATTACAAGAGTGTTGAGTTGTTCGGGTGTAAACTCTTGCAAATTCTCGTATGTAATTTATTTTCCTATTTAATAAAAGTGTGTTTCTAAGGACACTTCTACCATTATTGTGGTATCAGAGCTCCAGTAATGCAGCTGAGCTGAAGAGGATATTAGCTGATCAGAGGAAGATATTTCGTCTCTACAGGCCAAAGAAAAACGTGGGCGCATCTCATCAGTAAATTGGTCAGCTTATTATTTTTTTGTTTTTAAAGAGAAAAAAAAAATGTTTTCAATTTTTCATTGTCAATCTGTTCTTTCTAATCCATTTCAGAATGCTCAAAATGGACATAGCCAAAATTTGCTCCCATATGATAGTCAATATACTTCAGTGTTACCTCAGCAGAATTTTTTGAATATGTTAATGTAAATCCCAGCGGGCATATGTAATTCCTGGTGAATTAATAATCAGTATATTGCGTTCTGTTCTGAGACAGAGCACGCATTATTTGGTCTTTGTGAGACAAATTTCTTGTAACTATGAGTTATGAGATTCAGGCAGAGCATATAGATGACATTCTCATCAATTGAAGCCAGTGAAATGGTGGCCTGTGTTGAAATTCTCAGTCAACAACGAATCTGGTAGTGCTTTGGCGTTCCTATAGCATATTTGTAAGCATATTACTATGCATCAATTTCTCTATGGAGTGTGGATTGAACACGTGACCTTCAGTGATTCCAGAAGAATTTTATAGCTCCCATATTGGTATTTTTCACTGCAGTGATTATCCTAGTTGTTATCTTGACCAGGGATGCATTAATGGCTAAAACCTTCCTCGACATCAGCCACACCAACCGGTTTCACACCAATATATGCGAGCAACATGATTGTATGTAGATCGGTCTCTCAAACATATGCAGATCTTCACAAAAAAATTGATCTGTTCAGTGAAGAAGTAGGCAACAAGTTCTTTGTCTCAGGTAAATCTCATTCTTACACTAGATTCTTCTTATTATTATATCTTGTCAGCAGATCTAATTATTTGCTAAAATTTATACTCGCAATCTATTCTGGCAACAGATAGATATATATATATATATATATATATAATTGTTTAAAATTGTTTAATTCCGCCTTCAGAAATTAATTACCAATAATTTGATGGAGTGGATTAGAGTTTAAATTTGACGATATTTGAATCGATTAGTTGATAAATGGTTGGAAGGGTTGGAATTGTTCGAAACCCTGTTCGTTGGAAGCAAGAACCAAAATATCTATGTATGATATCTTTTGAGGTCGTATCATGGATGAATGAGGATATTATCTGCATCAAATTTTGAGAGAGTTGTTTACTCTACATGAAAGAAAGTCTTATTTGGCGATTTGGCATGAATTTTATTTGTAGTTTTCTTTGTGGTTAATTTGGTAAAGAGTTGTGTGTCTGCTTTGTTTTCTATTGTATTTTCCACATAGTATAAAACCCTTCATTAATGAATATATGAGCTTTCATCGTCTGGGAAATTGACAACCATGGTTCTGGTAATACCTTTCATGTGGATACCCAGTGATCTATAAATTGACCTGTAATGTTGAAGGAGAGCGAGTAGATGTGGTCCATAACCCACAAGTCCAACAATTGTAAATCTGAAGGACCCCAGAAATGCTCCCCATCAAGTGGTGAATGTTGGAATCCACCATAGAGATGACATCACCTGGATAAATATTGGAAGCAGATTACGATAGCATTGGATTGTTGTCATAATTTGTTTTTTATTAGTTTTCTCTTTATGCAGTAATTTTTTTCTTTTGGGTAAATTTTTTTGTAACTCAAAGTATTTTAACTTTGAGTGGGGGGGGGTGAAATTTGCAAGAGCATTGTTAAAAGTAAAATTTTGAAAGTTACATGGAATTTGACTAGAGCCAAGTACAAAGCTTAGGCATTTTTCTCTTGTTTCAACGACTATACGAGGGTCAAGGCCAAGCCTCGATAGATCGTTTTTTGTGTGATGCGTCTCATGTGTTTCTCATTTTGATATCTTTTTTCTTGATTTTTTTTGGTGCGAAGATTCAACACTACAATGTCGAAGTTAATTAATTTGTTCTCTAACTCCGATAAACTTGAAGGCACAAAATCATACAAGACATGCAAACGTCTCATTGAAGGTACTCTCATTTACAATGAACTTTGGCGTGATATATGTAGTGAAGATACTAAGCCAAATAAGCCTACATATGCAACTACATTAGAAAAATGGGAAGTTAAAAATGCCAAAGCATTAGCACTCATTAAATATTCAATTAATGATGAGATGTATGTTCACATTGAAAATACTATTGATGCATGGTCTGCTTTGAAAGTTTTTAAGGATTTATTTGATACTCAGACTGAATCAAAGAAAGTTGATCTTCAATTAAAGTTTTTCCAACAGAAATTGCCTGAAGGAGGTGATGTACATGAATATATTTATAGACTTAAGAACATTAAGAAGGAAATAATAAATGTTGGTTTTCAAGCGGTACATGATAGTTTCATGACCACAATTTTAATTGCTGGATTGCCTTCTTCCTATACACATTTTTTGGAAACTTTACAAGTAACTGGAAAGTTAGACAAGCTTACGTTTGATGAGCTAAGTGAAATGTTATCTCAGCACAACAAAACTTTTGGAAAGAAAAATCAAGTTGGGGAAGATGTTTTTCTCACAGAGGCCAGCACAAGTAAATCTTCAACTGAAAGTTCTAGAAGCAGAGGAAGAGGAAATTTTGTACAAGTTCGTGGTCGAAGCTAGAGTAGAAAAAACAATTTTTCAGACATGAGGAATTTTCAAGGCAGAGGAAACAGTCAAGGCAGAGGGTATTTTCAAGGCCGAGGAAATAGTCAAGGCAGAGGGTATTTTCAAGGAAGAGGAAATAGTCAAGGAAGAGGTTGTTTTCAAGGCAAAAATCAAGGCAGAGGACAAACTCCACACAGAGATCAAAGTAGAGGCAGAGGACAGAATTCAAGAAGAGGAAGAGATTTAAGTCAAATTGTTTGTAGAAGATGTAAAAAAGTTGGTCATTATGCAGAACATTATTGAACTTCCATTGATAAAATTTCCAAGTTTCATCAAAACACAACACAGTTTGCAAATGATCGATTTCAGGGATGATTTTAAGGATGAAAATTTATTTTAAAATGTAGAAACCTTTGCGAATCTTACTAATCTTTCATATGCCAACTATAAAATGTTTAGCGATATTTTTGTAAAATTATTCAAATTTATAAGGATTTTATATAGTTTGTATAAATGTTTGGCGATTTTTTAGGTAAAATAATTTTATCCTATAGAATTTGGGCGAATAGTTTTTAGAAAAGAGAATATTTTTTTGGGAAAAACCTTGGAAAATTAGCCCATGATTCGAGTTGATGATGGTTCAGAATATGTCTTTACCTCATCTTCAGTATTACAGATTTCAACCGATTTTCAAAGTGATTATGAAGATGCTTGGATTCTAGATTCAGGAGCATCTCAACACATGAATTTCAGACGTGACTTCTTTTGTAATTTTCAATAATGCCATCTTAATTTCCTCTTTCTTGCAGATAATACCAAACATAATCCTTATGGAAAATGTGTAGTTAAAGTTTATTTACCTGATATTGGAGAATGGATGATTTGAAATGTATGGTATGTACCCACCTTCAAAAAGAATTTGTTGTCTTTAGTCACGATTCGTCAAGCAAGACATCAGGTGATTATGGAATATGGCTTAGTTAAGATTAATTCAGTCAAACAGAATATGAAAATAGTGATGATGGGTTATGAATATGTAAAACTGTTAAGGATGAAAGGGGTAGTTATTCCAAGGAATTCAGACTTTGCAGGAGCAGTAAGTATAGGTATTTAACCTATAATATTGTGGCATGTGAGATATGGACATCTAAATTTTGAAAGTCTCTCTCAATTGCAAAAACAAGGGATGGTTAAGGGACTTCCAAATTTCAAAAAGGAAAATTCAAAATACAAAGCATGCATTTATGGAGAACAAAGTCGAGAGATTTTTCCAACAAGTTCATGGCGTGCAAATAGGTGGTTGCAACTAGTTCACAGTGATGTTTGTGGACCTCTAGAAACTTCTTTAGGTGGTTGAAAATATTTTTTACTCTTTATTGATGATTTCAATAGAATAACTTGGGTTTACTTCTTGAAGCAAAAATCAGAAGTATTTGAAAAGTTTAAGATTTTTCGCCAACTTGTTGAAAACGAAGTTAAAGAAAAGATAGGCACTCTCAGGACAGATAAAGGAGGGGAATTCACTTCTAATGAAATCAAAACGTAATGCACATACAATGGGATAATAAGACATCTTACAAATTTCTACACTCCTCAGCAAAATGGAGTCGTAGAAAGAATGAATCACACCGTGTTAGGAATGGCGAGATCCATGTTAAGATTTAAAAAGTTAAGTTCTACATATTGGGCAGAAGAAATCCATACAACTATCTACTTAAGGAACATATCTCCAACTGCTTCTTTGGACGAAATCACACCTTATGAAGTATGGTTTGGTTTCAAACCTCGAGTGAAACATCTCTGAGTTTTTGGATTAGTATGTTATGCCTTAGTTCTGAAAGAAAAACGAACTAAGATTGACTCAAGAAGCTTGAAATGCACAATGATTGGGTATTCTAATGAGAATAAAAGATACTAACTTTTCTCCAATGGAAAATTTATTGTGAGCAGGGATGTAGTTTTTTATGAAACTGAAAGTAAGAGTGTTGAAGAAATCGAAAGCCTTCTTCAAAAGTTAGAAACTAAAGGCAATCAAAGAAAAGGAAAAATTCAAATTCAACCAAATTAACCTAATTGGTATGAACTTGATTTTCCTTCATATGAATATGATACAACATCATCTAGGTCTTCCAGCAGTTCATCGGATTCTCCTAGCAGTGGTATCTCATCTGACAATGATTCCCCACCTCCAGAATCTTCAACTGATCGACAAACATCAGTTTACATTAATCAAAGTTACAATAATGGAAGTTCATATCCCCAAACAAGTGAACATCAACTACCTAAATGGGCAGATCAACTTTTGGAAGATGTAAGGCATGATGAGAAGAATAAAATGGGAACCAGGGGATCACACAACAGTGAAGGGAATTTTTCCTTGGTAGAAAATGATTTTACTGAAGCTTCCACATACAAAGAAGCATTAAAACATAAAGAATGGAAATAGGCTATGGTTGAAGAGTATCAAGCAGTAATTGATAACAACACTTGGAAACTTGTTGATTGTCCTATAGGTGTTAAACCCATTAAATGAAAATGGGTTTACAGAATTAAATACAACCAACATGGAGAAATTGACAAGTATAAAGAACGACTTGTGGCTAAAGGTTTTGTGCATCATGAAGGAATTGATTATGAGGAAACTTTTTCTCCTACAGCTAAATGGAATACCATCTAATTAACACTTGCATTGGCCGCTCAGAAAGTTTGGGAAGTTCATCAAATGGATGTAAAAAGTATTTTTCTCAACAGAGACTTACAGGAAGATGTATATATACAACAACCACCAGGTTTTGAAATTGCAAGGTAGGAACATAGAGTCTGCAAATTAATTAAGGATTTATATGGGTTAAAGCAAGCTCCCCGAGCTTGGTATACCAAAATGGATGAATACCTCAGGAAAGTTGGTTTAAACGAATTAAATCTGATGATACTTTGTATATCGATCAACAGGTTCCATGTCTGGTGATTCTTGTTATGTATGTAGATGATTTGATCATTACAGGAAGCAATGATGACCATATTTCTCAAGTGAAAAAGGAGTTACATGTCAGTTTTAAGATGGTAGATTTGGGACTCCTTCACTACTATCTTGGAATTGAAGTATTCCAACGTCCACATCATATTTTCATTTCTCATAGCAGCATAAATTCTTCATTGATTTGAAATGTAGGATTGCAAACCATCTCTTACCCCTATGGAACAACACTTGAAACTTTCAAAATTTGAAGGGGGGGGAATGGTAGACAACACTATTTATAGACAGTTGATTGGTAGCTTGATTTATTTGAAAAACACTCGACCAGATCTATCTTATGAAGTCAATATTCTTTCCTGCTTTATGCAGCAACCATGGGACAGCCACTAGAATGCAGCCAAAAGAGTTCTTCGATATATCCAAGGAACAAAACATTTTGGTCTTCTTTACAAAAAGACTAAAAATTTTGTACTTGGTGTATTTTCAGATGCCGACTTTGTCGGAAGTATTGATGATCGAGCATCAACATTAGGTTAGTTAATGAACACAGGTTCAACAATAGTGTCTTGGAATTGTAAGAAACAAGCTACAGTTTCCACTTCTACAGCAGAAGCAGAATACATCTCAGCATGGGAAGCAACATGTGAAATTGTTTGGTTACGCGGAGTTTTACAGGACTTGAACATTTCTCAAATAGAAGCGACATCATTATTCATCAACAATTAGTCATCCACTAAGCTTGCCAAGAATCCATTTTTTCATTCGAAGACAAAGCATGTGGACACCAAGTATCATCACATCAGATCATTGATTGCAAAGGATGTCATCAAGCCAATTTATTGTCCTTCAAAAGATCAGATCTCTGACATTTTCACGAAACCTCTTGGCATTATAAAATTTACTAAGTTTAGGGATGAGCTTGGTATATGTTGTAATGTATATTTGGATCATAGGGGGGAATGTTAGATAATCAAAAATACAAATATCATAGTTTAATAAGTTAGAATAAAATGATTATTAATTTAGGATATTAAATTAATAATCTAGAATATTTTGGAGACATTTAGAAATAAAGTATTGTTGTAAAAGATATGACTCTAGAAAGGTGTTGTATCTTAGGCTCTAAATTAGGAGTATAGTTAGAAGATTGTTAAGATAGCATTTATTGTAAATGGACACTTGTTTATTTAATAAGTGATCCATAACTAGAGTTTGTTAGGACATTTAGCTTATATATAGCTCATTGCAAGAGTGTTGAGTTGTTCGGGTGTAAAATCTTGCAAATTATCGTATGTAATTTATTTTCCTATTTAATAAAAGTGTGTGTCTGAGGACACTTCTGCATATGTAAATAGAGATTTTACATAATGGTCACAATAAATGATTAAAACAAACCTCAAACGAAAAAAATTAAAACAATGTACCATATGGATCATGTTAGAAGGAACTTTAGACTTTTAAACTTCAACATGACAAGTTCATATATAAAAAGGAAATAGCATATATGAGAGCCCAATACTATAATACAACATGTAAGGTTGTATTATGATGTTTATGTAGCACTTCATGTTGGATCATTGTGATATATCAACAAAATTTTCAAAAATAAAACAACCATATCACTTGTGATTGAACATGTATATGCTATGCGAACATAAATATGGTACCTTCTTTTTGTAATGTCAATAATATATCAATGATTAATGTATATGTATATAGGATGACCATCCATTTTTATCTATAGCATGGAAAACAATTATACGTTTTCAAACACCATATATTGGATAATTGAATGGATAATCAATATGTAGCAAGGTACCTTCAATCAATTGTAGTAAAATCAATTGTTGTCCATCTTCTTGTAACAAGGGGGATTTTTTATGTTCTATCTTTTTACTAGGGGGTCCCACCTATAGTTTAGTATTTATTAATAGTAGAAAATAAGAATTTTAAATAATAGTTCCTTACAATCATTTGCAGGCTTGATGGCTTAGTTGCCAATTTTATAAGTCAACATCTGGCGACTCCACATGGTATACGATTTCTAAATTGGCTAGAACCGAGAATATTTAGTTTCTATTGTATCTAACTTATAGAACTGACAATGTTTCTCTGATATACTCTTGTATAAAAAAATATGGAGGGAAGAACATGAAAGAATAAGCGGGAATAGCTATCACTTCATATTAGCAAAATTTATGTAGGTTTGGCAATTGCTACATAAGTAGTATTACAAACCTAAGAAGATCATATGTCTCTTTATGTTCTTATAGATTTTTCAAGATCAATATAATGTGCATTTGACATAACAAGGAAAATGGAAATAGTAAACAAAATGTTAAAATAGAATTGAATAAAAACGGATAAGTAAGGAAAACTAGTTGAGCAATAAAAAAAACAATAAACAAGGAAAAATTAATATATACAAGAGACTATGAAAAATATATGCATGAATCATTAAAAACAGTCAATCAAATCAATATGTCTTAGCATAATGCTTCAAATATGAGCCATTAGTTTTAAATGAGAACAATCATTCTTCCATGTCCTTAAGAAAATAAGAGTTTTTTTCCTAAGATAGAGGCAATTTTATATGGACCAAGACATAATTTCTGAAACTTGGAGTGTTTTCCCTTCTCAGCATGAGCAGCATCCCAAAGTAATACTTTGTCATCAACCTTGAAAATACCATATTTAGCTTTCTTATCAAAAAAAATTTTAACGGTTTATTTCCTTTTCTTTAAATTTTCTAAACCAAGCAAAGCCTTAATTCTTTGGAAAATATCTGATGAATTTAATTCTTCATCTTGTAATGCCAATCTAAGTGAGTTAAGTTCCAAATCTACAAGAATGATGACTTATTGTCCATATAATAGTTTGAAATGGGTATGGCCAGTGCTAGACTTGGTGGTGGTTCTATATGACCAAATAGTATAAATAAGTATTATGTGCCATTGACGAGGCTTATCATCTATTATTCTCTTCAAAAAATTTATTGGATTCTTATTAGTAGACTCATCCTGCCCATTTATTTGTGGATAATTGGTAGAAGAAGTGAAGTGTTTCACACCAAATTTTCCAAGAAATTGAGTGAATTTCAAAGAAATAAATGTTGGACCATTATCTGAAACAATTTCAAGAGGGAGAGAAAAATGAGAGAAAATGTTTGATTCCAAAAACAATATTACATGTTCATCTTGTGCATGTTTAAGTGGTACAACTTTAGTGCATTTAGTGAAGTAGTATGTATCTATAAGTATAAAAATGTGTTCTGCAGAATATGGAGGATTTATGGGACCAATGAAATCTAAAACCCATTTGGAAAATGAAAAATCAAGAAGAACAGGTTGCAGAGGCATAGCATAAAATTGTTCCCTACCAGTGATTTTTTTACATTTATCACAAGCCCTTGTATATTTAAAAGAATCTTGAAAAATAAAAGGCTAGTAATACCTTGTTCTTAGAATTTTGAAGGAAGTAATTTTTGTTGCAAAATGACCACCAATGAGTAAATTCGACTTTGTTGATCCATGTATCTATTTCAATATTTTATGGGTTGTAATATGATCAATACATCATAATAACAACTCATCGGCATATCTTTGAAATAATGAATTTCCAAAAATCAGATATTTGGAGGCTTGGAGACGTAACCTTCTTCATTGATGAGATTATAAATGATTAGGATACTTTTGATATTGTAATTAATAAAATGTGTCCTTATACAAAGGATGTTTAGCAAAATAAATATTTTGAGTTTTGATAAAGAAAAGTGATGATAAGGGATTTTTATTTTCCTCAGAAGAATCACCTGGTTTAGGATGTTGAGCCAAATGAAGTGCTAAGTCGCGTCCCTTAACAATACTAGAATTAGTAATCGTTAAATCATGTTCTTGAATCTTGGAAAGCCAATGTGCAAGTTTTCTTTAAAGATGAGTGTGTGAAATAAAAATCTTGATAGCAGGTAAAGGGACTTTTACCTATGTGTCCTTGTCGAGGATGAAGTGGTGAAATTTCTTTATAGTGTTAATGAGATTGAAAGAATTGTTTTCAATAAAAGAGTATTTGGTTTCATCGTCAGTTAATATTTGACTCATATAGGCTATAGGTTGTTCATTATTTTGATCATCGTTTTGCAGAAGGACAACAAAAAATGCTTCTTTTGTTGAGTTCATATAAATGATAAATTCTTTATTAAAGTCTAGCTTCACCAAGATTGGAACTTAATTGATTTCCATTTTAACTCCTACAAAATATTTTTCAACATATTATGTCCAAGAGAAATACTGATCATGTTTCATCATGTTATGAATAGGTTTAACCGTCACAGTGAAATTAGGAACAAATCTTCTAACAAAATTTATTTTACCCATGAAAGATTGGATTTCCCTTTTAGATGTAGGCACTGAAAGATTTAATATTTTGGTAACTCTTTTAGGATATATGTTGATCCCAAAATTTGAAACAATGTGTCCAAGGAGTTTACCTTGAGTAACGCCAAAAACTGACTTTTTAGGATTTATAGACATACCAAACTTTCTACATTGCAAAAAGTCTTTCTTAAGATGAACAAAGTGATCTAATTAGAATTTTGAATAAATAGTTAAATCATCGAGATATACTTGAATAATATTACCAATGACATCATCAAATACTATTTGCATATCTCTTTGTAAAGTGGCACATGCATTAGATAAACCAAAAGGAATACGTTCGTAAGAAAAAGTGCCCCAATGAGTAATGAATGCGGTTTTGTATTTATCAGTCCTCTTAACTCTTATTTGATTATAACCTGAAAAACCATCAAGTAAGGACATCATTTGAGATCCAACAACTTGTTTTAAAATTAATTCCATATTAGGAAGGGGAAAATTATCTTTAACGTTGTCTTGTAGGACAAGCTGCAAAAACAACTAGCCTATCAGTGATAGAGTTCAACTCCCTTTTAATATGAGTGATGTTAAAAGACAATAAATTTTGGATCAATGCCCAAACATATTGGGTGTATCTTTTCACTAACTTGTTAGTAGGACTATAAATTTTCCTGACCATATTGACAACAAGTTCTAAGTCTCCAAAAACAGTAAGATGACCACATCCTAAATTATAAGCATTTTCAATGCCTAACAGTAAGGCTTTGAATTCAACTACATTATGTGTACAGGAAATTTCAAGGATATAGGGAAAATTATGAATTTTACCTACATGTGAATATAAGACGATTACATTTGGTTGATAGGTCAAATCCAAGGCTCTAAATATGGAACCCAGCTTGGAAAAATCAGTCGCTAATACAAGCTCATGTCTTCTGGGAAATTACCAATGGTCAGAGTGCTTTGTTTTGGATGGAATCTTGGAAACAACTCTCCCCACTTCAATCAAAGGAAAATATCCGCCCCTACCAAGTTCAGAAAAATTGGAAGAAACATAAAGTATATAACCTTTGGTTGGATGTCCCTCTTCACATTTCTAAGAAACATAAAGTAGCTAACATAAAGTAGCTAACCTTTGAAAGTCTCCCCACAAGAACTACAGGTGACGGCGGACTGTGATCTACAACCTTGGAAAGAAATGATAAACCAAAGGAAAATATGGATAAGTGAGGATATGGATATTCTCTGATGGGGGAACAATACTAATGGAATATTCACACTCAAAGAGGGTTATCATCTATAGGAAAACTTTCAGAATCTACAAAAAGAAATCCTCTGGAACATAATATGGAAATCCAAGATCTGGCCAAAAGTCTCCACCTTTCTCTGGCTTATCATTCAAAATAAAATATTAACCTGGGATAATCTAAGGTGGAGAGGATTCATAGGACCCTTAATTTCCCATGTTTTTCAGTAGTAGGAAGAGAAAATGGAGCACATTATAAATCAATGTCCTTTCAGTGGACTAATATGGGATCAGGCTTCTGGACATATGAGGAGAACCAAAAGAGAAAGGAATAATAGCATAAATATGATAAAAAGTTGGGGAAATGGATCCTTCCAAAGCCCTATACTGAATAGAATCTGGCAAATCCTTCAGGGTTTATTGTCTGGCTACTTTGGAAAGAAATAAATAGATGTATTTTTCATTCCCAAGATTCCCCACCCAATATCCTCTGGTCCACTATCTGCAAACATGTCCAGGACACAATTATTTCCCAATACTGGACCCAGGATGAATTTCCCTTGGAAACCCTTGAAATCTCCATTCTTTTAACCTGGAATTTAGTCCTTCCCTCGATTCCTTATGGAACTCAACCCTGCAAATATTTGTCCCAGTCCATCCCCCACTCTTGGTCTCCCCCACCCTTAGGATTCTAAAAAGTCAACTTTGATGGAGCCTCCAAGGGAAATCCCAGTTTAGCAAGATATGGAGGAGTCATCAAGGATAGTATATGACATCTTTGGTACCTATTGGTCAAGCATCTGGGACATGACATGAAAAATTCAACAAAATTATGGGGCCTTTTCAGAGGAATCCAAATGGTAGTGAATGTAGGACTAACTCACCTTATAATTGAATGGGATTCTAAAGTAATCATTAATCTTCCTGCCAAAATTATTAATGGAAATGATACTGAAAATATTACCCCCATTTGGTGTCTTTTGGGCCCCTTAAACAGCTTGAAATACCTTCTATGACCTTCTCTCATGCTCATCACTGCTCACATCCATTAAGAAGCCAACCAGGTAGTGGATAGGTTAGAAAATGAAGGTGTTGTCTCTCCTTTGTGTGACATCTTCATCAAGGTGGGGCAATCTCAGGACACACAGTTGTTATCTTAGTGTAAGAAGATGGCTCTCCAAGACATCCTATCCCTGGATGGGGTGACATCTGGAAATAGAGAGAAAGGTGGCATGCAGGAATCTTGGGGAGTTATTACCCCCAATCACCGCCCTCATCCCTACACCATTTGAAGGATGGGCCTTACCATTGCACTTATGGTAGTACATTTCTCTACCTTCGAGAACTTAATGGCTATGCATGTGAACCATCTTTGGAGTTGTGAGGTGGGTACTCGTCCTCAAAGTAATGTCACTTCGAATTTCATGATGTCCCTCACCGACATTCAATCGATCAATATGAAGGTAAGATATCCTAGGAATTCTATCATTTACCAAGTTTAGTTGCCTCTCTGGTTCTCCTGGTCTCCTGTGATGTCCTACAGTGAACCTCCTCATGTCACCTCCCTACCACTGTTGGTCACCTCTCTCAATTTCCTTGTCACCAGTGCGACTCCACTAGCTTAGAATTCTCCTCCGCTACCCCATATTCATTTTTATCCTTCAATCATGCCTAGAGAGTGTGGAAAACCCAAAAGGGGGCCATTGTATTACAATATTGTCATGAGGTGCAGCCACCATGACCCTTCCCTGCCCCTCCCTCCAACCAGATCCCTTGGAAGAGGCTAGAATTGGACTGAGACTCCCCCTCCCTCCCCTCATGCCCTTAACTTGCCTCCACCCCCTTCTGAAAATATGCATGACATGGTAAATTTCCTGATGGAAGAATAAATTCCTCCTCTGGTGACACAACCCTTGGAAGCCCGGATCGAGCCTATTATCATCACTAGAACCCATGCCTGACCTATGGAACATTAAAGTTGCTTGGTGGAGGAAGAAATTCCCCCTAGTTGGCTATTAGAATGGATTGCCAATAACTCTATCCATGGGTTGGACGAGGAGGAAACTCCACTAGTGGATTTCAATATGGATACAACTCCTCCTGCGGAAGTGGATGGGAAAATTGAGCATACTATGCCCATCCTCATTGCTTTTCGGGTGACCAACTGCAAATAATACTTGATATGCGGAGAATTGTGGAGGATCAAACACAGAATCAACTCACTCTCATCCGATGCATGGACCTCATGTTCAACGCCTTGTCAGATGTTCTGGAGAAAAATCGTTGTTCGACTTACAGACAAAATTTTTTCTTCACCTACAGCATCGATGGATGTCCGGGTTTTCCAAATTTGTAGCTTCTCTCTCAGTTTACATTTCAGGATTCGACTCTTTTTAGTTTTGTTAAGTTTTATGATATATAGTTACATCCATGGTGGACATGAGCTCTGTTGCATGACACTAGACACGTCTCACGTTAGTAATATGGAAACTGGCAAGTTGAACTATGAAAAAATTGTTATTATTTTCAAATGCTTCTACAAGCCACCTATCCTGGTTTCCCTACTATGGTGGAACATGTGGAAAGCAAGGATCAATGTAATTTTTTTAAGTTTTTAAGGTAATATATATATATTTTCTCTTTTATTTACAAAAAAAAATTATAAGACGATTCCCACCCCATTACCTTCATTTGAACATGCACCATCAAAGTGCATATGCCACATACCGTCTTCATAATCATAGGGTTGTTCAAGAGAAGTGCCATCTTCATCATTGAAAATTGAATAAACACCCATATCTTCCTCAATAAATTTTACATTGGACTGAGGAACCTTTTCGATGTATGGTGAAATGTGTCCTTCCCTTAACACAATTATATTCTTCACATTTATAAGAATAGACAAATGAGAACAATCTAAAGATAAGTAAACACCCATTAAATCCTTCCAGTCTCTACCCAAAATGAGTGAATAATTTATAACAAGCATGTCAATGAATTGTACATTCAAAGTGGTCCAGATCTCTAAATGGGCCTAAAGAACTAAAGTTACATATTTAATATCACCAATCATAGATTGTTTCTAATAATTATAGGACAACATGCTTCACGCATTTTCATTTGTACAAGAGAGGCCAAGTTCTTCCATAATAATTTTGGACCTTACACTAGGTCCATACCCACCATCTATTAGGTATAAATGAGCTATACTATCAAAAATATTTACAAAAATATAAAAAGGTGGATTTTTTACATAATTTTTTAAATTATTTACAACTAGTCTATTTACTTGTGAATCATTCATCAAGGATTTCAAATAAAATAGCTACTGAATAAGTTTTACCTTCCATGAAATTTTTAAGATGAAGTTGTTGCTCAAGAACAACAACCATGTCTAGGGGAGTTGCATCCAATTTTATGTTATCCAGTTGTTTCAATATGTTATACTTTGATCAAGTTAAAGAGGTTGAATCCCCTTGACTTTGTGCTAGTCTGTCAACCTAAGGATTTGTACTTGGAGAATAAGAGTTAGGGGAAAATGTAGTTTTAGTATTTCCACCCTTTCACTTGTCAGTATAATATTTACTTCGAGTGTTTACTAACATTACATCTTCTTCAACGACGAAATCTAAGGCAATGACAGTTGCTTCATTTCTTTTTCCAAAGATTATTTCATGTGATTTTTTTCTTAACTTCACGAGTTCTCTCTTCATGGTTGTCATTGCAATAGTTACACCAAGATCTAGAGAGAATAGCCTTTGGCTGATTATATTGTAAGGAATTAATAGGTTGATTTATCAAAAAATATTGAGAAGAATATTTAGCAGGGATTGAGTTAGTAGTGATCTATTTCCTTTAAAAATAAATCATTTGAATGATCATATCTTGAACTAGTTGCATGACGGTCAACATTTCAATCTCCTCACAAAATATTCCTTAGGAATACCTATTGTTTCCCTTTGTTCTTCACAATACAAATAAATTTGGAGTGTAGACCCTAGGCTTGTCACATTTTTCTCTTCTAACCTATGATGATAAGAAGAGGGAAAGGCATAATAGTATTGAATGAAAGAAGCTTGATTATGAGGACACATCATTTCTGGGATTTGATTGTACAATTTGGTGAATCTAAGATTGAAATATTTAATAGTTTCACCATTTGTGTAACATCCCCAACCACCCAGGTCTAGCCATGATACATGAGAGAAACTCTTTCATTCTCTTTGCGGAACATATTGTAACATACCCAACATCCAACTGAGCTATGACACATAAAATTTTCAAACTATATGCAATTAAAACATATACAAATAGAATCTTTGCAGAACTTCATATATAAAATGTAAACAGACAAATACATTATGTAAAAGAATGAATTCATACTGAAATAATAAGCAAAAATAGACATGAATCATATACAAAAAATACCCATAAAAATACAGACAATTTTAACCACGCATAGGATAAACCCATAAAATTGAACACATAAATAATAATGCAGCATGTAAATTTATCACACAATTGACACTTATATTGGTAAGAATGTCACCAACTATGTGCAGACCTTCTACAAACCTCCCAGCCTTAGACCATAATGCTCATCACTCTCATCAGTGACTCACCCCCGAGCTTGGACTAAAATCCACCTGGGTAAAGGGATTCCTAACCAGGAAATTGGATCTTAGACAACATGAAAGGATCTATCATAGGTGCCAACTCAAACTAAAAGCCTACAGTCCCTCATTCCTCACATGCCTGTCCCACCCCAGGAAGTGTGCCCCTTCTCTTCTCAACAATCCTTCGACTTCCCCATTTCCTTTCTGGGCTTCAGAAACAGGCCAGACAGGAAGTTCTTGGGGCCTGTAGTTGTAGTTTAGCACCTTCAGAAAAACAAATCTGAGGAATTTTGTCACCTAGAGAGAAACTGCTCACGAGACTGACAACCCGTCTCTTCAATATCCCATGGGCCTGACAACTCTCTTCTTTAGTCCGGCTCCCAAGATAACCAACTACACAAACCATTATGGTTATGGATACAAGTTTTGGTATAGTGACAGGAAGGTATGAAGAATAATTGACTACGTGAGTGAAATGGTCATGGAATCAGGGATGAATGATGGAAGCAATGGTGGAAAGAATGATGGGAAATGAACTAAGTCCAAACAAAATGTATTCATGTCCTCAACTTGACACTTGTCATGTTGGGATCTACTTTGGCCCACTTGTCCCCATCTTTAGAACTTAGGATAAAATAATTATCCATACTTTATACTTTAGGAAATATTAATATAATATTCCTTTTTGGCTTAAGCTCCCTATCTTAGCTCTTTTTCTTAACTTTTAGCCCCCCCCCCCTTTCCCTAACTAGTGGAGTTTAGTCCCCCATCTCTTTTATCGTGGTCAGTCTGCACGCAACGATGTATTTTATATTAATCATGAGACATATACAAAAATAGGCGCACTGGCCTTTAAAATATAGGCTCTCTGGCCTAATCATCATAAAATGACTCACCAACCTATATAACATAGCATATACACAAAGGCGCATTGACCTCAATATCGCACACACTTAATATGTTGCACGCGGTATCTTGGAATGTGCACACTTCATCATTTTATTGCGCAGTACATGCATGCACTATGCCATGAAAGGTGTATACAAAAATGATATCAAACAACTCACCAACTGAAGTACATTTTCATTTATATTACAATTGGGTTCATCCTAGGGATACTATAATCCCCTCCCCTTATTTATGCATTGTCCTCAGTGCATTATGTACTCATACACAACAAAATTTCAAAAATACTCAAAAAGATGTGGGTATTTTGCCCACATTGCATCCTCATGCTCCCAAGTAGTGTCCTTAGGACTGTACCAGGTCCATTGGGCCTTTACAAGTCGTATGACTTGATTATGGAGCTGTTTGATTTTTTGGTCCAGAATGCGTACCAGATGCACTTTGAAAGTGACTCCTTTCTCCACCTAAATCACATTAAAATCAATAACATGATTAGTATCATGTATATAATTCTTGAGAAATGATACATGGAATACATTATGAACAGACATAGATGTAGGCAATGCAATCATATAAGCCACTGGACCAATCCTCTCTAGGATTTCAAATGGTCCACAATAGCAAGTTGCCAACTTTGAACAATTTCTTAAGTTCAGGGAACTTCTGTTGGATTTCACTTTCAAAAATATATGGTCTCCCACTTTAAATTCCCTGTGAGTTATTCCCTTATTATCATAGATTTTCTTCCTGTCTTGGGAAGCCTTTAAATTTTGTCTTATTTTTATCATTTGCTCCTCCATTTCCCTGAGTAAATCTAGTCCAACCACTACTCTATCTTTTGGGTTATCCCAACTTACCGGTGTGTTGCACTTTCTGCCATAAAGTTCCTCAAATGGGCTCATCTTTAGAGATGCTTGGTTCCCATTGTTATAAGCAAACTCTACAAAGTGTAGGTAGTCTTCTCATCTTGATGGTTTATCCATCACATACATCCTCAACATATCCTCAATCACTTGATTCACCCTCTTTGTACTAAAATTCAAATTTGTTCCAAATTCATTAAATAATCCCTTCCAAAAATTTGAGGTAAATTTTAGATCTCTGTCAGACACAATTTTCTTGGGTATGCCATGTAATCAAGCAATTTCTCTCATACAAACATAAAAAAATTTGGATGGCTTGTGAGTGAGATTAACTGGAATAAAATGGGCAGCTTTAGTAAGCTTATCCACCACTACCATGATAGAATAATGTTTCTTGTTTGTTCTAGGAAGTTTGGTGATGAAATCCATGGTTACAACTTCCCATTTCCACTCAGGAATGGGTAATGGTTGTACCAAACCAGCTGGGTGTCTATTCTCATCTTTTACCTTTTGACATTCTAAACATTTGGCAATAAAATCAGCAACTTCTTTCTTCATTCCCGACCAATAATATTGGCTCTTGATAGTTGCAATAGTTCTCTGATAACCCGGGTGCCCAGAATAAGGTACATTATGCATTTCCCTCAATATCAAATATTTCAATTCATGATAATTTGGTACATAAATTATTCCCTTGTACATGATAATTTCATCAATATCTAGCTTGTATTCTTCAAATTTCTACTGCAAATTACCTTGTTGTAATTTTGCCACTAACTCCTTGTATTGCAAATCTAATTTTGCAGCCTCTAAAATTCCGTGTTTCAAATCTGATTGGTACATGCTAATGGTTGTAGCATGCATTTCATGAACTCTTATGTTTAGTGCATTATCCACTTTGTTCTCTTTCCCCTTGATATGCTTTATATAAAAGTCATATTCACTTACAAATTCTAACCATCTGCTTTGCCTAGCATTTAGAGTTGGTTGATCAAATAAATATTTCAAACCATTATGGTCTATCCTCATTTCAAACCATTTCCACATGAGGTAGTGTCTCCATTTCCTCAAGGCATTCACTATGGTTTCCAACTCCAAATAATGAGTGGCATAGTGTCTTTCATGCTCCTTCAACTTCCTTAATTCATAGCATATAACAAACCCATTTTGACTCAGGACTCCACCAAGTCCTTCTTTACATGCATTTGTGCATACAATGAAGTCTTCATTTGGGTCTGCAATCCTTAATATTGGAGCACTTGTTAATAATTGTTTCAAGTGTTGGAAACTTTTTTCACAATCCAATGTCCACTGAAACTTCACACCCTTCCTTTGTAAGGAAGTGATTGGGTGTGCAATATTTGAGAATCCTTCAATAAATCCCATATAGTAGCCTACAAGGCCCATGAATGATCTGACCTCTATCACATTCTTTGGCATTGACCATTCTCTAATGGATTCTATCTTCTCAAGATCCTCTGCTATCCCATCTTTTGAAATGATATGTCCCAAATAATGAATTTGCTTCTGATAAAATGAACACTTTCTCAATTTGGCATACAACTGATGCTCCCTTAATAATTGCAACACAATCCTAAAATGATGCTCATTCTCTTCTTTTGATTTAGAGTATATAAGGATTTCATCCAAAAATAAAATGAAAAACTTGTCTAAATATTCTCGGAAAACACCATTCATTAAGCACATGAAAACAGTTGGTGCATTTGACAACCCAAATGGCACCACTGTGAACTCATAATGACCATACCTTGTCTTGAAGGCGATCTTGTTGATATATTCCTCTTTAATCCTTACCTGATGGTATTCTGACTTGAGATATATCTTTGAAAATATCTTTTCATCCTTCAATTGATCAAAGAGATCATTAATCCTTGGCAGAGGATACTATTTCTTTACAATCACTTTATTCAATTGTATGAAATCAATGCACAATATTAAAGTTCCATCTTTCTTCTTCATGAATAGGACTGGGGCACCCTAAGGTGACACACTTGGGTGTATATACCCCTTCCTCAGAAGTTCTTCAAGCTTCATTTGCAACTCCTTCAGCTCTGGTGTACTCATTTTGTAAGGAGTCTTTGACACTGGAGCTACTCCAGGCATTAAATTTATAGAGAAATCAATATCTCTCTTTGGGGGTAGTCCCAATACCTCCTTGAACACATCTTCAAAATCTTCCAAGACTTCATGATCTTCCAAATTTGGAACCTAATTTTTAGGTGTCTCTTCCATATGTGTTGCGAATATTTGACACCCTTTTCTGTAACATTTCTTTAGCTGCAATGATAAAATTTCTCTTATGGTTACTACCTTGGGAATTCCCTACACTTTCCTTAGGTTCCCTTCCTCATCCAAGAAATTAAATGCCTTTTTATTACAGTCTAGGATAGCATGATGTTGGTCCAACCAATCCATCCCAATTAAACAATCATAGTAACCTAAAGGAAAGATGTTCAAATATTCTCCTGTGTTCAATCAATTCATGTCTATAAGACATGACTTAACCATGTCATTAAATTTTCTTTTGGATCCTATATCTAGCTGCACCAACCAAGATTTTCCATGCTTTCTTCTTGGAAAATGAAAAATTTCCACCATCTTAGGATCTATATAACTATGACTATCTCCTGAATCAATTAAAATAGCAATGGTTTGGTTATTGATCATACCTTCCATTTCAATCATATATGATTGATACTCTGCTTGCTTATTGTCCAGACCTGCATAGACCCTTGGTACATTTTTTCCCATGTCCTCCATTGTTTCAGCTTGTTGTACATTGTGAACAATCCTCACTTTCTCACCTCAATGAGGACAATCTTTGAACATATGATCTCATTTACAACCCCAACATTGAATAGGTGGTTTCCTTGGCCTTTGACCTCCCACCTCAATCGTTCTAGGTTCTCTATAAGTTGGTTGTCCCTGAGTATTATTTCTGAAGAATGGCGGCCTAGTTACCTTCTTCCTATGATCCATATTGAATTTCTTTTTGTCTTCCCAAGATTTTTGGAAAGTTGTCCTTTCTTTTTGTTGATCATATAGGCATTTAGCTTTCCTTATGGTATCCTCTAATGTCTTTGGATCATCATACTGTATTTTGTCACTAACGAATGATGGAAATCCACTCAAATACCTTTGAATCTTAACTGTCTCATCCGTGATGAAAGAGACATACTTCAACAGTTCTGAAAACCTTCTCTCATATTCATCTATTTTCATACTCCCAAGCTTAAGTTCAAAGAACTCTTTCATTTTCTTGCCATAGTATCTCTTAGTCAAGTATTTATTCTCAAAATACTTCTTGAATTCCCTCCAAGTAACAATTTTCTCTTTAATGTGTTGCACCTGCACAAGATGATCCCACCACATGGATTCCTTTCCCTTGAGTTGATAGATGGCAATTCTACCTTCTGCATGAGAAGAATAATTATTCAATTGAAAATACTTTCTCATGCCCAACAACCATGTCTTTGAATATTAATCCTTCTTGTGCTTACCATCAAATGTAGGAGGTTTGATTTTGTTCATTTCTCCTCGTAGTTCATCCACCCCAGAACTCTTATGCTTCCTGACAGGGGATGGAATTGAGATGTTGTGTTCTCTCTTATTGGAATACCTTAGGGAGTGGTGGTGATGTCTACTAACACTTCTTGTTCTTCTTTTATCATCAGGAGACTTGCGACTTCCTGCTTTTCTTGAGCCACTCTCCTTATCCAATTTATTTTCTATTATGCTCAAGCTCTGCATTAAATTCATGTTGAAGTCATCCTGCTGCTCCTTGGATCTCATACGCCTTTCATTATCATATTGATGTATTTGGAAATCCTTCTGAAAAATTTTAATGGTCTCTACCATATTCATGTTTTCATCCCTTCCTTCTCCATGTCCATTGGAGTTTGTTCCTTCCATGCCCAAATGGACATCTATCCCTCTGATTTCATATTCCTGGATGTATGCCCCATGTGCCTCTTCCATTCCTATGGAATCTGTGTTGATCTTGATTTTATCTAGTTGTTGTTATCTATACAAATGTGCAGCCAACAAAACTTTGTCACGCTAACTGTTTCAACAATATCATGAAAATATGAACAATTCTGGTTCAATAATATATAAGAATGTTTTCTTCTGATTTCCTGAAAATTTCAGTGCCTGGATCAATTTTCTGGATGAATATTTATATTCTATTGTCCAAGACCTTTCCAACGCCTACCCCAATTCTCAATTCTGAGTCTTCAGTAGAAAGTTGTGGTTATTTGAAAATTGCCCATTAATTTTTTTGTTCACATTTCAACTTGGCGCAACTTTGCGCTATAATTATGCATTTTTGCACCTAATCCATTGGATTTTTCATAGGATCTCAATTGGGTTTCTTTATATACATATTATGGAAATTCTCTCCAAGTTTCACCTTTTTCTAGGTTTCGGGCTGCTAGTTACATCCTGCTAAAGTTTTAGGCCAATTTATGTTTTTGGTCTGGAATGCTACAGGTACCTTATTTTCCATATTAACCATTTTTAACTTGCCCAGAAATTTAATTCAGCTCCGGGACTGTATTCTATGGTTCAATATATTTCCATCGACTGCTCCTGTGCCTCAATATGATTCTGGATCAGAAAGTTATGGCTCTTTGAAGCTAGTTGGGTCTTAAAATTTACCCTCCAATGTTTGTGTTATAACTTTTTCATAAAAGATCTGTTTGACGAACAGTTTAAACCATTAAAAATATCTCTCCAAGCTCTTTTATTTGAGCTGCAGAGACATAGTGTACCTTCGTACACTCTATTTTCTTGGTTTTTGAGTACCTAAAAATGTTGTTAAGGGCCTCAAAAACGTGCCGCAAAAAGATGGCGTTCAAACAGTATAAAATGTCGAGGAAATTTGTTGGTTTTTCGTTGTTTTTCACCATCCAAACGACTTATCATGCACAAATTTCAACCTGTACACCCATATTTACCATACACTACAACACCACAAGGTAAATCGTGCTTTGTGCAGCTATAAACACTGTGCATCACTTCTTTGTCGCGCCAATAATTGCGCACTACTTTTGTGTCGTGCGCCAATATCCATCGCGAAAAGTTTTGGTTCTTGCACTATTACCTATTGCACATAACTTTTTTATCACGCGATGATATTCTATGCGCAATTCACTCTACGCGTTGCATCATGCCAAATTTTAGTACGCCCACACCACACACCATTAACTAAACTGTCGCGTGACAACATATCCCCACATTGTGCGCAAACCAGCCAAACTCCTTTGCACTCTGCCAATACTGCACACTCCACACATGCCATTATTATGTGTGTGTACACTGCATGCACCTTATTATGCGAATGCACATCGTGTAATGCTAAATTTAGCGCGCGCACCCACACACCAACAATTTTCTGTGCGGTGCTAAAATTTTAGCACACACACCAACACGTCAATATTTTTTTGCGCAGTGCCCAAAATTTGGCGTGCTCACCAGCACACCAACCTTTTTCCGTGTGGCACCAAATTTTAGCACGCGCGCCAGAACGCCAATATTTTTCTGCGCAATGCCCAATTTTTACATATCGCAAGCTTTTTACTGTGCATCATGCATTTTAGTGCCCCCATCTACACACATACATTTTTATGCGCATCAATTATTCATGAATTTCACTGTAGAAATTGGGACTTTTTCCTCCATTCTTACCGTAGACATTTTGCAACTATGAAATTTGTTCAATTTCACCTCGATAACACTAGTTCAACCTCTGCAACAACAAATTGCTACGGTTTGATGTTTCTAGAACAAATTTTTCCCTAACTCAAGTCACGAATTGAGAATTTTAATTACTACTCTTGCTCCAACTGTCATTGATTTACAGTAAATTCAAATTTGACCAATTCTGGGTCTGAATTTGCTAAAACAGATATTAAATCAGGAATATCTCACAACTTGGCTAAATTTCTCAATTTTCCCATGAATTTAACAACAAAAATTGGGGCTTTTCCCAATTCCACGTCATTTATTCTAAATTGACCATGGACGCTCTATGATTTGAAATTTGGCCACATCGAAATCAATCCTCTGTGAAATTTCTCTTCAACTTAACTTGCTCGGCCCATCCAGGCTCAGTGTTGAAAACTGAAGCTCTAATACCATATTGTATCATCCCCAGCCACCCAGGCTGGGCCATGATACATGAGAGAAACTCTTTCATTCTCTCTACAGAACATACTATAACATACCCAGCATCCAACAGAGCTATGCCGCATAAAATTTTCGAACTGCATGAAATTAAAACATATACACACAGAACATTTGCGAAACTTCATATATAAAATGTAAATAGACAAATACATTATTGTTTTGGTGGGAAATCCCCCTATGGACTAGAAAATAGGGTTATATTATGCATGCAGATATGACCAAAAGAAACCTACTTTCTACCTTCATCCCTAGACCTAATCCCCATTTATTTTTAGTGAACACATGGTTAGACCAACATACCTTGTTCTGGATGGTTGATGTCAATCCTTCTTCACGCTTGACCTCTTGTTGGCAGCTCTCCTCCCAAGGCTGACCTGCATACAAAACAAGCAACAAACTACACATGCATTTTACCTACAGACTAATGGGTTAGAGATTCAAACATATATTTACTGAACTATGAAGAACTCATATAGTGGGATGGGAAAAACATTTATTTATTAATAACTTTAATGAATCAACTTACAATGTCGAGACAAGCCACTGCTCTGCAAATCCTGATCTTGGGATCCTCTTCAAATGTCCTCCAACTTATTTGCTTTGTATCTCTTCTTGCACAAGGATGTCTAAAGGGTTGGGACAATGGGAATATGCAATTGGGCAGAGTTTCTTTACTCTTTTTCTCCTCCTGCCAAATGGGACCCCTAACCCTTCTTTTATAGGCTAGAAGAAGCTAGGTATTTGGACGAACCCTCAGCCATGCATGGCTGGGAGTTTCAGTTAAGTCACCCAAAGCTATGTGTTCCATCAAAAATTTTCCTTTTTTTGTGCTTTTGTAGGTCCACGCGGGCTATTTTAGGTCAGCTAGCATGTACACGCATGCAGTAATGGAGTAGGGCATGTGGGCCCTTATAAAAGAGGTTTTTTAAAGAGTTGTTCAATAGTTCTTTGGCCAAGAAGGGATCTGAGATGGCCTAATGCCAGGTAAGCATGTATGGTGAAAATTAGGGTTATAACAGATGCCCCCTAATGTGTGAGGTCAGAATATCATATGATGGCTGAAATACATTACCAATCTTGTACCGATGTGTCAAACAAGTGAGCCCAGGGACCATGAACTGGGAGGCGTCGTCTGCAAAATCACAAATGTCTCACTGAGGCGGGCATACCCATGCTCGGGATAAAATAGAATCATGGCTACCAATGAAATACACTGTATATCCATGTCAAATAACTATATAAAGTGTAGCCTCAAACAATACACAGTGGAGCTACATCTCGAAATCAAAAAGAGATACATATGGAGTATCCATCTTCTAGAAGATGATATAGCCTGATGGTTGGAGATGAGATCTTCAAATCTCGAGCAACAACTTCAAAATCTTCAAAACTCAAGGTAGGAGTGTAATATGGGTGTACAACTTCACTACCCAGAGGTATTCGATGGCTCATTGGTCATGGAATAGATAATCTTGATGATCAGACTGAAGACTTCATTGATTTCGAACAAGGACTTGACTGAACATTCAGGATGGTTAGGTATGAGAGAAAGAGACAAATTGCAGAGGGGCTGACGTAGGCTTGGTAGAAAATTACCTTGTACAACAACACGACAGATGATGAGACTTAGGTAACATGGCATTAATCATAAGTTTACGAAGCAGGAGGCAACGCAAACTCTCCATATGTTTGGAAGAATAACCAAACAGAGGAGGACACAACTCTATGTAGCGAGAACAACTTCCTAAGGTTGTACTACATCCCATAGTTTGACGAAAAAATGGACAGATGTGCTTTATCCAAGGGCAACTCATTATGCTGCCAATAAAGAAAATACTTTTCGCTTCCTCTTTTTGGGCTATATTTGATTTATTTATTTTTTTTCTTTTTCAATGATTTTGGAAAAAGAATAAAGGAATGTTACATTACAATGGAGGAATGAGTGCTACAAACATACAATCTCAAGGCGCAAGGACAAGACTGATGTTCAAAATAATGATACTTGGGAAAAATCCTCTAGGAGCCAAGAGTGTTAAGACGCAGAAGAAAAATGCTACAAGGTTAGTGTATAAGGTATGCAAATGCGGTTAAAAAAACACACAATGGTAACATCCATTCATGTAAGTTTAACAAGCCCAAAGAAGGTAAGATCGATGGTTTTTCATATTTATAGAGTCTAAAAAGTCATAAAAGGAGACTCCATTGGGGTACCTTTTTCAAAGATAGTCTAGTTGGTTCAAAAAAAGGGGTAAACTAGCACCGACAAGATGTCTACTCAAAAACCATTTTAACGAGTGTGAGAAAGACAAGATCACTCGGCCATTTTTCCATTTTTAAGGAGTCTAAAAAAATCTTAACTATGGACTCCGTCAGGAATGTTCTTTTGGACCAGTTTAACGAGTGTGAAAGAATAAGGTCACTCGGCGATCTTTTCAATTTTAGGGAGTCTGAAAAGAGCTTAACTATGGACTCCGTGGGGGTTCCTTCTTCGTAAGTTTAGTCCCTCAGGCCCGAAAAAGGGATAAAATTATACCTGAGAGTACTCTTCTAAATAACTGAAGTTCCATAGAGTATACCTTTGTTCGTACAGGTGACCATCCAGAATGAAAAGGGGGTAAACTATCGTCGGACAGACGTGACTTCAAATTTCAGTTTAATGAGCGTGAAAGGCCACAAGATCGCTCAACAATCTTTTAATGTTTAGAGGGTCTTAAAAGGGCTTAAAAGAAGACCCGTTATATCTTTTGAGAGTCTTGAGGGTGAGGTCAAGAGAAAAAAGGAATCGTGCAAATGAGGTTCAGACTCGTAATCAGGAAAAACTACAAGGACTCCTCAGCCTACGGTGATTAAAGACATCATAGATACCATAATGCAACCAGGATCTACCTAGGGCATCCATGTTCCGGTAAGCTCTACCACCAAATTGTGACACTTCTAAAGAAACTATGATGGTTCTGTGTCACAACCTAATGGGATCGATCCTATGGAAAAGGAAAAAGACAACGAGATACAAAATTTAGGGTAGAAACCTAACCTATATGCTCAAGTTGATCCTCGGAAAAATTTTCACGGACCATCAAAAATTACTCAAAACTCAAAAAAACTGTCCCAATACCCGATCATATCCCTCCTATGCAACTCCTGAATCACCCTAAATGATTTTTGGTATAAATAAAATGATAAGGGAGGCCAAAAAGTGACAAAGAGAGGCCAAAAATTCTATAAATAGAAGCTGGCAGCTCATCATCACCATTGTTGATTTGGAAATTGACTATGGATCCAAAAGACCCCCTTTGTCAAAAGCGATGATTCCAGGAGCTACAGTGGATGAAACGAACTTCTGTCTAGACCAAGTAAGTACAAACTCCCTTATCTTTCATTTCAAGTCTTTATTTTTTCATTGGGTTTCATTTTTTAGGGGGGTGTCGACCTTTAAAAGGTTGGCCCTAGGTCCACGCGGGTTGTCTCTAGACAGGCCATGTGTACATTTGGGCAGAGTAAACTCTGCACATGTGTACACGTGACTGTCACCAGTACAGCATGTGTGGACCCCCCTTATGGAATGAAAAAGGCATAAAAAGAAAAGGTTGACCCTCCTGAACCTTGGTGTTTTGTAGGATTTATGTCCATTGGAGAGAAAGATTGCATGAAGAGGTGAATGAGTTGGTCGGGGAAGACCCCAATGTTGTGGCTACTTTGATGCAATGTGGGTTGCTCAAGTTTTTCCTATGTCCTTTCATGCGGGCACAACCTAGGCTACTGAATGCCTTGGTTGACTACTGACATTTGGATGCAGAGGCATTCATGTTTGAGGGGCAATCACTGGTGCCCACGGTGGAGGAAATTTACTTTTTGACTGGCCTCTCCAGGAGAGGGGAACTAGTCAATTTCCATACTTTTCCTTCAAGGCCGCATAACATAGAGGAATTGATAGGTCTATATTGTGCAGATGATAGAGACTGCTCGAGCACGTAGGTGCCCATAAGCAATATCACTAACTTATCGCTACAGGCGATAGTGTTGATGATTGGGTGAATTATTGGTTTTGCGGCTCTACATTAGGCGTTCAGTGCACAGATGAACTGTGTAGTCCAGTGCTTAAATGCACAAGTTTTTGATTGGAGTACCACATTCCTTGAGTGTATGAAAAGAAAGTTGGCAGATTGTCGTTTGCGGACACATAGGAGCTTTGGGTTCTAGACCATTCCGTGTTCATTCTTTTTTGAGAGAGTTATGAGTTTTAGTCCTCGAGTAGTGGTATGAGGACATAAGGCCTCTCTTCCTGCTGTGTATAGATGGGTAGTGTTATTGCCACGACAGGGTGGTAGAAGGACCAATGAGTCCTTCGATGATGACTTCTTTGCGTGGTTGTCACGACAGATCTCGATTATAGAGGATTACCCCTATGCTAGGATTAATTTCTCGAGAGACCCTGAGATACCGGTACCTCCTGGTGAGGAGCGAGGGGAGATGGGTAATTATCCACCTTTGTATTTTTTTGTGTTTTAAACATATGTAATTTTTATGTTGTTTTGTTATATATATCATGTTTTTGTTATACCAGAGTA
Organism: Picea engelmannii; assembly: GCA_009831015.1. Classification (NCBI taxonomy): domain Eukaryota; kingdom Viridiplantae; phylum Streptophyta; class Pinopsida; order Pinales; family Pinaceae; genus Picea; species Picea engelmannii. The sequence goes on from ML780002.1 coordinate 1,395,513, forward strand.
TTTGACAGATATGTGTTCATTGTGTGCAGATGTGGGACCAGTGCGACCCGCTGAATGTGCAAGGAATAGGCTTCATCCTCGACCAGTGGTCGCACCTACCGCCATAGGGGGACCAACAATAGCAGGAGATCTTCCATCCAGGGAGGCTGAGAGGGTATTGAGATGAGTCGAGTGTAACTTTACTGCGCTCACTTGGATGGTCTCGATGGCGGAGATTGAAGACATGCCACCATTTATGCAACCTCATGTAGTGGGGGCACCACGGATGTGGGTCCGGTTGTTTCGATGTTTAGCCAACGCTGTGGACTAGTATAACATGGACCATAGGCCCTAACTTTAGCTATACATTTTGATGTGCGACCAACACTACTTGTATATATTTTTTGAGGGAATAAGCCCTGTGACTCGTTATTGGTCCTATTTTTGAGGCGCTTGGATACATCGGTGTACTCTAGTTACTTTATGATATTATATATGTTTTTTTGTATTTTGTGTCTTATGGATCATGTGTGCAAAAAATGTATTTACATGTTTATGTGAATGTTCTTTCATATATGTGAAAGATTCTAATCTAAAATTTGATTAGCTATAGTATATGTAACTTGGTTTAATCCCCTAGGAACATGAAAATATGTAATATAATCAAAGTTTCATTCTAAGAGATGTACCCTAAGGAATCATCGGTGTAAAGTTGGATGATGAACCCAGTATACTCTGTTTAACTGAGACACAACCAGTTGAGCATCGAGATAGACTCGAAGATGAGAGATACCCAATGATAAAGTGTCATGAAGAAACTCAATAAATGCACTATACTCGATGACATTATTTGTGGTGTCACCTAAGCATATACCTCTGGAAGATAATAACTGGCCTTGAGGTGTAAAGATTACCCAAGCTGTGGAGGCAAGCCTCTGAGTGTGTTGACTAGAACCGTCTGCATACCCAACAAACACCTCAGAATCACTTGACATCTGCCACAGTGATGAAATATAACATCAATGACACGTCCATAACACTAAAAGAAACTAAAAAGTAATAGCACAAATACTATACATATGTTACAAAAAGTTACCCAGAGTGACCTGCCTATGAGTAATGCTTCTTGAGGTAGAGCCCATTTCTAGGCTCCGCCAAAGCATTCCCTTCAAAATCAACCAGACAATAAGTTCCCTTTTTTAAAACCTCTTTTATGATGAAAGGTCTGAACCACATGGGCTTGAATTTTCCTGCCCCCAGGGGGTCCTTATCTTGGTCATAGACCAGGACAAGGTCGCCTTCATAGAAAATCCGAGGATGAATGGACCTATCATACTAACACTTGACCTTATGTTTGTGAGCCTTGTTGGCCAGGGCCACATCACGAAGCTACTCATTGAGCTACTCAAGGTATACTAACCGTTCTTCAAGTGGAGAAGTGTCTGGCAATAATTGTACTACCAATTTTAGAGACGGGATCTGACATTCGATGGGAAAGACTGCCTCCAACCCATAAACTAGTTGAAAAGGTGAGAAACCAGTTGCAGTCTTAACAAATGTTCGGTAAGCCCATAATGTCGAGTATAAAATCAAATGCCAATTTGACTTGGCTAAGTTGGTAGTTCATTGTAGAATGGTATTGAGAGTTTTGTTTACAGCTTCCACTTGCCCATTTGCTTGGGGGTAGTAGGGTGATGAATTTTCTTGTCGTATCCCAAGATTTCATGTTAACTCGGTCATCATCTGGTTTTGAAAGTGACTTCCATGGTCAGTGACAATATCCCTTGGGACGCCAAACCTTTCTATTATCTGGTTGAATAAAAAGAGAGTTGCAGTCTCTCCATCATCTTTAAATGTTGGCATAGCTTCAACCCACTTTGTAAAGTAGTCTACAGCTGCGATGATATAGTGGTGCCCCCTTGCTAAAGGAGGGTTGCATGTAGTGTAATCAATCCCCCACTTGGTGAAGGGACTAACTGTGATGATAGGAAACATGGAAGTGAGATGTGCCCTCATCTTCCAAGAGAAGATTTGGCACGAATGGCACTTCTTTACTGATTCGATACAATCTTTGATAAGTGTCGGCTAGAAGTAACCTGCTCATAGAATCTTTTGGGTTGTTTCCAACCCAGACAAATGACCGCCACAAGCTCTAGAATGGAAATCGTTAAGCACTATAACTGCTTCTTCATGAGTGAGACATCGGTGTAGGATGCAGTCTACACCTCTCTGATACAATGTATCATTGAGTATGAGATAATTCTTAGCCTGATGGTGTATGCATCGACGCTTATCATGAGAAGCAGTGGTGGGGCACTTCAAAGTATGGAGATAGATAAGTATATCTTCGTACCATGGATTTGAAGAGGTGATAAAAAATATATCTCCTCTGATAGGAGAATCTTCGAGCACAAGATCACCTGACTCAACCGAAAGCTCTGAAATAAGTTCTACAAAGACTAGTGACTTTTTGGACTTCGCTGAAATGAAATTTAAGTCAAACTCCTGGAGGATGACTATCCATCTAATGATTTTTCTGCCTATTACCCTTCATTTCAACATGTATGGAAATGGATTCATGACAGTAATGATGGTGATCTTGCGAAGAAGAACATAATGACGGAACCGTTGAACAGCATGGACTACTGCCAACGCAAGTTTTTCAATATGAGAATAATTGAGTTCCAGTCCTACGAGGCCTCGGCTCAGGTAATAGATGACATATTCTGAGAACAAGTCATCCTCCTAAACTAAGACCATGCCTATGGTTGACTATACTATAGCCATATATAATAATAAATCCTTGTTATAGTTGGGTGGCCGAAGCAGAGGGGCAGTTGTGAGTGCATGTTTCAATGCGGAAAAAGAGTGTTGAATGGCATCGTCCCAATAAAAAGGAATTTCTTTTTTAGGTAAGCGCATAAATCCCTTGGTGATCTCGGCGTAGTTAGTGATAAAGCGTCTTAGAAAATTTGCCTTGCCCTGTAGACTCTGAAGTTGAAGGATTGTGCGTGGGGGGGGAAACTAAATTATTGCCTCAACCTTGAGAGGATCGACCATGATCCCTGTTGTTGACACTATGAAACCTAACAATTGTCTTGATGTTACACATAATCTGCACTTGTTTGGATTCAAGCGAATCCAAAAGTAGCGACAACGTTCGAAGATAAGTTGGAGGTGTGTGGGATGATCCATCCTCTTGAGAGATCGAGATGCTAAATCATCTAAACAATCCTCGACTATATGCTTGAGGTCATGAAAAGAAAAATACATGCCCCCCTTAAAAGTTGCTCCAGCATTTTTAAGACCAAAAGGCATCTTATGATATGTGAATGTACCCCATGGACAGATAAATGTCATTTTGTACTGGTCCTCAGGTTTGATTTGTATTTGATTATATCAAGAAAAACCATCCATGAAAGAAAAGGCCTCGCAACCCACACATTCATCAATGATCTGATCGATGAAAGGTGTGGGAAAATTATCTTTGGGGCAGGCCTTGTTCAAATCAAGGAAGTCGGTACATACATGAATCATGCCTTGTTTTTGACTGACTGGCACGGGGTTTGACACCCATTGGGTCAAATGGATAGGATAGATAAAACCGGCTTTTAGCAATTTCTCAACCTCAACCTTAATGGTTGCTGCTTTCTTGGGGCTAACTGGGCGAAGATTCTACCGGACAGGCTTGGCATATGGATATGATGTGATTTCATGTTCAACTATTTTTGGATCGATGTCTGGCATTTCCTCATAAGACCAGGAAAAAACATCGCAAAATTCTTTAAATAGATTTGTATAGAGTTTAATCTCTCTAGGGGAGAAGTCAGCTCTGACGAAAACATTCTCCATGACGCCAAGATTTCGGGAGATATTGATCGGTATGGTTTCAAAAATGGTTGCCATATTACCCTTAGCATAAACTTCATGGGTAGCTAAGAGATTAATAGGACAAGACCGATCTCCTGTCATGGTGAACTCTCCTGCTTTGATTTGGCTTAACTCTAGGAGGAAATATGATCTGTGATGAAGATCATCCCAGGGTTTGTCTGGACTAGTCATTGCCTCAATTATTGCTTCATCAGAGGGCAAGACCAAGTCTAACGAATCGGTTCCAGCAAGAGAACCCCAGGCCCAAATAGGCTCTAGAAGTGGATCGAACTCTTGTGCAGGAGTTGGATCAGTGTTGGCTGAAGCTTGTTGGACTAAAGAGTACGCTACTTCAGCTACGGACAGGGGCATGGACATGCCCGAGTGCCCTGTCCCATCCATAATGGTTGATGGGGAAGGAAGTATCCATGGATCATCGAAGTAAGTCGTGTGGAATGACGACACTTTAAAAATCTCAACCTTATGGTGATTGGATATAAACTTGATATCACCTTGCTGGGGCAGGTAATCGAAGGTACCCATCAAAGATGGGCACAAACCAACCCCTACGTTAATGACACCTGGTTGAGTATTATCAATCATCAGGACTATGGATGCCCCCAATGCAGGGTCAGGTCTGGAAAAAGACAATGGATCAATGGTCACTATCTGGCCCTCATGTGGAAACAACAAGACTTGGAAAACTGTAGCAACCACAGCTTGCATGGCATAAGTCCAACTCCTTCCTAACAAAAGGTTGTAGTCAAGGGGATCATCGACTACCTCTACTTAGACACACACGGTCTTCCCTCCTAACTGCACGAGAAAAGAAGGAAGGATACCATGTGGTCAGAATGAACGACCCTCGAAAGAGGTGAGGATAGTAGGTGATGGAGACAAAACGGGCTGGCCAATGGCCTTCCAACATGCCAACGACATAACTCATGTCGAGGCTCCCTCATCGACCATCGTGCGGAATATATTTCGAGTAAAAGTTTTTCGTGGGATAAGCCACTACTATATGAAACGCTATGTGGTAAGGAAGACGAGGTTTTAAGTCGGTTGTATCTAGCATGATTGTACCCGGATTACAAGTCTCGGTAGATCCTAAAGTGGTTAACAAGGCTTTCCTCTGGGAAGGGAAACTTTGGAGGACCTGCAAAGCGGACATCGCACAAGGGATTTGTGATAAATCTTACACCACAGAGTAGTTCTAGGAATCCCTTGCATTTGGGTTGTGAGAAGATTTTTTGAACACACCTTTGGGATGCGTTTCATTATTTCACCCAACGTCTTCTCATTATATAAAGGAAGAGATGGGATTTCATCTTCTTTTCCCTTCTCAGAAGTGCTTGGTTTACTATAGTCATGTGCTATAGTCGATATAAAAGCATCACCCTTCACCATATATACATTCACGGATGTGGGGTTGGTTGAAGATGGAGAGGTTCCTTGGTTGCTTCCGTCTGTGCTTGGAGAGGCTTCAGTGAGATTTTGCCCATGTTGAAAAGGATTGGTTAACACAGCAGGATATTGCTGTGCAACAAAATTTTGGGCGTCTGTAAGCCGAGGACATAGATGGGTTGGGTGGATTTCCACGCACAAGTTGTATGGATACCTCGCCTTTCGTTTCTCAGTGTTGTCCCCGCCAGCATTATCGGTAGGTTTTTTATCCCCCTTACCCTTCTTTCATTGTTTTTTCTTTCCTTTAGGCTGTTGGGTGGCCTTTGGATTAGTCGAGTGCACTGTGTGTACATCCAACGTTTTGGTAGAGGGAGAAGCCGAAGCAGTAGTTTGGCTGGCCACTGTGTGTTGTATAGACAACTGCTTCGTCAATTTCTCAGCGGGCTTTGTTTGTGCTTAACCAACTACACCATGGTCATGTGGTCCGGCTCTCTGTCTGGTGTTATCAAGTATTGAGTGTGGTGCATCTGGAAATATCTCGTATAATAAACTAGACTGAGAATAGACTAGCTCGAGTTGTTGAGCTCTCATGATGGCGTCTTCTTCAAAAAATACTCCCAACGTTGTGACGTCTTTAGACAATTGTGGGACCAAAGACTTAAGAAACCACTCTAGAAGGAATGTTGGTGGGACTGGTACCTTAATTAAACTCTTTCTACGTCTCCATTCTTGAATGTGATCAGAGATATGGTCTTCTTTAGTTTGTGAGAAATTGGCCAGCAATTCGGTGCCAGCGTCATATCTCACATGCAACTGGAAATGGTTTAGGAAAGCCATCGTTAGTTCACCGAAGGAAGAGTATCTTGAGCAGTCAATCTCAATGTACCATTTCAGGGCACTCCCAATGAGAGTACGTTGAAACAATCGCAACTGTATGGAGTTCTCTTTCAACGAGTTAGATGAGCACTAAAGATAGAAGGTAGTCACATGATCTCCTAGATCTTCATTAGGCTTGGCTTCGAACTTTGGGATGTCTAAAGGCAACTTCATCATCATAGAAGGAAAACGCAGATCATGATAGATAGGGTCATTCAACACCCTTGTCAAGTCAGGCAAATGCAAGGTTGCCAGGAAAGGTAGTTTGGGTTGTTGGTGAAAACCTGGGAAAAAGGGGCCCGGAGTTTGATTGGCACCAGGTTGCCAGGAAAAGTTTGGCTGCTAGCCCAGATTGAGTAGAAACCATGGCCATGGCCATCATATGGATTTTGCGTGTGAGGAGACATCATCGGTGGATTTTCGAGATAGGACATAGATGGTTGGGCATGCATTACATTCAAAGGACTTTGGGAAGGATTGCTCCATGTCGGTCTCGTGGGGATAGGCATAGTACTTTTTCCAGGGTTCCATTGATTATGAAAAGAATTACCCCAGATCGACATTCCAGATGAGGGAATGGATCCCTACCCAGAATGCCAAGGCCCTGGTGCGAAAGAATTTCTTGGGTGTGCCCCCTATGCAGGAATAGTACCCTACATAGGAATAGATTGTCCAAAATAGGGGTTGCCCCCAGTCGAGAAAGTAGCTGATGAGAAAGCATTGTTACCAAATGCACCGAACAAAGAAAATGGTGTCGAATTGACCGACATATTATGTGAAGGTGGTCCTTGACTCCCCGCTCCAAATAAACAATGGTGTGTAGGTGGCTCGACGAATTGTTGATGCGCATCATCAAGTGAAGGGGACGAAGGAGGTATATGACATCCCCTGTAAGGGAAAGAATTAAAAGGAGCAGGAGTGCCCCCCATGTGTCCTTGTAGAGGAGTGGTAGAGCTTCCTGCCCCCAGACATAAATTCTGTGAAGTGAAGTAGGAAAGTACAGGACTTGTACCTAAACTAGGCATCCCGTATGAGAACGGAGAGCCTATCACACTTGGTGTGAAAGGGGTTGTGGCCACTGCCAGAGACAGGATTGGACCACTGTGTGATGTAGTTTTGGTCGATACCATGGTGGCCCAAACCAGTGGCGATGGGTTAGGAGGTGGAAACTCTCATGTGGTGACAACCGTAGTGGGAATTGAAGAATTCCCAGAAGGAGTAACAACATTTGTTTCCATTGCTATGTGTGACACTGTATGTCACTCGTAAGGATGAATCGGTATGATGGTGGGTGCCGAAAGATCAGTGGTGTAGGTTTCAACCAAACCAAAATCTTGTTCTCCAAGGTCTAAAATGGTCGATTCCTCTGGATGTTGGTCCAGCATAATTTCTTGCGACCCAGTTGCTTCAAAAGACCCTTGTTGGTCTAGCTTTAGCCTTAGTGGTGGCGGGGGTGGCTCCAGTGTAACCGGCGGCAGGCCAAGAAGAATTTGTGACTGGCGGTGCTTGTGATCCTCCACTTTGTGAGAATATCAAAGACACACTAGGGTAGTCTAACCATTAAAAACCAACATGCACTAAAAACAAATTCCCTAGAAGATAAGACAGGCAAACACTAAATTAATTGGAAGAACAGTTACAACAACCAACACTAGATCAACTTACCGGTGCAAGTGCAACTAGAACACGGAAGCACCCTCCAGGTATATTATGTAAAGCATGGCCCGATGTCTATCCTAGGTACCACAGTATACCCCCGTAGTCACCTGTGTATGTCCCTAAAAAATATAGCCAACTAGGTTTCCAACGCGCGAACAGTCACCAGGCGGGTATAGTCGAAAGTCGGGTAGACCACAATGAGTAGGGTATCGAGCCCAAAACCTATCAAGGGTATCGAAAGAAAGTGGTCCAGAAGAAAACTGAGGACCTCGAACAGATTCGAGACCCACGAAGCCCCGTGGCAAATGCAATCGACGGAATCCCAAAACAAGCCCTCTATATGTGTTCTCCTCTATGATTGGTCCAGCTTTGGAGGGGTTATCTTCGCTACCTTTCCGCACATGACCTCGTGTTTATCCCCTATGTTAGAGGGGGGTCCCAGATAAATTTCACGATACTGGACTTAGACACTCCCTAACTCAGACTCCAATGTTTGATTTTAATGGCCTTGAAGAGTTTTCTCTCCAACCTAATCCAAGGCCCTAATCCTGCACTAGTTGGTTAACCCTACAAACATAAAAGTATAATAAATTTTATATTTAGCGTTAATTTTATGGATTACCTTATGTCAAGGGGTATGAAAGTGAAACTAATGATGTTTTGGAAGACGAAAGTAAAAATGAATACAAAGCTGGAAACAAAAATTTCACTTAACGCGAATTTTCAACAACTTTTCAAAAAAAATTATTTTTATTTTTCTAACATCTTTGGAAATCAACAAACTTAAAGAAGGATTTCACTCAACTACAAGCTACTTACGATATAAGTAAACTACCAAGAACTTAATAAAACAAAGATTTTTCCCTGGCTACTAATGTAAAATCACACTTTTCAACGAAACAAGAAAATGAAAGAGAATTTTTTTTTTTAATTTAAATGTTGATAAAGCAAAAAGGAAAAATACCAACAAGTAAAAAGAAACTAAGAAAAAAAATTCTATCCTAATCGAAGATCGCAAAGAATCACTTCAAAAAATCATACACTAGCAACTTAAAAATGACTCTCACACTTGTCTAAAAACCCTAAAGAAATTTTTTTTAATGACAACTTTTAAATGAAAAAAAAACAAGCTAAGGCCAATATCAGCCCTAAGCTACTGACTGCTAGGATAGAGATTCAAAAACCTGAGAGGTATAACTCTTGTCAAGGGAAAGGATGACTACCTTACCCTCAACAAAAACTATCATTCACAAGCACGCTATGAATAATCCAACAACAAGTGTGTGAACGCGAGCTGTATAGAGCCAGAGGGCGTGTACAGACATGATGACCTTCTATAGGCCACGTGTATCTCTAAAACTCTGAAAAAAAATAACAACAGACAATCCAAACCAGGAATAGACCACTGATATTGAGAACCAGGATCTCTTAAAGGCTTGACACTCTCTTGAATCAGAAAAAGAAAACAATGTAAGGAAAAAATCGTAAAACAAACCAATCTGAGACAAGACTGCAAACAACCAAGAATTAGAAATAATTCCATAAAACCCCTGAGAATGTTTGATTCTGACATGGAAGAGGATAACTGCCTCAAAAATTTTCTGGAATCTACACACTACTGCCACTTCTTCAGCTAGCGTTTACACACGGGATGTAAGAGAGTAGGGCATGGGTACACGTGTGTAGACCTTATGCAGGCCGCATGTACCTCTGTGGGTCCCCAAAAAAATAGTCAAGCAAATAACAAAGATAGTTGGTATGGAAAACCAGACTCTCTGCTAGCTTAGACTTTGCAGAAACTTCAAAAAATAGGCAAGAAAACTAGTCTTTTAAAACTACCCAAAAATACTCCCAGGAACCCTAGAGACTTCCCTAGTATGGTCGCCAATTTTGTTGTGGTGGGAAATTCCCCCATAGACTAGCAAATAGGGTTATATTATGCATGCAGATATGACCAAAATAAACCTACTTTCTACCTTTGTTCCCAGAGCTAATCCCCATTTCTTTTCAGTGAACACATGGTTAGACCAACATACCTTGTTCTGGATGGTTGATGTCAATCCTTCTTCATGCTTGACCACTTGTTGGCAGCTCTCCTCCCAAGGTTGACCTGCATACAAAACAAGAAACAAACTACACATGCATTTTACCTATAGACTAATGGGTTAGAGATTCAAGCATATATTTACTGAACTATGAAGAACTCATATAGTGGGATGGGAAAATAAATTATTTATTATTAACTTTAATGAATCAACTTACAATGTTGAGACCAGCCACTGCTCCGCGAATCTTAATCTTGGGCTCCTCTTCAAATGTCCTTCAACTTCTTTTCTTTGTATATCTTCTTGAACAAGGATGGCTAAAGGGTTGGGACAATGGGAATATGCAATTGGGCATAGTTTCTTTACTCTTTTTCTCCTCCTTCCAAATGGGACCCCTAACCCTTCTTTTATAGGCTAGAAGAAGCTAGGTATTTGGACGAACCCTCGGCCATGCATGGCCGAGAGTTTTAGTTAACTCACCCAAATCTGTGTGTTTCATCAACAACTTTCTTTTTTTCGTGCTTTTGTAGGTCCACGCGGGCTGTTTTAGGTTATCTAGCATGTACATGCGTGCAGTAATGGAGTAGAGTGCATCGGCCCTTATAAAAGAGATTTTTTAAAGAGTTGTTCAGCAGTGCTTTGGCCAAGAAGGGATCTGAGATGGCCTGATGCCAGGTAATCATGTATGGTGAAAATTAGGGTTATAACAATTATGTAAAAGCATGAATTCATACTGAAATAATCAACAAACATAGACATGCAACATATACAGGAAATACCCTTAAACATACAGATAGTTATAACCACGCATAGGATAAACCCATAAAACTAAACACATAAATAATAATGCATCATTTAAATTTATCACACAGTTGGCACTTATCTTGGTAATAATATTACCAGCCATGTACAAAGCTTCCATGAACCTCCCAGACTTAGACCACAGTGCTCATCACTCTCAACAGTGGGTCACCCCCAAGATAGGACTAAACTCCACCCGGGTAAAGGGATTCCTAACCAGGCTAATGGATCTCAAACAACATAAAAGGCTCTGTCACAGGTGCCAACTCAAAATAATAGCCTACAGTCCCTCATTCCCCACATGCATGTCCCACCCCAGGAAGTGTGGCCCTTCTCTGCTCAACATTCCTTCGGCTTCCCCACTTCCTTTCCGGGCTTCAACAACAGGCCGAACAGGAAGTCTTTGAGCCCTACAGTTGTAGTTTGGCACCTTTAGGAAAACAATTCCCAAAAATTCTCTCACCCAAAGAGAAACTGCTCACGAACCTGACAATCAGCCTCTTCAATATCCCACGAGCCTGACAACCTGCTTCTTCAGTCCAACTCCCAAGCTAACCAGCTACACAAAACTGTTATGGTTAGAGACACAAGATTTGGTACAGTGACAAGAATGTATGAAGAATAAATGATTGCATGAGTGAAATGGTCATGGAATCATGGATGAATGATGGAAGGAATGATGGAAAGAATGATGGGAAATGAACTAAGTCCAAACAATATGTATGCATGTCCCCAACTTGACACTTGTCATGTTGGGAGCTACTTTGGCCCACTTGTCCCCATCTTTAGAGCTTAGGATAAAATAATTATCCATACTTTATACTTTAGGAAATATTAATATAATATTCCATTTTGGCTTAAGCTCTCTAACTTATCCATTTTTCTTAACTTTTAGTCCCCCCCTCTTTACCTAACTAGTGGAGTTTAGTCCCCCATATCTTTTAACGTGGTCGGGCTGCCCGCATCAATGCATTTTATATTAATCATGAGACATATACAAAAATAGGCACACTGGCCTTTAACATCTAGGCTCTATGGCCTAATCATCACAAAATGGCTCACTAGCCTATATAACATAGCATCTACACAAAGGCTCACTGGCCTCAATATCACACTCACTTAAAATGTTGTGTGTGGTATCCTGGAATGTGCACACTTCATCATTTTATTGTGCAGTACATTCGAGAACTATGTCATGAAAGGTGTATACAAAAATGATATCAAACAACTCACCAACTTAAGTACATTTTCATTTATATTACAATTGGGTTCAGCCTAGGGATATTACAATTTGTAAAAGAAATGTTATTATAATTCTTTAACAAATCTACTGGATTCTTGGGCTGCCCATACATTGATTTAAACTAATAAACTAGTTCATCCCAAGTAAAAAATACTTCAGGAGGCAATTCAAAAAAATCAATAGCAGTTTTCCCATCTAGAGAATTAACGAATAATCGCATGCATGTATCATTATCATTTGCTCCTATATTGTGGCATGTGTTAGAAAATGCATTGAGATGTTCTTTAGTAGAAATGGTTCCATTTCCTGAAAATTTTGGCAAATGATCTTTGAATCCGGGAAGGGGATTAGTAGCTGAAGGAAGATCTAGAGGTGAGGACACATGTTATGGTGTAGTTGTGGCATCTTCCTCAAACTGGAATAAAGCGAATTTCTTGATTACTTTGGAAGGATTGGTGGTAGATTGAATTGGAATTTGATTATTTAAAATACTCTCGATTATGGATGAAGAGGAGGATTGTGAAGAAGAATATTGACGAGTACCAGAAGAAGAACCTAAATATTTCATTTTGAAAGTGATATGGATAAATGATACTGAAGAGCTGGAAGAATCATACAAAGATATACGATGTTTTTCTTGTATGATTTCGATGACAACATTTCTTCTACCTATCTCATAGACATGATTAATTTCTAGAGACAAACCTCTTGTTCTTCAAGAAAAACAAGAACTAGAGGACATAAGAAAAAATTCTTAGCAAGGAGGTCATTTTTTGGCTAGCCTTTGTTGGGCCTCCCACTCTTCTCTAACTCTATATCTTGAGAAATAACCTCCCAATATTGATTAAGTTCATTTCATGTATGGGTTGTTTCCAAAATTGTATTAAACAAATTTAAATAAATGTTGGTTTGATCATCTAAACCATGTCTAATGTTAGGTTGATGCACAACAAGTATGGTCATGAAAAAGAAAAAAGAAAAAAAAAAGGTTAAATATAGAAAAAGGTAAGGACCAGAATGAGACTTAGTAGTAAAAGATGATATATTACATCATACATAGACTACTGGTATATTTAATTAAACCAATACTAAAGCAAAGTTGAAATGACAGGCCACAAATTCCACTGCCTTGACTCATGTGAAGTATATCAGAAAATCAACACTTCTTGACTCTCCTTATTGCCACCTTCAGTAGAATCCTTATCATTTTTTTTCTCTCTAACATTCCCTCCTTGTTTGTCCCTTGAAATCTTCTTTTGTTATCTCAAAAGTAATTTGAGAAGTTCAACTACTTTTAGTTAAGTCATTAACTAATTTTAGTTAATGGGTACAACTCATAAAATAATAAAAATATTTAATGAAAAGGATAAAATCAATCCTAACTAATAGGTGGGGACCCCCTAATGACCTTTTTTTTAAATTTTAAACATACCCCCCTTGTTCCTCCTTGAGAATATACAAATATATTTCATTAAGAATTCATTTAATTATCAACGTAACGTATGTACAAATCAGCTCATAATCATTTGTAAACACCCTTGTGACTCTCGAATGATAAATATATTTATTAAAAATAAATATATCTGATTGTTGTCTAAGTCAAAAGATGCCACAATATGTCAAAAACAAATATACCAGCAATTGTCCCAAAAATAATATTGTTGTGAAAATAACCAAAAATGATGAATAATCAACTTGTACAAAGCATACCATTGTCCAAAAATAACTGGAATTGTCCTCAACGGTAAAAATATCATAATAACACCACAAAATCAGAAGTCATATTTTTTATGTAAGGCAATTTTCCTTTGTTTACTTTCTTTTAGATTAACGACTTCCAAACCTTCGTCAAATGGTAATTTAACTCTTGTTTTTAATTTTTCTGGATGCATTTCCTCAAAGGAAATAGGTTTACTTTCAATTTTTGTACATTTGGCATGATAACTGATTGAATGTGAAGAGGCCACTAAGTGATCAGAGTTGACAGACTGGGAATGGAATTTTCCTTTGCTAGACTCGGTCTCTTGAATTTGATATTTTAGCTTCTTTAATGGCTTAGCAGAGTAGGCATGAGAAGCTTCTGATGAAATATGGAGGGTAGATAACTTTGGAGGAGGTGGAGGTAATGGAAATCAATTTGTAGGCCATCACTGAGCTTGATGCTGAGGAGGATTAATAATTTCATTCCATCCATGATTGGATGGAATTTCGGGAGGTAATGAAACATGAGGTGGTATGTGGATACCAAAAATGATTTGATGAGGTTGAATGGGTGGTCTTTCAAGTGGAGGAATGGATTGGAAATCCCCTTGTATTTCTAAGTTCAAGAAAATGGTTTGTAGGAGTTTATTAAAATCCCCAAATTCGACATCAAAATGGATTGAGAAGTGGAGTCTTTTTTTTCCCCAAAAATAATTTGGTATTCTCCCTCTAACCTTGTTTCCTCTTCCACCACTGCCTCTACTAAATAAACTCATCTATAGGTAAAGTCATAGAATGCATACAATAAATAATAAGCATGAAACACTATTTGCATAAAATAACTTAGAAATATCTTTGTTGACGAAAAATAGCATGCAAGAAATCAAGGAGACACAGGATAAATCAATCAATATTATAAATTATGTACATAAACTCTTCTTCGTCACATACATAACTATTATTTAAGAACATGGGGAAAACAATGTATTTGGGAAATATGATAGGTTTGTAATGTGCAAAAAGTGAATAAATGACAAGGAAATGTAATGGAAAATGTCCATAAATAATTTACATTAAAAATATGTGAAGTTTGGTTACCCTTCAACAATATCTTCATTTGTACCTCACCAAGTACCTATCATTGCTAATATTTTATCATCAAGTATGCATCAGGGGGAGAGATATGAATTAAAATGAAAGTGGAACTTGGGAGTTAGGAATAACTTATGGAAAATGAAACTATGAAGGGGTTTGGCCCTGAGTGAAACTTGAAATTGAATTTGTCAAATAAAACAATTTGTAACAAAATTATGGTCATTATATCATAATACATCACCACAAAATACTCTTGTTTTTTGAATATTGACTCTGATTTGACAGAGGAAACTCTTAATTTCATATCACAGGGAAAAAATAAATCATTTTTGAAATGATAGATGGAATTTCAATGAGGGAATAATTTATGAAAAGTGATAGTATGAGGAGCTTGATCTTGTGCATATAAAACCAAACATATAGCCTTCAAAACCAGTCTGATTCTTATTTCAATATCCAAAACCACATGCAACTATATCTAACACTTGCAATGATATGCTAGTTTATTTTCCTTGTCTGATTCAAAACCAACAATGAAATATACTTGGCCATGTTAATTTCATTTCTTAAACAAAGTGAATGGATCCTTAAAACTCAGTTAGTGAATGACTAGTGAATTCAAATATTAGTTAACCATTGGTTCGAAAATATCAAAACTAGGCCTAGCACTTTTATCATAAATAATGTGATAATTATGTCTTTAAGAAGCATAAAAAAATTTACCCAATAATATCAACAAAGGATATTAGTTCATCCCTTAAGAATTCAAGTTAAAAAATTGACCACTTCCAAATAATTTCTGGTGACAAAACATACAAATATGGATACTAAAGTATTCAATATTTCCAACAATTCAATGCATCGCACATCATCTCAAAGTTCCCTTCTCCACAAAGTTGATCAAACATGATACATTTATCCACTTTCCATCCAAATATGACTAGAATCAAACTGGATAACATATTTTTATAAACTGGGAAAGGTTGGTAGTATCAAGGAACTCTAGGGTTAGCAGCAGCCTAAATAAATTCAAATCCATCTCATAATTTAGAAACAAAAATCATCATTATACAAAGCTGCAGAACTAGGGTTTAGCATCAAGGATAACTCAAATTTTAAAATGGATGTCAATGTATGAGTTTGAAACTGGGTCGAGCCTATTCCAAAAATAAATTAACTTGACTAGAGGCCATGTCCTCAAAAGAGAAGGATATGATAGTGAAACTGAAACCGAGATTCAGAAAATCCATGAAATAAACCTCAACTCCAGGCAAATATTTTTACAATACATCACAACTTCTTCCGAATGTACGATAATATTGCACTGAGGTGGAGAAATGATTTATTACTGAGTGGTAGAACTTGCCATGAAAGGGTAAGGGTGAATACAAATCTCAAATTGTGTTGATATCTAACATAAGTTTATATCCATATTGAAAATATATCGAAGATAAAAAATTCTAGAGACCATTGTAAAACCTAGAAATATTTTATTTCTTTTGGATGAAAATGAACCAACAAGGTAAATGATGATAGCACATTGAACTTGTCATTCTCTGGGGAAAATAAATGCTACATAAATAACCCAATCAACAAACAACAAGCTTATTCATAGTCACACAAAGCTATTCCTAAATTATCATTGCAAAAATCAACATCCATTTGATGGGTATAAGCTTTTAGTAACATACATTCATTGATAGATTGTTTTCCTTTGAGGAAGATGATTTATAGTGCCAGAATGGTCATGGTTCAGGGTCACATAGAATAATCTCTCCAGAGCTCAATTCAAAAATACACAAGGGCAGTTACCTCAATCAAAATACGTGTACATGCATTCAATGCTAGAAAAATAGGACCGTAGAGCAATAAAATAAAACAAATGCGGAAACAAAACACATAAGATACACAATACAATAGAGACACAGATTTATGTGGTTCACCCAGTGTAGGCTACATCCACTAGAGAAATTGCCAGGTCCTTCCTTTATTATTATCCAACAAATGAAAGGATATAACCTATAACAAAACCCACTGTAACTTCCTCTTATTTCTCTCACAGTCTCCTCTCTCAGAATACAATACTCACCATAATGCATAGATGAAATACATTTCCCTCATAATAGAGGGTTTCCTTCTAGGGAAAAAAACCCTAACATAATTTCTACCGTTAGATCTGCGACCTTATAATGAACGGTCCAAATTTACAATGAAAGTACAATATACATTTACAAGGAAAATTTTCCTTCAGGGGCTTCGCCCCTGAACTCCCCATCTAGGGGGATAGCCCCCTCGGACCCCGCAAAGGGGGCACCCCCCCTATCCACTCCCCCGCGTGGAAGAGTGTACATAATTCTAGGCTGTAAAGTCTTCATGGGGTATAAACACGGCTAAAAGCAAGGACCTCTGAATCAAGAATATAATCAGGCTCCACAAACAATGATATCCCACTTGGAGATTGATCTCAACAACTCCATCGTTGTCGTATATGTTGGACTCTAAACCTTCTTGGACCTGGAAAATTTCTCATATTCATATTCATTCTTGAATACCAACTAAAACTGATTAGGAACTCAGTTTCTCTCTAGTTACTCCCTTTGTTAACATGTCTGCGGGATTATGGCTAGTGTGTATCTTTTCCAACTTCAAATTTCCATCTTCCAAGGTGGATTGTATGAAGTGGTACCTCAACTGTATATTCTTAGTATTCAAATGGAAGGTTGAGTTATTCGCAAGAAGAATTTCACTCTCACTGTCATAGTACAACCTGCTATTCTTCTGCTTCTTTCCCAATTCCTCCATAAACCTTTGTAACCAAATCATCTCTTTACTAGCCTCTGTAGCAGCAACATACTCTACCTCTTTTGTTGAAAGTGAAACAACCTTTTGTAGTTTCAAAATCCAACTTACTATTGTTACACCTATAGTAAAAACATACCCTGTGGTTCTCCTTCGACTGTCTTTATCACCTGCCATATCCGAATCAACATATCCCTGTAGAAAAGTGTCTGAACCTCCAAAACATAATGCATGAGTAGCAGTACCTCTCAAATACCTGAGAATCCACTTTACTACCTCCCAATATTCTTTACCTGAATTGTTCATATACTTTCTCACAACTCCCACTGCATGTGCAATATCGGGTCTTGTGCAAACCATTGCATACATAAAGATGCCAATTGTTGATGAATAAGGGACCCTAGACATGTATTCTATATCCTCCTATGTCTTGGGACACAATTCCTTAGTTAATTTGAAGTGGATGGCCAAAGGTGTACTAACTAGTTTTGCATTATGCATTCTAAACCTCTCCAACACCTTCTCTGTGTACTCACCCTGAGACAATGTCATTTTGCAATTTTTTTTGTCTCTTGTTATTCTCATGCCAAGGATTTTCTTTGCAGCACCCAAATCTTTCATCAAGAATTTATTGGCTAATTTCTTCTTGAGCATATTTATATCTTGCATATTATACCTTGCAACAAAAATTTCATCTACATACAATAGCAAGATAATATAGCTTTCATTTTCTAACCTTTAAAATAAACACAGTGATCTGAATGACATCTACTATAACCCTGTTCTATCATAAACCTGTCAAACTTCAAATACCACTGCCTTGGAGCTTTCTTTAGGCCATACAAGCTCTTCTTCAACCTACATACCAAATTCTCCTTCCCTTTAACCTCATACCCCTATGGTTGTTGCATATAAATTTGTTCCTCCAAATCCCCATGGAGAAAAGTTGTTTTTACATCTAACTATTCAAGATGCAAATATTATAATGCCACAAGACTTAAAATAGTCCTAATTTAAGTCATTTTAACAAAAGGAGAAAATATTTCATCAAAATCTATACCTTTCTTTTGTGCAAACCCCTTTACAACAAGTCTAGCCTTGTACCACTTTTCTCCTCCATCTTCTTCCTTCAACTTGTAAACCCATTTATTCTACAATGCTCTTTTTCCTATAGGCAACTGAACCAAGTCCCAAGTCTAGTTATTTGCCAAGGAATCCATTTCCTCTTTCATGCTTTGCTCCCACTTCTTTTCGGTGTCTACCCACATTACCTCTTCATAACATTCTAGTTCACCAGAATCAGTCAACAATAAATAATACAATGAAGGAGAGTATTGTTCAGGGGGTATACTTAACCTGGTAGATCTTCTAACAACACTTGTAGGTGGTTGAGGTACCTGCTGCTCCTATTGTTGTACATTTTGTTTTTCAGATTCCTTTGGAATTTCTTTTTCAGTGATCTCATCAAGCACTGTGTATTCTTTTTTTTCTTCTTCTTGTTTCTTTCCCTGCAACTGATCTTTGTACATGAACTTCTCATTGAATATGACATATCAACCCCTAATGATTTTTTTATTTTCATAATCCCATAATCGATAACCAAAATCATTAACATCGTATCCAATAAAGGTACACTTCTTCGATTTAGACTCAAGCTTTGTTCTATTTTGTTTATCAATATGGACAAATGCTTCACAACCAAAAGTTTTAAAAAAGAATAGTTTACCTTTTTTACTGTCCATTCCTCCTCTGGAATTCTACCATCCAAAGAGATTGAAGGTCCTTTGTTTATTAAGTAAACAACAGTATCTACAACATCTTCCCAGAACTGTAAGGGCAAACCAACATGCAATCTCATACTCCTTGCACGCTCCATGATTGTCTTGTTCATTCTTTCTGACACACCATTTTCTTGTAGTGTTCTTGGAACTGTCTTCTCTCTACAAATCCCATGTTATGAAAAATGATCATCAAACTCATTGTTGTAATATTCACCTCCATTATCTGATCTGAGACACTTCAAACTTTTTCTTGTCTCATTCTCAACTAGAGATTTCCATTTCTTAAAAGTATCAAAAACATCAGATTTTTTTCAAATGAAATAAACCCAAGTTTTTCTAGTTGCATCATCAATAAAAGTAACATAATAATGAGATCCAACAAGATAGGATACCTGAGCTGGTCCCCATACATTTGTATGCACAAGATCTAACCTTTCATTCTTCTTTTCTTTTCTGACTTTGAGAAATCTAACTCTCTTATGTTTTCCATAAACACAATGCTCACAGAAGTCCAAATCAATTTGTTTAAGATCTGATAGAAAATTTATTTTGTGGAGTATCTACATACCCTTATCATTGATGTGTCCCAGCCTATGATGCCACAGTGTTGTATCCACTATTGTATAAGCTAAATATATAGAAGAGTCAGTATTACCAGTACATAAATACAATGTACCTACCTTCTCTCCTTTTGCTATCACCAATGATCCTTTGCTGACCTTCCAAGTCTTATCTGTAAATATGGATACACAACCTTCACTTGCAAACTGTCCTGTTGAAATTATTTTTTTCCTTAAATATGGAACATGTCTTACCTCTTTCAACAACCATTGGTTTCCATTGCGTTTCTTTATGTTTACCTTTCCCATTCCAACAATTTTTCATGGCGCATCATCACCCAAATGAGCCTATCCAAAATCACCTTGAACATAATCTAGAAAATGTTTCCTATGGGGTGTGGCATGAAATGAAGCCCCTAAATATACTACCCAAGACTCATAAATATTATCTACAAAAAGAATCAAAGCATCTTGTAACACATCACCTGCTACATTTGCTTCATGATTTCTCTCCCATTGTCCATCTCTTAGTTTATTTGGAGCTCTGTAGTCTTTCTTTAGATGTCCTTTCTTCCCACAATTCTAGCACTCTATCTTTCCAAGTCTAGATTTTTATCTTCCCTTCCTAGAATTCTCGTGGTTCCCTGAGCCCTTTCCTCTATCCTTTTGTCTTCCCTTGTTCTTCCTGCTCAACACATTACTTGATGTCTCACCTATGTTTTTCCGTCACATTTCCTCACTAAGGATAACACCAACGACATCATCAAATTTTAAAGTATTTGAACCAGAGATAGAGTTACTTATAGCCATGACCAAGCCATTCCATCTTGTTGGAAATGAGCACAAGATTAGAAGATCCCTAACCTCATCATCAAATTCCACTTTTACAGAACTTAGTTTATTAGTAACCATATTAAATTCATTTAAATGATTTGCAACAGACCCACCTTATGACATGTTCATATTAAATAGTCTCTTCATTAGAAATACCTTATTATATGTTGAGGGTTTTTCATACAGTTTAGCCAATGCGTCCATCGGATCCTTCGTTGTCTCTTCTTTCGAAATATTGAAATCCAATGATGCTGCCAAGCTCAGCTGTATCGTTCTTAAAGCCTTTCTGTCAAGAATATCCCATTGTTCGTCCTTCATGGCTGTTGGCGTCTTTGTTACTCTGCCCAATGGTAGGAATACATCCTTCTGATATAAATAATCTTCCATATGCATCTTCCATAACTGGTAGTTTTGGCTGTTAAATTTCTTGACCCTAAACTTTCCATCTTCCAACATTTCTCCCACTCGAACCAGGAACCCTCTTTTCCTGCGAGTTACCTTTCGCTATGATACTAGTTGTTGGAAAAATAGGACTGCGGAGAAATAAAATAAAACAAATGAGGAAACAAAACACAAAAGATACACAATACAATAGAGACATAGAGTTACGTGGTTCAACCAGTGTGGGCTATGTCCACCAGAGAAATTGCCAGGTCCTTCCTTTATTATTATCCATCAAATGAAGGGATACAACCTACAACAAAACCCACTGTAACTTCCTTTTCTTTCTCTCACAGTATCCTCTCTCAGAATACAATACTCACCATAATGCATAGCCAAAATACATTTCCCTCATAACAGAGGGTTGCCTTCTAGGGAAAAAAACCCTAACATAATTTCTACCTTTAGATCTGCGACCTTATAATGAATGGTCCAGATTTACAATGAAATTACAATATACATTTACAAGGCATTTTTTCCTTCAGGGGCTTCACCCCCGAACCCCCCAACTAGGGGGATAGCCCCCTTGGACCCCGCAGAGGGGGTACCCCCTATGTACTCCCCCACGTGGAAACGTGTACATACTTCTAGGTTGTACAGTATTCATGGGGTATAAACACAGCTGAAAGAAAGGACCTCTGAATTAGGAAGATAATCAAGCTCCACAACCAACATTCAATGCATGGGACTTCACATCCCCAAAACATTGATTATTTTTCTAGGTCATAATTCCACTATTCAACCTCAATGAATGGTGTTAAACTTTACCATGCCAGATGTACAACAAATCATGCGCTTGATTATACATGTCAGCAAGGAATTAATGCGATTTGGAACAACGACCAATGTTTTTTTCAATTAAACCACATCCATTTCCAATGTAATGAAGTGATGATACATATTGGTCATTGTAAATTCTTAAAATTGAGTTTGAATGACATCAATTAAAACAATATACCATATGCATCATTTTGGAAGGAACTTTCAACTTTTAAACTTCGACATGCCACCTTCATATATAACAAGGACATAGCATATATGAGAGCTTGATACTACAATACAACATGTAAGGTTATATTATGGTGTTTAAGTAGCACTTCATGTTGGACTTTTGTGATATATCAACAAACTTTTCAAAAGTAAAACCACCATATCACTTGCAATTGTACTTGTATATGCCATGAGAACCTCAATATGGTACCCACTTTTGGTAAAGTGAATAAGATATCAACGATTATTGTATATGTAGATAGGATGACCATCCATTTTTTCTATAGAATGGAAAACAATTATACATTTTCAAACACCATATATTGGATAATCTGCATAATCAATATGCAGCAAGGTACCTCCAATAAATTGTAGTAAAATCAAATGTTGTCCATATTCTTGTAACAAGAGGGAGTTTTTATTTTCTTTGTTTTTATTAAGGGGTCCCACCTATAGTTTAGTATTTATTAATATAAGATAATAAGAAATTAAAAAAATAGTTCCTTGCAATCATTTGAAGGCTTGGTGGCTTAGTTAATGATTTTATGAGTCAAAACCACCTTCTCTGCACATTTCAAATCGATGATGATGCCCATATTTTCCATGGTTTCACTTCCTCTAGGCTTTCTTCTCTTTGGTTGTTCTACCTCTAGGCCACATTCCTTGAACATTTCTATCAATGATGATGCCCATATTTACCAAAGGTCGCACAAGAAATATTCAGATTGATGATCGATGATGATGCTCCATCAAAATCTTCTTGTAAGGAAAATCAAGGAGGAGGACTAGTTTTCCCTTCTCCTACCTTTAGGAAAAATGAAAAAAAAAATGTTTGATTCCATTACAATAACATGTATATGTATTTATATTATTATTTTTAACCACGATTATTTTCTTTGAGTTAAATGTGTTCATAATCCTTTTTTAACCTTGAATTTGCTGGAAAATTTTAGCTAGAAGTTTTACACTCAAACATGAAAAATTAAGTAACTCAAGGTTAAATTTTTTTTACCATGAGTTCAATAAAAATAAAGAAGAGAGAATATTATGGTGCCCCCACCCCAAATCCCCACCTCCAAAAGTTGCAGCTCATTAAGTGGGGATGGGGGGTGTGGTTTCCCACCCCTAAAAAAAATCATAATTTTGTGGGGGCATGGGTGATTCCCTCGAATACCCCTCAACTCAAATATTGATTTTTTTTTATGTTATTTTATATGTTTATTTTTAAAAGAAACTATGCATTTGAATTTTTTTCGTTTTTCCTTTTAAATGGTTTTTTAATGTATTTTTTTTTTAAATGGTTGTAAATGTTTTTTTCTCTTTTCATATTTAAAAAATAATAATTTTCTCATAGTGGTTTCCTTTCTGAAAGAAAATTGGCCTTTTTTAAAAATTAAAATAAAAATGTTTATTTTTAAATTTTTGTTTATCAAAAATAAAAATAAAAACATTTTTTCCCATTTTAGAATTTTCCCCTCTTCTTTTCTTTTTCCTCTCTTTTTTTATTTGTTTTTCATTTTTTATTTTTTACGATTTTGTTTGCAACAATATTGGGCTTTCAGGCCATGGTTTCCAAAATGTTTCAATTTTAAGACCAAAAAAAGAGAGGGTGCTAATGAAAACACCTTTTTTTATTTGGGTGTTGGTCTTAATATTTTGGTTCCAAGGGTATCGATTATCAAGGTCACAATTTCAAAAAACTTACAATTTTATCCATGGAAAAAAAGGGAGGGGGTGCTACTAGGATCACCACTTTTCTTTTTGGGGGTTTATTTTAAGATTTGAGTTGTAATAGTGTTGGTGATAAAGTTTGGAGGTTTCAAAGAAGTTGTAGTTTTAATCTCAAAAATAAAAAAGGGTGCTGGTATTAGTGCCACTTTTCGATTTGGGGAATGGTTTTAAGGTTTTTTTTGACAACATTATGAATTTGTTAAGGCCATGGTTGTAAAAGGTGGTAATTTTATGCCCCCCAAAAAAGTGATCTACCATCACTTTTCAAAACAAGGGATTGACTTTTGTGTTTTTGACCCAAAAAAATGGGTTTTTAGAGCTAGAGTTCTCATTTTCAGGTCACAATTCTCACAAAATGGGTAACTATGTTTATAATTAATTTTTTACAAATCATATTGTTGATTTATATGCTTAATTGAGTATGAGGAAGGTTGTTTCTTTTCTTGTGTGTAGATTTCATAAGGGCATTGTGTTGGAGGTTAACCATCTTGGTTGCACACAAAGGTTAAGGGGGATTCAACTTGTAATCCCAAGTATTTTCCTCTATTATCTCCTTCACATTAAATAATATAACTTGAATATTCTAAAATGAATTTATCTTTCTTTACCTACTCTATCAATTAGATCAACCTTATTCACTAGGGATTTTCCAGCTAAGCACACTTTTGTACTATTTTTCCCCAATCAATGATGATGACCTATGATTTTTTACGGTGGGTAAATCAATTTTCCTTATGAGGATAAGGTCTAGTGAATCCCATGTCACTGGAGATAGGAGGTTTTTTTTGGCACAGGGGAAGACTCAGAGTTCAGTTCTAACAGTGCACCAACAATCCCTAACTACTAGCCCTTTCGGAAACACTTGCAAAGCAGATGCAGTCTCACCCGAAGTAGCTATAGGGGGTTGCAAGACATAGGTTTCTACAACTAGAGGAAATTAAAAGTGGATCCAGGGAAACACTCTGATAGAAATCTAGTGATTATTTACCTTTCTTAAGCCTACTGTGAAAACTGTATCTTAGATCTAACAAAATATTGCATTGACAGTATATCAGATATTAGAAGAACAAAACATCAATCACACACAACAACATGATATACGTGGTTCACCCTCTCCCTAGGGATACATCCACAGAACTGTTCTTTATAATATATTAGGTGAAAGATTACAGTTCTATCTATGCTCTTAGCTTCCAGATCTTCTCTCCTTCTCTCTTCTCTCTATCTCACTTTCCTATGCACCCAGCTGCAGGGTTGATCTTCGCACCCATCTGAAGATCTTACAACAAAGAATTCTCTCTCAATAACAACAACAATCAATCATCATACATAATCTCTCCCGATCTCTCTCTCTCTCTCTAACCCATCCCATGTCCTCTTGACCTTTATTTATACATTACAATAGCTCACTGATAGCCTTAGGTCGAAGCTTAGGTTTCAAAACCCTAGGTCAACTTGACCCACATTTTTAGAGCTTCGCCAGCCTATCTTTCCTGTTGATTAAGGTTGGTTGTCATTGATGTCAACCCTTGAAGAAAGCCCTGTAGCACAAGGTTTGGGTAATGGACCCAAGTTTGTTTGATGTAAAGATGACTCATTATTGTCTTGTCATGGTTGATAAGAAGTAAAAATAGATGAACTCCAAAGTGGTTCTCTTATGGTGAAAGCCCTCATGAGAAGACACTTTGCGGAGTGAGAGAATTGATGATGATTTAAGGAATAATGAGATGAAGGACAGTGAATTTGTGAGTGAAACTATCCTAGATGGATAGTCCTTGTCATGTCGTTTCCAGTGGTATGTGGAACATCACATAACTCCTCACGGTTAGAGAGTTATGAACATATGAAATTGGAGAACCCTCATGAGTCTTATAGAAGCCCCCAAGAGTCAAAGTGATTTGCAAAAAGAATTTATTTTAAAATGAAGAAGCCCCGAAATAAGGAAAGTGTAAGGCTACATGAAGATATAAATAAGAGACAAATCTCACTCATAAAAAACACACTTTTACATATTGTATATCTATTTGCTTCTGTAAATCTTCTTGTAAATACATGTCGATACATCTGAAGTGGAAAACGTCTGAGGTAGCACAAAGGGTTGATGGAGAAATTCTCGGAATTACAAGAAAACCCTATTTTCTGAGGTGTATGTGGGTTGTCTGTGTACAAGGTGTGTACATGCTGAGTTATATGTGGCTTTTCTGAGTACAAGTTGCGTACATGCTGAGTTATACGCAAGCTATCTGTGTACAAGGTGCATACATGCTGAGTTATACGCGGGCTGGCAGTGTATTAGGGTGCGTACATGTTGGTAAATCCATGGAAACTTGAAGAGATGAAGGTGCATTCTATATTCTAAGATAAATCTCCCAGGAAGTTCTAAAGTTCTAAGATACATTAGATTCATCCATTGGTTCAAAAGGTATGTCTTATTTCTATGAATATTTGGATTTTGATGTATGCATGAGGAATGGCAATGGAGATTTGAGGATTCTCCCTAGAGAGACTAGTGGTTTCATGGGATATTTTGCATAATTTAGATCTACAAAAATATAGTGTTGGTATATTCATCATTGATACTTCTTGTGAGGCACATCTTGTATTTCTTGGCATATATCTAAGGGTTTTTATGGTACCTGGTTGAGATCTTGTATTTGTGTAGTAGTTGATGTATTGAGAGACTAAATATCAGAAAGGGGTTGATGACTAAGATCATGTGAGGTATATTATACTTTTTCATGATTACACATACCTATATGACACATGACTAGAGAGAGACATACTTGCCTTGAGTAAAGGTTATATATGAGGATGCATGCACATGGTACAGTTACAGTTTGGATACAGTGACATGTTACATATCTATGTGAAAGAAGTTATAGAGGATCAGAAGTTTTCAAGAAAAAGGAAACCCTAGTTTTCAAAAGGCATACACAGGTTGCATAACAGTTTGGTAGCATACATACGTGGGTTGCATAACATATAGGGTGCATACATACGCGGGCTGCAACACTACAATTCGTATATCTATTTTATTTTTGTAGATACATGTTCATTTCACGTACAGTTTGATTACAGGGAAGTTGTACAGATTGGATACAGGTCAGTGGTATAGGTTGATATAGTTGTACAACAATATATCTCACAATGACATGTTGACAGTGGTTCCATCATTCTACTTATAATTCAGGGCGGTTGGACGGGGAAAGGATAGGTGGTTGTAGTCAGATAACACAGGGGGTTGTAGCCTCCTTCTGGTTGTAGCCAGAGAATTGGGGAGTTGTATCTTCCCTCAAGTTGTAGCCTGAGAAACTTGGGGGTTGGAGCCTCCTTCTAGTTGCAACTAGAAAACAAAGGAATTTGGTGTTTCTAATGAATGTAGTTCTTCAAGACATATAAGAAAAAGAATTATGTGGTTTTCTCCCAATTTGGGTTTCCACGTAAAACACTGGTGTACTATGTATGTGTGTGATTGTTCATTTCCTATTGCTCATTATTGGATAATAATTCTACATTGATATAACACTTGGATTATTTGGAGAAAAAGGATTATAATTACGCTATTACTGATTCACCCCCCCTCTCAGTAATCCAACAATTGGTATCAGAGCAAGTTCCTTCAGAAATCAATTTAACCACTGAAAGGTAGATCATGGAAAGTACCAACTTGAATAAAAATGGAATACCATAGTTTGATGGACAAAAGTATGCTTTTTGGAGTATAAGGATGAATACATATATACAAGCATAGGTATTTCAATTTTGGCAATCAATTGTAGATGCATACATAACACCAGCAGTTCCACCAACAAATGACAAAGCAATGAAACTTGGTGAGAATAATTCCAAAGCTACAAATTCACTTTTGAATGGTATCAGTGATACAATATTCACCAAAGTTTCACATTGTAAATACACTAAAGAGATTTGGGACAAGCTTCGAAATATTTATGAAGGAGATACAAAAGTCAAAGAAGCAAAGCTTCAAACTTACAGAGGTCAGTTCGAACAACTAAAAATGAAGGAAGATGAGAATATTGCAGCCTACTTCTTATGGGTCGATGAAACAATGAATACAATCATAGGATTGGGAGAAGAAATCAAATAATATGTAATTTTTCAAAAGGTGCTAAGATCTCTTCCTATGAGATTCAACCCTAAGATATCAACACTAGAAGAAAGATCATATCTAAACTCAATAAGCATGGATGACATGCATGGAATCTTCACATCATATGAAATGAGATATGAACAGGAAAATATAGATGTAAAAGAAGCAACCTTCAAAGCATCCAAAATATCAAAGCAAAAGAAGAAGGAACAAGAAGAATCTAGCATCAGTAGTGATGTCTTAGAAGATGATGAAGAAGTGGCCAACTTCGTCAAAAGACTGAACAAGGGAACCAATGGTAGGTATAGAGGTAAGCTTCCTTTAATTTGTTTTAATTGTGATGGTATTGGTCATTTTTCTAACAAATTTCCTCATAAGAAAAAGAGAAATGATGAAGGTTACTGAAAAGGCAAGCACACATATAAATGCAAAAGAACTACAAAGAAAGATTTCAAGAAAAGATTATGCATCAAAGAAGACATTTCATCATCAGATGAAGATGAAATCAGTGACAGTGAGACATGAAGAGTTCTATTCATGGCAGTAAAAGATTCTGACAAAGAAGACTCCGAAGAAGAATATGAAGAAGCCGAAGAAGGATATGAATAATTTGAAGATGAAATTGAAGAGGCAGAAGTTGACTATCGAGAATAATTAATGTGTGCCATAGAAGTTATCAGAAGAGAAAGGAAGAAAAACAAGAAACTACAAGCAGAACTAGACAAGAAAAAGGACACTCGAGAACTAGAACAAATGATCACAAAATTGAAGGTTCAAATAGAAGAATATAAAATAACTGAAGAAGAACTCAAAGAACAACTAGAAGAAAAGGACAAGATCATTGGAAACTTGGAAGCAGAGATTGTCACACTAAGAAAGGATATTCAAAAGAAAAATATGCAAAATAGCTCAAAAGTTCTGGATGAAATTATCAGCAATCAAAAATCTCATCTTGACAAGGATGGACTCGGATACAATCATACAGAAAAGGGATCAAGCTCCAAAAAAACAGAGCAAGAAACAAATCCAAAAATCTATGTAGAAACAATCAAAGGGGATAGGAATATATAAAAGGAAAATTACAGGTGTTATCACTCTGTAATTTTCCCAAGGTTGTGGAGGCAGTCACAGAGGCAACATCAAAACTACTTTGATTATTTGATCTATCCCTCCAAGACTCAGAGAGGTATCTCTCTGTCTGATATAACTTTGTTTGAAGAGCATATTAGGCTAGTTACATAGAACATAGGATTTGTTTTTAGGAATTGGGTATGGGCAGAGAAGAGAAACCATGGGCTATGGAGTCACTGTAATGAACGATCAAAAATCCATGTCAACAGGCTAATATTTGCATGGTAAGGTAGACAAATCACTATATCCTTTAATTTAAATGAAATGGGTGAGACGGAACATGTCAAGAAATCCAATTAAACACAGAGCAACTAAGAATTCTGAGTTTAATCTTCAGTGGAAAACATAAAAACTATACCAAGCCAAAGATAGATGGTACATTAAAACCAATTATGTTCTTAATATTCTCGGAATAATTCAGAGGCAGACATTAATTATGATAACAAAGAAACAAATTTACAAATAGGGATGCACATCACCAATCAAAATAGTCACAAGAATCCTGCAACATAGCAGTGCATTATTGAATTGATGAAAATACAAAAAGCTCAGTGAGTTGTTTTACAAAAACTTAATCATGGTCCCCTGACTGATCCACCTCCTTTTACACATTTGAATCAATGAAATTTAAAAAATATACTCTCCCCAGGCTCATAATGTCGGATTCAACCACCTCGGCCAAAAATAGCAACAAATCCGCAAAAATCCTGAATTGTCTGCCATGAAAGATGGGCCAAATTTCTGCAAAAAAGGGGTCTACACAGACATCTGTTTCTCTTCAATGTTGACACTTGGAAAAAAAATGAAGGATTTTATTGTATATTGGAATTATATGGACACAAACCACCTTCGGTTTCTCCAAATTCGCCTCCATCTCACCGTAATAGCTCCCGCAAAATCAAGACTATAACAGAAAAATGAAAAATTGAAAACAAGGGTCTCGAATATGGCTTTGATTCTCCCTGATAATGACACTTGTGAAAAACCTGAGAGAGTTTTTTGTTATTAATACATTTACGAAGAAAAACCTCTCTCGGTTTTTAAAAATTCGTTTTCATTTTCCTGGAATCTTCTTCAGAAGAAGACTGGTCATAACTGGAAAAACAACGGTTTTGTGAAAATGGGGGAGGGCGGTTTTGGAGAGGTAAGTGGTATTCCGGACCCCCCCGAGGTGGTAAGTGGTATTGTGGGGGGGGCGGTACAAAATCACCTGGATTTGACAAGTGTCCCTCCCCATACCACTATTCCAGAGCCCCCCCCCCCCCCCCTCCGTTAAATTTCGAAAAGCACGGGGGGTCCATAATTTTTTATGTCCATGGATTAATTTTTGGGATGTGTGAATGTTAAGTTGTGGGTGGGGGGAAAATGATTTGACATTTTATATTTTCTTTTGTTTTCTATTTTCTTTTTTATTATTTGTTTCTTTTTACCCGTTTTCCTTTTCTTTTTTGTTTTATTTTTATTTTTATTTTGTTTTAATGTTTTATTACGTTTTAACTTTTTTTGTTTTATTTATTACATGTTTTAATTTGTTTTTTCAATTAATGTTTTTTATTATTGTTTTATTTTATATGTTTTTTTTTTGTTTTTTAATTAATTTAAATCAATGGAACACTAACCTAATTACTAACTTAATTATTAATTAATTAATTAATTAATAACTAATTAATAATTAATTAGTTATTAGCTAGTTTAACCTATTCTAACTATACTAAAATTATTAATTAATCTAATTAACTTATTTTTCTTTTTAGCCTAATTTGTTTATTCATGGATGGTTGGCGGGATAATGGAGGATGATGTCATGAGGCAGGGGCGATATGGTATTTCCAGTATGGTGATAAGTTGGAAGGGTGGTAAGTTGGAAGGGTGGTAAGAAGTAAGTGGTCTGGAGTGGAGGAGGTCTGATGCAATGGATGGATGACATGTTGGGATAGGGTCCACCAAAAAAACCACCTCATTCTAGAACCCCCCCCCCCACCATTAAAGGCATAACGGTCGAGGGGGTCTGGAATCGCCTATAGACTATCCATATGTGCGCACTTGTTNTGTTAAAATAAGAACAGTCGAGGGGGTCTAGAATCCACTGTCAGTCGTTGACCTACGCGCTGCTAGATTAACGATTGATCTAAGCCTATTCTTTATTCTCTAGGAATGAATGCAGAAAAAACTTAGGCTTAGTGATTTTTGTGGGTTTTGTGCATTGCTTCCCTTTATTTTGTCTCCATGGGGTTAGGAAACACTACTCATCATCAACAATCATGATTTTTTTTTTCTTTTCCTTTCCTTGAAAATAATTTGCAGAAATGAAATATTATTTGCAAGCCAAAATACATCCAGAGTGAAAATTTTCCAATCAACAGATGATCCTATGAATTATAGGGTTATAACAGGACCAATCAACCCCACAACCAAACATTCAAAGGATAGATACATCATTACCACAATTGACTACCTTACCCTTTGGGCAGAAGCAGTAGCGGTACAGTACTGTTCGACAGGTACTGCTGCCAGGTTCATTTTCAAAAATATCATTACTCATTTCAGATGTCCCACGAGCCTAACCAGTGATTAGGGAACTCATTTCATTAGTATCACTATAGCAAAACCTATAGAAAAATTTATGATTCAACATCAAAAGAGCATTCCATACCATCCACATGCCACTGGAATAGTATAAGCCTTCAACAAAATCCTAGAAAGGGGACTAACAAAGGTCTGTTGCACAAACTGAGAGAAATGGGATGATAGATCTCTAGCGATACTATGGGCCTACAGGACAACTACAAATAAACTCCATAGATACACACCATTATAGCTAGTTTATGGGAGAGAGGTAGTGTTTCCTCCAGAGTTCATCACTCCAAGTATATACATTCCATGAGGCACACACATGACAAACAAAGAATTAGTGGTGCAAAGACTTACAAAGCTACAAGAACTTGAGGAAACCTGATTTCTAGAAGAATTCCATTAGTCCATGGAAAATCAAAGATAAAAATCTTGGCACGATCGACACATTAAGACTAAGGTATTTACATAAGGGGACAAGGTGTTACTATATGACAACAGATACCAGAAGAATCCTGGCAAGTTGTGTATGCATTGGTTGGGACCCTTCATAGTTGCGGAGATCCGACCCTCAAGAGAAGTCTAACTTGTGCAACTGGATGGTGTGCTACGACTGAGATGGGTGAATGGAGCTCACCTGAATCCATACCTACCTCAAAACTGAGAAACAAGGACAGTCTCTCCAATCCGACAGAGCTTGTACACTAGTTAGATTTGAGTTTTGTTTTATTTCTGAAATTTTGTAAATTCAATTAATAATGTCCATGTGTGCAATGTCGCGCTGTAACACATAGTTAATTTTTTTTGTTTAAGTGTTGGTTGATATAGAACTAAATAATATGCAGTACAAGACCTGAAGCATGAGAAAGCCCATTAATGATAGTCATTAAGGATGACGGAGACAACCTTTGTGGTCGGAGGTGCCATGAATCCAAATCCAATCTGAGCTATAGGCCACGCAAACCTAGTCTAGTCACAACCTTTATTTCCACTCGGGTACCTCATTTGACTTCATTAAGCCATAAATCCACATTATGCCAAGATTCCATCGAAATTTGCACTAGGACACCCACCCGTTAAACAAAAAGGTCTCAATTCGGCCACATCCCTATTTCACTCAAATAAGTAAATACCAAGATCACTCGATACGATTTACCTTGATCAAACCATCCCGTAGGAAAACTCACACCTGGATTGCATCCATACGGTCATGATGATTAGCAGTTACTGATAAAACTTACCTGTTAATCCAATTATAAGTCTCTCAAAAATTAGTCGAGAATGTATTGTTTCTAAAACGAGCATAGCCATATCCGAACTTAGCAGTGCGAACCAGTGGGGCCCATTGGAAAAGATGTAGACGTAACCCTAGCCCTTACCTGTTACAGAAGTGTGAATTTTGAGAGCCACAACAAGTTGAGGCACAAAGTCTAAATAAGTAGTACCATATGAGCCCTACGACCCCCGGGTCAAAATTGTGGGCGATCTCAAAGGGAAGAGAGAGAAAGTCAAGCTCCTTGACCTTGATCTCATAGATTCAACCTTGTTCTCACAGATGCACACAAATGTATTTTGGGAGATGGCTCTGGATGGAGCTGGGGACATACAATTTGTACCAAAAGAAGGGTTCATAAACCTATTTAACTCAACCATCATGAACTTGAGAGACTTACCAGTCTTTGGTACCACAGGCGAGATGGTGTGTTGCATGAAATTTCTGATAAGAAGAGTGCATGATTGAAGTTTATGGTTGGATAAGCAATATCCAATCCATGCACAATATATCCAGTAGCTTACTAGACTATCCTCCCAAGGAGAGGATGTGTCGAAGGGATTTTAGGGCCCCGACAAGAACAAGAAAAGGAAAGGCGAGCCTAGCCTATATAAGAAGCTTAACACAAAGAGAGGAGGACGCACAATAGTCATTGAACCAATACTTCCCGAAACAGTCTAAATTGGCTGCTACATCATAGCCAACAAGGTTATGAGTTCGTACTATAAGGGAGAATGCATGCTAGATGCGCTATCAATCATCGACTTTTGTGCACAAGGACCAGTGTTCAATTGGTGTAGTTTCTTGCTGGAGGAACTACTAGTATCTTGTGAGGAAGCCCGGGAGAAGGGAGGAACCTTCACCTATGGATACCTACTTGTGTCCTTCGCAATTCTCAAATGGAGTCCGCCCGTGGGAAAACAACCGGCAATACCAGATAAGGGATGCATGGCGAAGATGTTGGAGCCATGGTAGTCCAGACCAGACTCAGAGAACACAACACTCAACAATCCAGCCTTTTCCAAATGGTATAATGCTATGATAGATGCAATGCAGAGGTTGCGCATCCTTTAGGAGATCCTCAATTCCAACATAAGGAATATCTCCTTCAGCATGAACCAACACAACACATTCGTCTGGTCGAGACATGCTAGCTGGGAACATTTCCACACATAGATGCTACCATTCTATTTGTATGAGGAAGATTTCGATAAGGAAGTCATGTCATGGCCAGGAGTTAAACATGGCCCTTATAAATCATGGATGCATTGAATTCTTCCTGTGGAATTTCTCAAGAAAAAAGACAAGGAAACAGGAGAGAGACCGAGTTCAGGCCTCGAGCAGAAGAAGCCATATGCTCTAACACAAAAAGACTCTAATGAGGAAGAAGAGATACCACAGCTGGAGTGGAGAAAAATATGGCCCCCTTGCCAGATAATGAACGATGTTGTGTTGTCATGTGCACAGGTTAGCCAGATCTTGGGTAATGTTCTTGGTACTGAACCAGTGGTGAAGAGGCCCAGAACTGGGGTCTCACCAAACAAACCGCTAAACCCACAACCCCTTGCATATGCCACTCCTCGGACCCAAGCCATGAAGAAATCCACCACTATCATTGACATTCAATATGACCCAAACCCTGAAACATTTTCGTCCACATTCATTATTGAGCACCCTCCACCACTCTAACTACCAAACCTCCTCACAACCACTCCACACCATACCACAACCTCAGATTCGATGCATCTCAATCCACCATAAATAGTGGATAAATGACCCCCACAAATAACCAGAGAATTAACCAAGTCAAAAACAGAAATTTCTGGTCCCAACACCAAAGCCCTCGAGCCGAGTACTATGTTGGATGTTCTAAATCCGAACACCTAGAAATAGAAACTTGATTATTCAACACAAGAATAAGATGCCTGAAGAAGAGAGGAGAAGGAACTCGATAACAACCAGCAAGTCAACTCACCAGCTAAGGGTGAGGGTGCCCAAGAAATCATAGAACACCAAGAAGAAGGACCAACCAAGCTGCAGAAACCAGATGTGCAAAATGAACCAGAAGTGACAACTGAGCAAGATCCGATAGCCATGCGAGAACAAATGGAACAAGTTATCCAGAAAACCCAACAATGTGCAAAATTGATGAAACTCTACATAGCCAGATGAAATGTTTTGACTCTTCTACCAACAGATCTAAGGATGAGAATCGCACCAATGTTGCCAACAAAGGAAAACGTAGGCACTCGCTCAGACCATTCAGCAGCCAGTGGACCTCTGCTACAGACGCGAGCACCTACCGAAGTCCCCCCTTCATCTATTGACATGATACACTGGCCAATGCCCCAACTATTTGGTTTAATCAGGGCATCCACAAACCAGTTGGAGAAAAGACTCTAGGAGGCTAAGAGATCAGCTGAGATCACAAGGAAAGAACAATTTATGATGCACACATATAGAATGTAGGAGGCACATGATAAAATCCAATCCCAACGCAAAATAGAAAAAGTGCAGGAAAAACTTTCTTAGGCTTGGTCGAAGATTCAGAAGGTTACGCCTGAACTACCTGAGGCTAGTGACATAAGTGAGCTAGAGCAACAGATCGAGTTGTTACATGAAGTGTGGATAAAACTCGCCAACTGCACTAATGAGATCCAAGTGAAGCTACAATGGGTCCAACGGGAAGCAGAGAAGTAGCCTCAGCTACTCCAGGCACAAATGTAGAATATAATATTGCAAGGAAACAATGCCAGAGAAGCACTTCACAAGCACACAATGGACTGCACCAAATTTTTTAGAGAAGTTAGCGACTGGATGGGGATCATCGCTCAATAGAATCAAGTTTTGGAGGAAATGCACACAAAGATCTAGGTGTTGAAAGAAGAATTTGCGGCCACAATGGACCCCATGGAGCAACAACAAAAGTTCGACCAAATTCAGCAGGCTGACAATGAGCTGAATACAATCTACGAAGCATAGTCCATAGCCAAGAAAGAGCTACACGATTTATGACCATTAATTCAATCTGCCTATATGCAAATGCACCAGGTCGATGCAAAAACCGACTCCAAATGGAACTCATTGGTTATGGCCAAGCCAAAGGAGTATAGCAAAGATATGACCCAACAGTTTCTTGCAGACGCATCACTCCTTTCTCGGGAATGGAAGGACAAAGTTGAAAGATTTCAAGGAGTAAAGCACCGAGCCTTCGAGTTGGTACTAGAATTGGGCCCTTCATTTGAGGAGGTAAAGGAAGAAAAGGCACAAATAGAAGATCTCAAAGAAGAGGAAAAGTCAGACAAGGGAAAACAACAGATGCTCCTAGGGGATGTGAAAGAACCAAGCACTTGACTTGAGGACGAGTCAAGGATTGTGGTCGGAGCTTGTTGGGCCCTTCATTTTTGGGAAAGAATTGCGCAAGTTTTGGTTAAGAATGAGTTGTGAAAACTTCATCAGAGACTGGGAGAAAGAGTAATAGAAAGCAGTTGCGGAAGTTAGCGCAATGCCAGCTAAGAAACAAATGGTTGCAACAGAACAAGAGAGCATGCAATCCAAGAAGGAAGACACAAGCCAACTATATATAGGGATGAATATAATTGTAAAAGGGTTCATTCGTTCATTGGCAAAAGTACTCATTAGTTGATACCTCAATTCATCGTTGGTTGATTAGGGCTAAGTTGATTCATGTTGATCAGAGTCGCCCAAGTTTTGGAATTAGTGTTTGTTCATGTTGTAGTTCGAGAGAAGAAAAGGATGAGTCTATAATGAATTATAACTATCAGTTGGAGAGCTAGAGCTCTGAGATATGATTTCAAAGCCGAGAGTCTATACTAATCCTTTCTTGTAACTCTGAGTCTGTAATGAAGGAAAGATATTGGAGATAATAGGAAGGAAGACTAAATTTCAAAATATGATGTGTCTTTGTATGTTACTTATGAATTAAAATGTTTCTTTATGACTTCTGAGTTTTACTTAATGGTTCAATGTTTAGATGGTTTCTCACATCGTAAGTAGTTTCAACTCTTGCATTTAGATGTTCCAAATCTGATAATGTATTTTGGGAAAGAACAAGAATGATTTCTGACTTCTCTATGGATACCCTTTAGTTTTCTCCCTACCCTTCCCTATCTATTTGTCTCAACAACGCTTCGGGTGAGACTTCTTCTCTTCGGAGGAGATGAAAATGATATCACTCTAGACTACACAGTACCTTTTGTTGGTAACCTGAGAAGGACCCTGGTCTAATAAAATTCACGCCAACAGGGGTAGTCCTGGTACCTCCTTGAACACATCTTTAAACTCTTCCAGGACTGCATGATCTTCCAAATTTGGCACCTTATCTTTAGGTGTCTCTTCCATATGTGTTGAAAATATTTGACACCCTTTTCTGTAACATTTCTTCAACTACAATGTTGAAATTTCTCGGATGGTTACTGCCCTGGGAATTCCCTGCACTCTCCTTAGGTTCCCTTCCTCATTCAAGCAAGTAAATTCCTTGTTATGATAGTCTAGGATAACATGATGTTGGTCCAACCAATCCATCCCAATTAGACAGTCATAGGAACCTAAAGGCAAGATGTTCAAATTTTCCCTGGTGTTCGGCCCATTCATCTCCATAAGACATGACTTAACCATCTCATTAAATTTTCTTTTGTCTTTGGTAGCCAGCTACACCAACCAAGATTTTTCATGCTTGCATCTTGGAAAATGAAAACTTTCCACCATCTTAGGATCTATATAACTATGAATAGATCCTAAATCAATTAAAATAACAATGGGTTGGTTTTTGATCATACCTTCCACTTCAATCATATGTGATTGATACTCTACTTTCTTGTTGTCCAGGGCTGCATAGATCCTTGGTACATTTTTGCCCATGTCCTCCACTATTTCATCTTGTTGAACATTATTAACATTCCTCACTTTTTCACCTTAGTGAGGAAAATCTCTAAACATATGATCTCCTTTACAAACCCAACATTGAATAGGTGGTTTCCTTGGCCTTTGACCCCCTGTCTCAATCATTCTGGGTTCTTTAGAAGTTGGTTGTCCCTGAGAATTATTTCTGAAGAATGGTGGCTTAGATCCCTTATTCCTTTGATCCATCTTGAATTTTGTTTTGTCTTCCCAAGATTTTTGGAAAGTTGGCCTTGATTTTTGCTGATCATATAGCATTTAGCTCGCCTTATGGTCTCCTCCAATGTCTTTGGATCATCATAATGTATTTTTTCATTGATGAATGATGTTAATCCACTCAAATAACTTTGAATCTTAATTGTCTCATCCTTAATGAAAGAGACATACTTCAGCAGTTCTAAAAACCTTATTTCATATTCATCTATAGTCATACTTCCAATATTGAGTTCAAAGAACTCTTTCATTTTCTTGTCATAGTATCTCTAGTCAAGTATTTCTTCTCAAAATACTTATTGAATTCCCTCCAAGTAACACTTTTCTTTGTAATGTGTTTCACCTACACAAGTTGATACCACCACATGGGTTCCTTTCCCTTGAGTTGATATATGGAAATTCTTCCTTCTTCATAAGAATAATAATTATGAAATTGAAAATAATTTCTCATGCCCAACAACCATGTCTCTGCGTCTTCATCCTTCTTGTGCTCACCATAAAATGTAGGAGGTTTGATTTTGTTCATTTTTCCTAGTAGCTCATCCACCCCAGACCCCTTATGCTTCCTGATAGGGGATGGGCTTGAGCTGATATGTTCCCTCTTATTAGAATGCCTTGGGGAGTGATGGTGATGTATGCTAACACTTCTTTCTCTTCTTTTCTCATCAGGAGACTTGTGACTTCCTGATTTGCTTGAACCACTCTCCTTATCCAATTTATTTTCTATTATGTTCAAGATATGCACTAAATTCATGTTGAATTCATATTTCTTCTCTTTGGATCTCATAATCCTTTCATTATCATATTTATGGCTTTGTACATCCTTCTGCAAATTCTTAATGGTCTCTACCATGTTCATTTTTCATCCCTTCCTTCTCCATGTCCATTGGAGTTTGTTCCTTCAATGCCCAAATGGACATCCATCCCTCTGATCTCAACCTCTTGAATGTAAGTCCTCTGGAACTCTTACAATACTATGGACTCTATGTTGATCTTGATATGATCTATTTGTTGTTAACTTTTTGAAATGTGTAGCCAACAAAACTTTGTCAGGCTAACTGCTTCAACAATTTCATGAAAATATGAACCATTTTGGTTCGATAATATATCATAACTCTTTATTCTTATTTACTAAGAAATTGAATACCCAGATAAAATTTATGGGTGGATAATTATATTCCACTATCCAATACCTTTCCAACGCCTTCTCACATGTTCAATTCTGAGTCTTGAGCATAACGTTATGGCTATTTAAAAATTGTCCATTAATTATTTTGTTTTGTTCATTTTTCAACTTGGCGCAACTCTGCGTTGTAACTATGGATTTTTGCACATACTCCATTGGAATTTTCATATAATATCAAATTTTTTTCCTCATATACATATTATGGACACTCCTTCCAAGTTTCATCTTTTTCTGGGTTCCTGGCTGCTAGTTACAACCTACTGAAGTTCTAGACCAATTCGTGTTTTTGGTCTGGAATGTTACAGGTACCTTCTTTTCTATATTAAACATTTTTAACATGCCTAGAAATTTAATTCATCTCTAGGAACATATTCTATGGTTCAGTATATTTCCATTGACTACTCCTTCACCTCAATCTGATTTTGGAGCAGAAAGTTAAGCCTCTTGGAAGTTAGATGGGTCTTAAAATTTACCCTCCATTGTTTGTGCTATAACTTTCTCATAAAATCTTGGTTTGACGAACGGTTTACACCATTAGAAAGATCTCTTCGGGCTATTTTATTTGAGATGCAGAGACAAAGTGTGCTTTTCAAACTCTGTGCTCATGTTTTTTGAGTACCTAAAAATGCTTTTAAGGGCCTCGAAAATGCACTGCAAAAAGATGACGTTCAAACAGTATAAAATGTCGTGGAAATTTGTTGGTTTTTCGTTGTTGTTCACCCTCTAAAATGACTTTGCGTGCACAGATTTCAGCCTATACACCCATATTTAACATGCACAACAACACCAAAAGATAAATTTTGCTCTGCGCACCTATAACCATTGTGCATCACTTCTTTGTCGCTCCAATAACTGCGCACTACTTTTGTGTCGTGCACCAATATCCTTCGCGCACAGTTTTGGTTCTTCCACTATTACCTGTTGCACGCAATTTTTGTATCACGCGTTGATATTCTGCACACATTTAACTCTACATGTTGCACCATTCCATATTTTAGTATGCCTCCACTGCGCATCAATACTCTGTGCACACCATTAACTAAATTGTCGCGCGACAACATATACCCACATTGTGCACTCACTAAGCAAGCTCCTCTGTGCTTAGACAATACTGTGCACACCACGTGCGCCATTATTGTTTATGTTTATACCACGTGAAACTTATTATGTGTATGCACATCGCGCAATGCTAATTTTAGCATGCACACCCGTACACCAAAATTTTTCTACGCGACACCAAATTTTAGCGCGCGCAATCACACACCAACACTTTTCCATGCGACGCTAAAATTTAGTGCGCACAGCAGCACACCAACATTTTTCCGCATGACACCAATTTTTTACATATTATGGGATTTTTACTGTGCATCATGCATTTTTAGTGCGCCCATCTACGCACATTCATTTTTATGTGCATCAATTCCTCGTGAATTTCACTACAGAAATTCGGGTTTTTGCTTAACTTTTCCCCAATTTACCATAGACATTCTACAACTATGAAATTTTCTCAATTTCACCCCGATAACACCAATGCAACCTCTATAAAAACAAATCATTGTGGTTTGACATTTATGGAACGAATTTTTCCCAAACTCAATTCACGAATTGAGAATTTTATTTACAAAAATCGCTCCATCTGTCATGTCTTCACTGTAACTTCAAATTCGACCAATTCTAGGTCCAAATTTGCTAGAATAGATATTAAATCAATAATATCTCACCACTTGGCTGAATTTCTCCATTTTCCCATGAATTTAACAACCGAAATTGGGGCTTTTCCCAATTATGTGTCGTTGCTTCTAAATTTTACCATGGATTCTCTGTAACTTTGAAATTTTGCCACTTCAAAATAAATCCTCTGTGAAATTTCACCTCAACCCAACTTTCTTGGCCCATCCAGGCTTAGTGTTGAAAGTTGAAGCTCTGATACCATGTTTTAATGTCCCCGGACACCCAGTCAAGGCCATGATACATAAGAGAATGCTTTTGTTCTCTCTGTGGAACATGTTGTAACATACCCAACATCCAACTAAGCTATGCCACATAAAATTTTCGAACTGCATGCAATCAAAACATATACACACGAAACTCTTGCGAAACATTATATATAAAACATAAACAAACAAATACATTTTGTAAATGCACGGATTCATACTGAAATAATAGTAAACATATACAAGAAATGCCCATAAATATAAAGACCGTTATAAGCACACATAGGATAACCCATAAAAATAAACACTTAAATAATAATGCGGCATGTAAATTTATCACACAATTGACACTTATCTTGGTAAGAATGTCACCAACTGTGTGTGTACCTTCCACGAACCTCCCAACCTTAGACCACACTGTTCATCACTCTTAGCAGTGGGTCACCCCCGAGCTGGTACTAAACTCCACCCGGGTAGAGGGATTCCTAACCAGGCTATTGGTTCATAGACAACAGGAAAGACTCTGTCACAGGTGCCAACTCAAACTAATAGCCTACAGTCCCTCATTCCTCACATGCATGCCCCACCCTAGGAAGTGTTCCCCTTATCTACTCAACAGTCCTTCGGCTGCCCCACTCCCTTTTTGGGCTTCAACAACAGGCCGGACAGGAAGTCTCAGAGCACTGTAGCTTCAATTTAGCACCTTCAAGAAATCAATTCCAAGAAATTATCTCACCCAAGGAATACTTCTCATGGGCCTGAAAACCCACCTCTTCAATATCCCATGGGCCTAACAACCCACTTCTTCAATCCAACTCCCAAGATAACCAGATACACAAACATAAAATGGCTATGGATACAGGTTCAGGTACAATCATGAAGGTAGAGAAGATATCTCAATGGGTGTGTGAATGCTCATGGATATTTGACCAGATGACTGAATGATGGAAGGAATGATGGGAAGAATGATGGAAAATGAACTAAGTCAAACAATATGTATGCATGTCCATAACTTGACACTTATCATGTTGGGAGCTACTTTGGCCCACTTGTCCCCAACTTTGGAACTAAGGATAAAATAATTATCCATACTTTATATTTTAAGAAATATTAATATAATATTCCTTTTTGGCTTAATCTCCCTAGCTTATCCATTTTT
Organism: Picea engelmannii; assembly: GCA_009831015.1. Taxonomy (NCBI): domain Eukaryota; kingdom Viridiplantae; phylum Streptophyta; class Pinopsida; order Pinales; family Pinaceae; genus Picea; species Picea engelmannii. Next base: position 1,437,820 of record ML780002.1, read on the forward strand.
CTTAACTTTTATCGCCTCCCTTTCTCTAACTAGTGGAGTTTTGTCCCCCATACTCTTTTATCATGGTTGGTCTGCACGCAACAATGTATTTTATATTAATTATGAGATATATACAAAAATAGGCACACTGACCTTTAAGATCTAGGCTCTTTGGCCTAATTCAAAACATAAGCATCCTAGCTTATAATAACTGGATCACCAGCCTATAAAACATAGCATATACACAAAGTCTCGTTGGCCTCAATATTGTGTGCACTTAAGATGTTGCGCATGGTAACCTCGAATGTGCACACTTCATGATTTTACTGCGCAGTACATGCATGCACTATGCCATGGAAGGTGCATACAAAAATGATATCAAACAGCTCACCATCTTAAGTACATTTTCATTTACATTACAATTGGGTTCGGCCAAGGGATATTACACTAGGATATGGAATTGTCTATAGAAAGAGTAACTACATGCCAATGTCGTACATATACCTGGAGGGGTTGTAAGCTTGTTGAATAAGTACCTGCACACATAAAAAATGGAATACTCGACATGAACAATATATGAGGATAAAGAGCATATAAAATCTATTTGATAAAACTAAAAGTTAGCGTGCATACCTGAATGTGGCGCTGGAAAAATACTCCTCCGAGGAAAAGTACAGATGATAAACTAGGGATTGTGAATGTGTATATGGTTGGATCAGGATCTCGTGGATAAGAACGGATCATAAAATGGAGGCTCTAGGCTCCTATAACAGAATGTGGAATTTGGGAAAAAGGGAATATATATGGATGGTGGGCACCTCATTTGTACCTAACAATATTGATGATCTAGAGAGAGAGCTATGAGGTGATTTGGAGGTTACTGGAGCATGAGGCGACCGATCTGTGAGTTGTGAGAGAAAATTTAGTGACCTTATCATCCTACATTGTGCGAATTTGATAGATGTAAGGAAGGGGTTGTACGAAGGGTCGTACAAGGGTTTTTAAGGGTAGGGGCCTACTAGTGCGTGGGAAAAATGGGAATACCTGTGCATGTGTGCATGGGTAAAACCCAATTTCTTGCACATTATGTGTGAGTTTTTTTCTAATAGTTATGCACTAAGGAATGAACAGTTGTGGTGAGTAAATCGATACATAATGTGTGGTTGTTTCAGAGAAAGTCGTGCAAATGGGAACGTGGGTAGGATAAACAAGTTTTCATTTAATGTGTGCCTGTAGGACTGATAGTTGCACACCTATGCATGGTTGTGAGTGTGACAGTTGTGCATTAGTGTGCATTCGTTTGACTAATAGTTGCACATATATGTGCAACTGGATGGGGGAAATTTGCACACTATGTGCAGGCGCGAGGGTGGATGACTTTGTAATGTTGATGATTTTTTATGTATGATGTGGTTGATCAGGTGATCTTGGGTGAATGCAGGTGATCATAAAATTTAAGTGCGATGTCATTCCACTGGCGAGAGTGAGACTAGGACCAATTGAGAGAGGTTGTGAGGGAGAAACCTGGAGTACGCAGACACTTGGAAGCCTATGGGTTGCTCAATTTTTTTTACTGTCCTCTGATATGGTCGCAGAATTTCCTACTCCAGTTTTTTATTAGGATGTGGAGCACTGATCTTTAGTGATTTGTGGTGAGGGGGGATCAGATGACACTCTCTGCGACTAAGGATGTCTATTTTTTGACAGGACTCCCATTCCGTGGGAGGGAACTGGTCGTTGATCCCCATCTGTCAGGGGAGGATAGGGTGGATACCATCGCGGCTTGACATTGTTCTAGGTCAAACCCTATGTCAGGTTTAGTCATGTGGATTGAGACAATAGATGAATTATTGATTGAGTGCATCGCGACCATGATGTTGAGAATTTATGGATCCTTTGACACTCAGCGGATCATGGGTGGTCAGTTGAGGGTGGTATAGGAGGTCATGTACAGGGACATGTTTGCATGGGGTGTGTTGATTCATACCCAGATGGTTTTGCAGCTAAATTGGTGTCGGTGTGTCGATTCCAGTGATTTTGCATTTGGGTCAATTTTGGTGGCCTAGTTTTTGGAGAGGGTGCCTCTATTGCACCTGTGGATTCTATTGGAGCCAACGTCATGGTGAGAGTCATGATTGATGTGGTGGGCACATGTATTGAATCAGAATGGAGGGTGGGATGGTGGCCATTACTTCATGTCCCATGTTACTCGAGTGTGGCGGTAGATGCCATAGGTGATTATCCGGTATCCATATATTGGTATGGATTACAGATAAAAACCCGACATGGTACTGCCTCATGGGGAGGACTAGGACCATAGAGGTATGTGTGTTATCTGGTTTTGTGATTTGGGTATATAGCATTGATCATACATTTATATGGATATTGACACTATATCTATGTTGTTTTGTAGATGTTGGACCCCGAGGTTGAGAGGTGGAGTTCATTCGGGAGTCAGATCAATGGGAGATGGCTCGACAGGAGCCCGCAGATCCAAGGGTTGGGCAGAGGCGCTAGCAAGATGATGTCAGTGTCGGACCATCTTGAAAATCATAGGGAGATGTTGAGGTCGTGCTAGAGGATCTACGCCGACAGTTCGAGTGAGTCCTTCAGAGGATCCAGAGGGTGTATGGGCCCATATGCAAGATGAGTAGGTCTTGGACCAGTGTGTGGGGGTACCAACAGAGTGGCATACATTGATCCACAAGGAAGTAGTGTCAGGGGAAGCTATGATTGGTCAGTTTCCTCCTAGAGATGGAGGTCCCCCAACTGGTGGGGCAGCTCCAATTGAAAGAGGACTTGGGGGAAGAGCTTTAGGGGCACCTTGAGTGTCAAGTTGGGATGTACGGATTTGGGAGCCCAATTTTATATAGGGTATTTGATACCCAGTTTATGTACTCATAGGGATGATGAGACTCATGAGCCTATGGGCAGTTGTATATATATTTTTTGTAAAACATTTATGACCTTGATGATATATAGTATGGATATATTAATCATTCTTGTCTTTATGTTTTGTGTTTTGGATTTATGACGTCTATTAATATTTGTTGAAAAATGTATCATGATGTGTATATGATGTTTTTAAAGTGATAAATGCCAATATAATACTAGGTTAGCCATGTGATCTTATACTTGATTGAGGTTTCTTGAAATATGTGTAAATGTGATGGAATAAAAGTTGCGAGATAGGAGTCTAAATTGTAGGTATTTGCGGAAGAGGCAAGGATCACAAACATAATACATGTTGTTGAGTTGCAGGATGACACGATAGGATTCTAATAGAATGCTAAGGTGATAAATGCAGCAGTGACTGGCCTCGGCAAGGGAGACCAATGTGTTGAGCCTCTAAATTGACATCCCCATCACCATATTATACTCCTCATTTACACCTTTTTTTTCGACCTAAGCTTGGATAAATGACAAATAACCTATCTCCAGTCACTTATAAGGTCATGAGGTAAAGTATATTTGAATTCATGCATTTTGTGGTTTATTAAGCTAGGAGATTAAATATTTCATGTGCTAATGTTGAAATTGTTATATGTAGCCTTTGACCTTTGGACAAGTTTGGCACTCCTATGTCAGCCAAGTCATCCGATAATTATGCGCTAGCTCACACAATCTGGTACCTACCATGTATTCCAGTACCACTTGACGATTGTTGAGATCTAGTACCCAAACATTGATCCGATACTTTTTTTATGCCTTATGTCTGAATCTGGTATGAAGAGCACCTCCTGTTCAGATTCGGTACCCATAGATCACTCACTTTCACAATCTGGTACCGGTTCCCACAACGTATTTTAGTCTGGTACCAACCAATTGCGGTTTTTTTGGATCTTGTACTATTCATCATGTCTTGCCTATTATGATCTGGTACCAGTAGAGGAAACAAAGTATGCCAAGTTAAGATCCAGATCATGCCTGAGATATTTTTTGATTTTTTATTAGATCATCAAAGTTTCTAGCAAGACTATATTGAGCTAGTTTGATTATTTCTTCATCTTCATGCACTCTATGTCATGAGGATGAATCTTAAAATGTGTAACCGAGTGTGTAAATTTGAAAATCACTGATATGATGAAGATTTCACCTCCTTGTGTTTCATGATTGAGACTGTTTAAATAGTCATGGAAATGATGGTGGCTGAGGAGAGAATGGATATCATGGAGAGCATAGTATAGCACAACATGTCAGAGAAGTATTTCATATTGTAGAACACATCTTGAGTTTGATTTTAATAGAAGAGTTTCATTTATTTCCATGCCTTGATTATTGAATCATAATGAATGGATGTGAATTGAGTTGGTATCATAATCTAATTTCATATTTTGAGATCCAAGTAAGAGTGATGTGTTGATCAAAGACTAACTTACTGTAGACTCCAATCGCTGACCTATTGAAGTGGAAATGGCCCACCACCCAACATAGGTCAACATTCTTATAGATTAGTGTTAGCATTTGATTTCGATAATGTAACTATTAGACTAGTTATAGCTTTGATTTCTCAATTTAATTCATCATCTCTAACAGTTTCAGATGTTAGCAGTGTAGTTCATTTTAGGATTTTGATCATATAATTTCTTTATATCTTTACTTACTCTGTTTTTGCGTATGCCCTGTTTCTGTTTTTATAAATTTTATTTCTCTTAGTGAACATAGATGTTGGCAACAATAGTCAAACATACTGGGAAAAGAACTAGTGAAGTTCATAATAGATTATTGTGAGCCATAGCATGCCCAATATACTAGCTACTGAACTACCCATGATATTCCTTGATGATTGATGTGTGATTTCCTTTTTCAGAGTGTGATTGCATAATTAGCTTTCTAGGTCAAATAACATAGTTTATCTGTCAAAGGACTCCATCTCATACTTGCATGTGCCACAATGGAGTAGATATCCCCTCTGTGAAAGACAACCAAAGTGTGTTTTAGTTTGATATTTTTCTTTATTCCTAGCATGCATAATCTAGATTAGTTCTATACTCGTGACATTAGAATTACCTCTCTTACTGGTGTCTTGTAACTTTGTTGATTATGAATCTCATATTGATAATTAATGTGTGCATTATACTAATCATATAAGCAACACAACACAATGACGATGTCATGTTCGTCTTGGTTGTTGGTGGTCATGCCTAATCATATGCCAATGGAATGGATTAGTATATGGGAGGGGGTATAGAGGTCCCAAGCAACTGAAGTGAGATTCTGGTTCTAGTGGCTGGCACCGTCAGCGTAATTGATGTGGTAGGTTGATGGATGATGCATCTGTCAATAACACGGGTGATAGATCATACATGAGGAGTGGTGATTGTAAATAAGGCTAAAAACTCTAAAACTTTGTACAAATAGAAACCTAAGGTAGGGTGGTTATGCTTAGGCGTAAAACTTCTTCAAGTACAACTCATTGACGAGTTCTTTCAGAGGGTAGCCTTCAAGAGAGGCCAAGATGTAGGTGCTTTTAGTGAGGCAATGTTGGATGATGAAGGGGTCATTCCATAATGACTTGAATTTCCCATGGTCGAGAGTGTCATGGGAGATATCATAGGATAACATGAGATTACCTTTTCTAAAGGAGCGAAGGCTGACATGACAGTCAAAGGTGGCTTTGGACCATTTTTTAGCTACTTCATTGTGTTGTAATGAAGGTCGATAGTATTCATCAAGTGATTCTAAGGTCAACAGGCACTGCTCCATTGGAGCAGTGTCATGTAAGAGTTCTATGGTAGTGTGTAATTTGGGGATTTCGCACTCGATAGAGAGGATGGATTCAATCCCATGGATGAGGTGGAATGGTGTAAAACTGGTGGCATTTTTTATTGCCATGCGATAATCCCATAAAGAAAAAAATAATATATGATTCCATTTGGTCTTATGTTTATTGACGATGCATTGTAGCATGGTTTTGATGAATTTTTTGACAGCCTTGACCTACCTATTGGACTGAGGGTAGTATGGGGAGGAAAACTCATGGGTGAAGCCTAATTTGGAGGAGATTTCTGCAAAGATCTTATCCTCAAAATGTTTACCATGATTGAAAACTAAATGTTGGGGGACTTCAAACCATTTAATGACATGGTTGAAGAAAAAATGTTTTGTTGTGTCAGAAGTGTTGTTAAATGTGGGCATGGCTTCGGCCCATTTGGTGAAGTAATCCACTGCCACAACAATGTACTTGTGTCCATTACTAGATGGAGGATGGAAAGTCATGAAATCTATGCCCCATTTACAAAATGGGTCAGCTATGATGACTGGGTGTAGAAGATATGGTGGATCTCGTGCTTTGTTTACATAAAGATGGAATTTATCACATTGCTTGACAGCGTGGATGTCGTCATGAAACAAAGTGGGTCAGAAGTATCCTTCTCAGATGATGTTTTTGGTGGTAGACATACCCGATAAGTGACCACCGCAAACTCCATTGTGGAAATCATTAAAGACTCAGTCGGTTTCATCAATGGTAAGACATTGTCAAAGGATGGTATCGACTCCTCATCGGTAAAGAATGTCCACGATGAGGAGGTATTGGGGAGCCTGATGGCGAATGCATCGATAGTCATCTTGACAGAGCTGAGACCCAAACTTTTGTATATGAAGGTAGATGAGGAGGTCATCGTACCAAGGGTCATCTGAGGAGATGAAGAAGAGGTGTTCATCAGGGAAATCCTCATTAATGGGGGAAGCTTTGGCATCCAAGGAAAAATTCGTAATGAGTTCGGCTAGGACAAGAGATTTCTTACTTTTGGGAGTAGATAACTCTAGATCATATTCCTGGAGGATAACGATCCATCAGGAAAAAAGTTCGTTGATCTATCATTGACTGAGAAAGTATTGCATGGGGTTGGAATCTGCTACGACCTTGGTAGTTCGAAGAAAAATGTAATGTCGCAGCTTTTGGATTGCGAGGAAAACTGTTAATGCAATTTTTTCATCATGATTATACTTCAAGGGTGGTCCTGAATTTTTTTTACTAATGTATTAAATCACATGTTCACTCCCATCATCTCCTAATTGGACAAGGAATCCTGCGACTGAAACAACAGAGGTTGATAAGTAGAGGTTGTAATCACAATAATAGTATGGGGGACCAATCAAAGGGGAATTGGATAGTGAGGATTTTAAATCATGAAAATTTGTTTGAGCATGTCCGTCCCCTCGAAATGGGATATCATGGCGCAATAAGAGGAGAAAACCATGTGTGTGAGTGGCGTAGTCTGGGACAAAGCAACGTAAAAAGTTGGCTTTTCCTTGCAATCTCTGCAATTGGCTTAAAATCCTAAGTTGTGGAAGTTTTGTGATAGCTTGGACCTTGAGGGGGTCCACAGTGATTCCATGTTGGGACACAATGAACTCAAGGAGGTGCTCGACAGTGACGCAAAAGACACACTTGAGGGGGTTCAAGAAGATATTATATTGGGGACATCGTTGGAAAATGATGTGTAAGTTGTCTAAATGTTGGGTTCTCTTTTTGGATTGAGTAGTGAGGTCATCCAAAAAATCAAGGATGATGTGAGCAAGATCATGGAAAATGTAGGTCATGGCCCATTGGAAAGTAGCACCAGAATTTTTTAGTCCAAAGGGCATGGTGTGATAAGCAAAGGTACCCCAAGGTGTTGTAAAATCTAATCTGTTGGGTGAATATGAATTTGACTGTATCTAGAGAACCCATCCATAAAGAATGGTGCCTTGTGAATGGAACAATCATTGATTATTTGGTTGATGAAAGGGGTTGGGAAGTTGTTTTTGGGACAAGCATGTTTGAGATCATAAAAGTCTATGCAGATGTGAATAGTTCCTTGTTTTTTGTTAGTGGGGACGGGGTTCAAGACCAAAAAAGTTTATGCAATGGTGTAAATGAACCCGATCGTGTGTAACTTCTCAACTTCAGCTTTGATAGCCACAACTTTGGATGGGTGTAGGGGGCGTTGATTTTGACGAATAGGGGTGATATCCGGCCATGTGTCAATTTGATTTTGACTATAGAATGATCAAGGCCATGCATCTTTGTATATGAATAGGAAAAAATATCTCGGTATTCCTGAAAGAGAGCTTGTAAGAAATTATTTCTTCAGGGCAGCATGCAACGCCAATGGTGATCTCTTCTATGATTCCTGGTTTAATGGAAATGTCAATTTTGATTGTGGGGGAGATGTTGGACATGTTTCCTTCTTCAAAAGAATAGAGAGCAGGGATAGGGATTTTGAACCAATTGATATGCCCCAGAGGAATAAAATCCTTACTTTCGATCGCGCACAGGGAGGCTTGATTAGGAGGGTGAAATACCTCTTGTGAGAGGAAAAGTGCTCAATGATGGAGTGCATTCCAAGGGAAATAATAGGTATTCAATTATTCCAAGATATCTTCATCACAGTGGAAAATGCGTGAGTAGAGAGGCTCCTGGGAGATGGCAGGGGGAACTGTCAAAGGGTAAGTGTTATTCTCCTCAAGGGGTGAGGACATAGAAGGGATATCATGTACAAGGTGTGATGGATTTGACATAAAACAAATGTCACGATAATTTCGATAGTATCTCATTCACTCAGGGATTGATGATGAAATATAGCGAATGTTATTAATGTGAGCATCAGTAGGGAGGGCCTGAGAGGGCCCAGGACGAGATGTGTGGTGTACTACAACTAGTGCTTGGCAGAATTGAGGTAGATTTGGGAAATGATAAGTGTAATGGCCATATTATGAACATATGTTATGCAGGATCATCATCAGCAAGCACACGTGGAGAGGCAACTTGGCACCTTATCACGCCTTTGAATCATTTCGAAAAATGAAACACTGGCGTTTCCTACAAATCTTTCTTGAACTAATTGAAAACTGAAGAAGATGAAAATGCTTGGGATTGAATGATCATGAATGATCTGGGACTTTAACTCCTAGAATTTAATGTAACAGTGCTTAAGGGGTAGTTAGCTTCTTTCGAGAATATAGGTAGTCGAAGAGAACCCTAGGAACCTTCATGTATAGGTATATGCATTCTATGCCCAAATGTGGTTGTTGGAGAAGCATTGTTACTGAATAGGAGGTAGCTGCAAGTTAGTTACAAATCCTCAAAGGAGGAAATAGGAGATAGAATAGTTCTTTGAGGGAGATTGAGAGAGTTGAGACTTTATTACATTCGAACCTACACATATTGTAATCATATATTCATCTTAATAGAAAGAAAGCAACTTTTCTTGCATATGAACTTTCTGTGTGTTTATGTGTATCGGATGAATGTTATTTGTGTGTGTTTATGTATGTTGTAGGTGTATGATAGATTTCATCTGTAGTAGGAAAATATATTTCTCTATCTTTGTTGGGTTTGAAATATTGTTCTAGGTTCTGAGGCTATGCAAGGACTGCACAATAGAACATTGGAGGTTCTATCACCAACACTCTCTGAAGTATGTGGAGTCAAAAAATAACATGACAAGAGGGTGCACCAGAGTGATAAAAACTCAGGGGGAAACCCCTAGGTTGTTGAGTACCTTAGAGGAGAAATTCTGCAGAGGAAGCATAGAGAAACAGAGTCACTGAGAACTCTATAGAGCTCTTCCAAGTGGGCATCGAGTAGGTGCAAGCGTGCACAAAAGAAATATCTATCGAGTTTAAGGAGAAGAGTATCAGAGGAAGGTACTCACAGAGTTGTTGAACACTCTATAAATATACACAAGTGTGCATTGAACAAAAGTTGTCGAAAAGGTGCAAGAATCCCTTAAGTAATAAAAGGACTGAAACCTTAGAACTTAAGTGAGAAAAATATCAAGAGATACAGTGCAAGGAGTGTGCACAGAAGTGAACTTATTCCAAGATTCACAAGCTCAGGAAGAGTAGTGAAAGTTTGCATGCAGAGCATAAGTGTGCACCATGGTTGAGGACAATATTCATTGTCAAAGCTCAGGAGGAAAAGCAGATTTGGGACCCTTTCAACCAGTTTTGCAGGAGAAGGTTCAAAGATCAAAACCTTTGAACACTTAAAAAATTTCCCAATTCCGAGAGAACCAAGAAGCTCAAGAGGAGGAGTGACATAAACCATCATATCAATTGTAGGAAGATATCTAGACCGTCAGATTGGGGTCCAGGATGAAGAAGGAATGAATGAGGAGAAGGACAGATCCCATCCATCGGATCTAACCGTAAAGGATCAAGAGTCGCCTGATCCATGTAAAGTGCATAGGCCTTAACCCTTTGTGTACAAAGGATATAGTACTTTCCCAAAAGTCTTGAAGTGAATAGGGACCATTCATCGTCAAGAGGGATAGGTGGTGCAAGATCTACAACTCCGAAGTGGAAGAATTTCAGAAGGTTGTAGTCAAGGAGAGAGTGGAATCACCGAAGACCCGAAGTAGATCCTATATGTTGATCGCCAGGGGGGTATGTGTCAATAGATCTGAGTCTTTGGGTGAAATAAATTTGAGAGGAACGATTGTGAAGGAGTTGAAACACTTGAACCCCAAAGAGCCGAAGTGAATCTAGACCATCCAATCCAGATGGACGCGTGGAAAAAAACTGTCAACTTTGGGTGAAAGCACTCCGGGAGGAATGAGTGCATAGGAGTTTGAAAATTTTGAACCCCAAAGAGTCGAAGTAAATATGGACCATCATATTCAGAAGTACATGCATCAACGAATCGTGAGCTTCAGGAGAAAGCGAAGGTGGAGTATTAAAACTCCCGAGGTTCGAATAGTCGAAGTAGTTGGGAGCCCTCGATCTATGGGAGGACATGCGTCGTTAGCTCGTAGACTCTGGGAAAAATGCTCCAAGAGAAACAGAGCATGGAGAAGTTGAGAATTTTGAAGGATAAAGTCTCAAAGAGGACCAGGGATGTTGATTTGAGGAGGATGTGTGGTAGAAGATCTTCCATTTCGAGGAAGGTCACTCCAAAAGAAGAAGGAGGGTGTTGAACAAGAACTCCCGAAGGCTGGAGAGACAAAGTTCATCTGAGTCATCTGTTTGCTAGGGATAGGTGTCAGTAGATATTCTACCTCAGAAGATAGCCATTTTGGAGGAAGCAAGAGTTGAGAGTTGAAACTCTCGAATCCCAAAGGGAGAAATCAATCGTAGTCATCGATTTGAGAGGAGGGCATGTGTTGATAGATCGTGAGACCTGGGAGTGTGTGCAGAAGGAGGAAAAGGGTTGTTGATTGACGGTTGATCAAGATAGATAAAGGACAGATTGTAGTGATTGATAAAGAGGCATTTCCCAATATTGAAAATCAATGGCCATGCTTAATTGCGGGGCCAGAAAATGCTCAGACTTTAAAAATTTGAGAGTTGGACGCAATCGAAACCATGGTATTGCAAAAGGGACACATGGTGATTGGTAGTGAATTGTGGGGAGAAATGTAGTGTGGTCTCAAGCCACTCTTGGCCACACCCTCAATCACGTGTTTACATAAGGTCATAGCTCAAGGTCACATATGGGAAGGGGCTAATGGAAGAGGAGCTACCGTCTGAAACTTACTATTTCAGTAGTGCGAAGGGAGAGGTTGTGGGGGTCATAGAACCTGCACCAAAATACTGAAAGGGGCCTGTGTAAATTGATTGTGGTCTAATAAAGGACTGAAGAGTCGATATGACTCCTTGATTTGAATGATTTTAGACCGGGAGATCGAGCAGCCTCGAGGATAGAAGGGGGGGTTTGCATCAAGTGGTATCAGAGCTTCATTTGGTCTATATATTTCAAGTGAAGGAAACTGTTGGCTTAACATGAACTACTCTTCCCTATTGCCTACATTGTTGACCTAGGGTTCAAATATTTCAGGGTACAAACAAAGACTAAAACTATCAGCCCCTCTAGTAAACTAGAAGGAAATGCAGTACACATAATGCACTGTGCAATCTCACCCGAGATAGATTTAATGGGTGGTTGTAAGAATCAGGTGTTTATAGTGTAGGATTGAGTATGAGATATGGGATCTGTATTCTGAGCCATTTATTCTAACTTGTATTACAAACTTCTTTTATTCTCTTTATATTTTGATCTCTGTGGTATCTTTTCGTTATATCCCAACAACGATTAACCAAGCAATATAATAACTCATTCATTCATTACACACAACGCTTAACTAGTAAAATTATAACAAAGATATGCATGCATTCATCACATTACACAGCTATTACCATGGTTCACCCCCTCCTGGGCTAGATCCACAAAGATTTGGCTCTTGGCTCTCTTATTATGGTAGTTCGACAATCTCACGTCGTGTGCTTACAATTCTCCTCGGATGGGTAAGATATATATGAGGGAAACTAGACCACACCAGGGTCCTCATCCTTCGATTTAATCCTCAAGATCTACCTTCCTTCCTCCCCTCTAGCTCAATCACTTTAAAAAAGTGGTTCTCTAATAAGAAAACATTACATAAGAACAATCAAACATTCATAGGTAGCAAATCAAACCTAACCGACTCTTTTATGATACCTCTGTATCTATATTTATATATATCAGGATCTTCAACCATTTACACAAAAAACCTTACAAAAACCCTAACCCTACTGTCATTAGGTCTTCCTTCTCTGTATTTGTGGTTTTCTTCCTTCCAGTTGTCACCTCCTCCTTGCATGTGCATGTGTTGTGCTTCTTTCCGGTTGTCACTTTCCTCTTGCACGATTTATTTCCCACGATTTCTCTTCCAGTTGGCATTCTTCTTTGTGCATGATTTCTTTCCCACTTCGGCCTGCTACCAATTGGCCCCCAACACTGACATGTGACTCGACTCGAGTCACCTAATCTTTTTGAGCTACCTCGATCTCCTTAGTGATCGTCTGGGACTTTTCCCTCAACTCTACTTCTTTTTTCAGTGCCTATGTAGTCCTCTCCTTAATGGTATCCATTACCTAAACTGCCACTTCGTCAGTTAGTAATCCTGCACATTCTTCCTATGTTTGTCCCATCTGTGTTCTAGCTGCTTCTGCTTATGAAAGTACTTATGCTACCCATTCCTGTAATGGTTCTATTTGAGCCTAATGCTCATGTTTCTATGTTTGCATAGTGATAAGTTATGCCTGCATCTTCTTCAGCTCTTGCATCCCCTTGACACATTATAGGATTGGTATGGTCTTTTCCCTCTGTTTGAGTTCTTGGATTGTTGCATTGATCCTTTCCTCTTCAGTGTCCCAGTGTTGAACCTATGGATCCTCCTCCAGTCTTGTCCAAAGTTGCGTTGCTTTCTCGAGAAAGTCAGTTTTCATGCTAAATTGTTTCTCCATCTCCTGTAGTTGCGTTGTTGGTGTCAGTTGTTCTCAGAGATCCTCGATCTCCTTCTGGTATCAAGCAATTGTCTGCAAAATCTGGTCGATATTTTCTGCATATGGGAGTTCATTTCCTTGCGCAATGCTTAGAAGTTTCCCAAACATTTCTCCCACTCTGCGTTCCAATTCATTTCTGCATTCTGTCTCCTTCTCAATTTCGGATTTGGCCTGCTCATACTCTTTTTCCAGCGCTTCCCGCTGCTTTGTTTCTTTCTGTAGCTCATCTAAGTTTTTATGTTCCTGAGACTACATATCATGGTCAACACTAGCCTATAATTTGTACAGTGCCCTTGATGGAATCTGTGTTAAGACCAATTGGATGTGGTCCAAATCCTTCAGTGGTGTCTGTCCCACTATTTCATCCATTCATAGCGTGCTCGGTTTTATGTAGACTATTTCATGTGTGTGTGGCAATGGGAGGGTTGGGTATCATTCTTATACCTCCACTCTTTCATTGGTTTGTGTTGTTGATGGATATATGCCTCTGCGGCTACTTTCTCTCTGGGCCTCCCTAAGTGTTCTAAGGGGATGTTCCATTTATTCCAGCTCTTTCTACAGTTTATCCCTATGATGTGTTTTGTGATCGAAGTCTTCTGCTAGACAAATTTGGAGCATTCTTGCGATCACTTATCCATCATTCTTCATGATCGTGTAGTCCAGTGATGCTCGTTGCACCTTTGATTTCTTGTGAATGCCTACTACCTATACAACTTGTCTCTTAGTTCCCACTGGTTCCTGTTTGTTAGGGTTTGGGGCGGTCTCTTGCTCTCTCTTATATTTATTTGGTTGTTCATTAGTCTCTTTATGCCCCTTCTGGGTCCTTATTGACTTTGACCCTTTATTTTCCTGAGTCGACTTGTTTTGGCCCGTCCTTGGTTTCTTGGGCACTAGGTTTTGTGGAGGCTGTGTTTCCACTTGCTCTACTAATCCTTCTTCGTGTACTTCTGGTACTTCCTGAGGAATGGATGAGATCCTCCATGGATCAGGTAATTCACTAATTACCATGACTATATCACCTTATGTGATGCAGTAGCACATCAGTAGCCATTGTTTATCTGGATCCTATCTTGGTTGTGTCCACATGGCTTGACGTGTAGCCCAAAAGTTATCGATGTCCCCATATCGTACGACAGCCTCTAGTGTTATTCTCCATGATCGGCTAATAGATTCTTGTATGTCCCATAGGTATGCTTCAAATATGATTCCATTTTCCCTCTTATGTCTGGCCTATGGCTCAGATCTCAGTAATAGGTACCTCGCTCCCCCTAGTTGTGGTCTAGTAGCAAAAACTACATATTCTAGTTTCTGCCATCCCATGAAGGCTACGAGGGTGAGTAGTCATGAGTAATGGATTTATTTACCAAGTTCCTACGCATCCTTATAGTCCACTTGGAACAAGTTTAATAGATAAGGTGACTAGATCACGAAGGTGCCTCTACGCACTGAGCTACAACTGTGATGACTCCTGATGGTATTTCATCTTTGTGGCATTTTATTAACAATTTACAAGCTAAGATATTTTCACCCAATTGTGTTGCTGCATTTTTTATCTGTTTGATTATAATGCCTCTTGTCCCCCTGGCGATACCATATTTCTTCTTCATTTCCTCTTCTAATGCTTTCTCCTTGGATTTATCGTCCAAAATCAGTGTGGGATCCATACCCCAGCTAGGTAGTCATGTTATCATCCCGATAAGATCAACGGTGATGGGGATAAGTCTTTCCAACCATATATCCCCTCCGTGTGTGACTTCTAATAGATTTTTAACGCATGATGTCATGTACTGGCGTCTACCAAAATGCGGAAGTTTCAACAACCCTAAAATGCATGTTTTGTCCAGTCCAGCTGCCCACTGATGTGGCTGGCTGATCATTTATCAAAGTTGGTTTACCACTATGTTCTTCATAAAAATCCTCAGCACAAGTTCCGGGTACTTGGTTTCGACTGATACGTCACGGTCAAAATACTTGAGCTTCCCAACATGACCTTGTACCTTCGGATCTACCTGTACTCCCTCTAGTATGCGTGGTAGCACGATTTCTGCTGTCAGTTTCTTGCAAGGTGAGCTTGCTATCAGAACTCTGTCTTCCTATTGTGGTCATTGGTATGAGTTTCCAACAACTCTTGGTTTCTACCCTGTAAGCCATTCTAGCCAAGCTAAGGTAGTTTTCATGGTCTCTTCTATTGGTTGACCTAGGTTGGGTACCTTCGAATCATCTATTTTTCCTTATGATCCTTGATTCTGTGCCATTTTGTTATCTTTCGCGGTTGGTTCAATGCTTTATGGTTGCACTTCCTATTGGGTTTCCACTTCCTCGTTCTGAGGTTCCTGTGTCACTGTCGGTGTGTCCTCTTTCAGGTCCCCTTCTTGTGGCTACAGAATCTCTTCCAGTATCGGCGTAGATTTAACCGGTGGTATCTCTAGGGATGGGATCTCATCGATATCGATGATCTCCAGCTATTGCTTCTCATTTTCTTCCAATAGTCCTCATGACCTATTTTGAACTCTAGTCAGTCTGGTTGTCTGGCCTGGTTTAGCAAATTTTGGTGGTGCCATAGTGGTGAGTGTCAAAAAATTTCTGAATATGGGGGACTGCGGTGAGCTCTGTGGTCTCTCTTAGTTCATTCGAGCTATTGTTTCTCTCTCTCTTTTTTCCTTTTCGTGAATAGACAAATTGCTTCCATGCTCGTGTGTTATATGGGCTTGTCATGAAGCTCATCGAGGAAACTTCCTCCATGATGCGATTAATGCACCATAATTGTGGGTTCAATGCATCTATGACAGTTTCGTACTTTCCATTATTCTTACTTTGATGTATCCAGTTGGCATGTTTAATGTGATGTTCCATCAGTCCTTGTTGTGCCTTAATTCCACTTAGTGTTGTCCTGTCATCCTAATTTTTCCAACTTTCTGTTTCCCACTCATTTTTATTTGGTATGTAACCGTTATTCTTTCCTTTACTACATTCTTGTTTTGAGCATCATGTGGCTTTTTCGTATCTGTATTTTTTTTTTACTGTGTGGTTGGTGGTCGACTGTCCTTATACAGCTTCAGTTGGCTCCCATTGATAATTCCTCTGATTTCTGCACCTGCTAAATCTCTTAACTGTACATCTCTTCCATCTGTTATAGATTTGACCTCGTATGGTCCTAACCAATGCATTCTCAGCTTTCCTGGATGCTAAAACGATTTGTTGTCACAGAGCAATACTAGATCTCCTTCCTTGAAATTCTTCTTCTTAATGTGTTGATCATGCCATGCTTTGTCTCTAGCCTTCTACACTTGTTGATGGAATCCTTCCAGGATGCGGTCTTCCTTTATTGCTAATAGTTGGTTCAGTCTTTCCTGTATTGCATCGTGTTCCGTCATTTGTGTGATAGTTTCTACGCATAAGATGGGTACTAAAACTTCTAATGGCACTATAGCTTCTTGGTCGTAGACGAGCTTGAATGGTGTGTGCCCTATCAATTTCTTGCATGTCGTCCTATACTCCCATAATAATACTGGTACTTTGAGGTCCCATTTGTCTCTGTTGATATTGCAGATATTTCTCAGTGTGTTCTCTAGAATTTTGTTAAAGGCTTCTACTGCGCCATTCACCTGTGGATGGTATGGTGTGATTTTCTAGTGGTGAACTTCAAACTCCTCGAGCATCACGCAAATGGTGCTATTTATGAAATGTGTTCCTTGGTCACTCATCAAGACTCTTGGGCACCCAAACCTAGTAATTACTTGTTCAAATAAGAAGTGTACAAATGTCTCTGCGTTGTATTCTTTTACTGGTGTCTCTTTCGCCCACCTTGTTAGGTATTCTATCGTCGTGATGATGTAGCTTGCCACTATTCTTTTGGCTGATGGGTTAATTGGTCCAAAAAATTCTATTGTCCATTTATCAAATGCCTATAATGTCACTTGTGGTCGTAACAACATCTCATCCCTTCTGTTGTGTTTTCCTACCCGTTGACAAACATCGCATCCCTGACAGTACTCTTTCGAGTCTCTGTGAATCGTTGGCCACCATAATCCTGCATGGAGTACCTTCTAAGTTGTATCTTTTCCTACAGTTTCCTCCTACCAATCCCTTGTGGGATTCTACTAAAATTATTGGTCGTTCATGCTCTAACACATACCTTTGTAAAATACTATCTGAACCCATTTTATATAGATGTCCTGCGAACAATTGATATTCGGTTGCATGAACTACCGGGTTCTTATTTTGTGTGGTGGTATATTCTTGTGGTGCAGTACCTATGCTCAAGTACTGGATGATCTCTGTGAAGGATTCATCAGCAATATGTACTGAAAATAACTCTGCATTCGGAAAGTTGTCTTCTAAGTTCGTGGGTTCTTCTCCATTTATGACCTGTGATAGGTTGTCAGGTCCTGCATTCAGTTTTCTTGGTTTAAATATTACTTCGAAGTTGAATTCTTGAAATAGCAGTAACCATAGACAAATTCTCCCCCCAACATTGGCTTGTTGACTAGGTATTTTAAGGTTGAGTGATCTGTAAACATATTAAAATGTTTTCCCAATAGGTGGTGTTTGAACTTTTGCAGTGTGTAAACCATAGATAGGCCTTCTCTTTCCTGAGTCTGATAGTTTTCTTCTTATGAATGCTATCGGGTGATCCAAATCTCCTTCTCCTAGCTATGCCAAGATAGCTCCAAGTTCTATCGCTAATGCATATACATGTAAATGGAATGTCTTTCTCCATTCTGGAAATACTAATATCGTTGCAGTGACCATCTTTTCTTTCAAAGTATCCAGACCGTGTTGACACTCATCGTTCCGTTTGTACTTTGTATCCTTTCTTAGAATTTTTTCCATTGGTGTTGTGATCTACACATATCCTTTGATGAATTTCCTGTAGTATCCTATGTGTCCTAACATCGATCGTAGCTGACGGACTAATTTTGGTGCTGGTAAATTAATGATGACTGTGATCTTTGCCAGATCGACCAATAGTCCTTATTTGCATACTATATGGCCCAATAGTATCCTAAACGGTGTCCCAAATATAAATTTCTTTATGTTTAGTGATATCTTACACTATCTGCATCGTTCTAGCATCAAGCATAAAACTTCCACATGGTTTTTCAGCAGACTATATATTGTCCATTCATCCATGTATACTTTGAGGAGTTGATGGATGAATTCTTTAAATGATGTGATAACCACTCTGGAGAATATTTCTAGTGCATTCTTCAGTCCAAATGGCATGACTGTATATTGGTAAGATCCCCATTCCATCATGAACGTGGTCTTGTATCTATCCTCATGTGCTATCTTAATTTGATGGTATCATGAGAATCCATTAGTGAATGAGTAAGCTTTGTGTCCCCCCACATTCTATAACACTTCATCTGTGAATGGTGTAGGGAATGGGTCTTGTAGGCATGCATCATTCAACTTCCTCAAGTCAACACATATCCTGATCCCTCTTCCTTGTTTCTTTTCCTGTACGACCATCGGGCTTATCCATTCTGATTCCTCGACTGGTTCGATAATGTCGGCTTTGAGAATCCAGTTGATATCCTCTTTAAATTTTGTTTATATGTGGGGTTCAATCTATATAGTCATTGTCTAATCAGTCTCGCTTCAGGTCTGAGAGGTATTTTCATCTCTCCTAGTTATCCTGCTATGCCCTTCATCTCTGTAAATGTTGTAGAAAACAAGTCGCTATACTCGTGTAACAACTTTGTGATGATTTCTACTGTTGGTGCATCCTAGTAGTCTCCAATGTTGGACATTTTTGGATGTTTAGTTGTTCCGATGTTAACTTTATTTACCTTGATTGGTGTGGAATAAAATTGGATTCTATGGGTGGTCCCTTCACATCTATTTCACCTTCTACTTCTTCAATCTGAATGTCTCATAGGTTATCTTCATCTAGTGCTTCGTCCTGTACATGGTAACATGGAAATATTTTTTTGACGGTCTGCTTATTTCACTGCTGCTCTTTGGTAATAATTTCTATTTCTGGTTCTTCAATGAATATGACTCCTCTGATCCATTTTAGTGATGCATCTATGTTGGGGTTCTAATTCTCGAATGACAATGTGACGGTAAAGTTTTCTTCCAGTGTCTTCCATGTTGTAGTTCCTTTGCACAGTTCCTGATCTATATACCAGTTCGCTGGTATGCCTTCTATTGTGTGAATGAAGTGGTGAAGTCATTCCTCTGGTGGTGTCATTTTCCACAACATTTTTCACTCCTCCAAGTGTTTCTCTAGTGTCCTTAGTCCTTCATATATCCGTTGTTTGTTGTTTTTCTATTTTGGGCCGAACCTTATGCGCAATAAACGCTTACATTGGTACCATTTCATGATAGTCTCCTTGTGTACACCCCCCCATCTTGAAGGTGTGGCCTTGAGTGCTAAGTCTAGTGCTAGTAGTCTTTGTTTATCTAATACTTCATCTTCATATTGTGTCAAGAAATTTTACAAATAATTTAGTCCGTGGAAACTGGGTGGTTCTTTGATTTCTATACCTATCCACCGTACTGTGCGGTTTATTCTTGCACATCTTTTCATGGATACTTTGTGTAGTCTCCGCTGCCATTTTTCTAGCTCGGTGTCTGACTATGTTGCGCATGAAGTAATGTTGCGCCAACTAAGTACCCCTTCTACAGTTGGGTTTACGTAATCCTCCTCACGCACAGTTGTTCTGTACAACTGGCCAATCTCCTCTAAATCCAAGCAAGTGGGTTCTACAAACCTCTCCCCTTCTGATGGATCTAGTGGTGCTATGACCCTGCAATATTTGGATTCAAATGTCATTTTCCTTGTCTTAAAGTTAATTATGGTCTGGTTTTCAAACACCTAATCTAGACCGAGTAGTGTCGGGTATGTTGTTGTGCCATCTACTATTTCGATGACTTCAAAGTTTTCTTTATTGCGCACTCCATCAAGATCTATTGTTACTCCTTTCAGTATCCCTATTGGTAGGACCCTATGTTTATTTGATAGTTTTAGTTGGACATTTGAGTATCCCAATGTTGTCTCTCCCATGAATTGCTAGGTTTTCTTAGGTAGCACATTCACTTCGGATCCTAGGTACAGTATGATGTCTCCCATATTTAAATCCCCAATGTTAGCATTCATCCTAAATTCCCTACGTGTTCTTCTTCTTGTGTGTAGATGATTGAAAATTTTCAGTTCTATCTTTTGTTTCGTCTCGCTACTACATTTCTCTAGGATGTTTTGCAATATTTTCACAGATGAAGGGTCACTTAACATTTATTGCATGATTGTAAAAATTCTTTGATATTACTTACTTGTCCCTTGTGTGGAATTTCGTTGGTATGATCCAATGATAGTGACATTTTATATTCTAGGGATTCATGGACTGGTTTCACAGTGTAAGTCGACGATGTGTCCACCTTCTGAAATTCTTGTCTGGCTTCCTTAAAAGTCTCCTTTTATTTGGGCGTGTAGAACTTATTTCTTGGTTCTGTGGTATTCTTTACCCATTAGTTATGTGTGGGTTCCTGTCAGACTTCATCATTTTCTGTCTTCATTCCTCCATGAGTGACTATATTGATGTTTCATCCATCCTGCCTTGATTCGGATAAAATCCATTGAACGTTCTGATTGTTCTGGTTCCTCTTTTCTAGATATTTACTAATAGTGTCCAATATTCCTCTGTCTCATGATCTGATGCACTAAAATACATACAATTCCTTGGTGTAAATGGGAATTCCCGTGTGTAATGTCCTGGTTCTTGACATTTGTGACATGTGACTGGTCCTCTGCCACGTCTGAAACCTCCTTTGGCTTGTCCTCCTCCTTGATAGCCTACTCAGTCCCCTCTCGGTGCATTATATTGTGGTTCCTGAATGTATTGCGTTGTATTATACTGGGGTTGTGTCGGGTTGTACTATGGTTGTGCATTATTGTATGGTTGTTGCGCAATATTGTACTACTACTGCGCGGTGTTGTATGGAGCTGGGGCTCGATTGAACTTTGGTGTTGCTTGCCCAGTCATCATTTCAGCCTGTACCCTATATGCGCCTGATGTTCTTTCTCGCATCAGCTCCATAGTTCTGCAATCTTACAAAAGGTGCAATAAGAATTCTTTGGAACTATCTAGTACTTCTACATCATCGTGCACTGATAAGGGTCGTGACCTGGTTTCTTTCATATTTCGCACCATAATCCACCCCGTGGTAGAGGGTTTGGCATGTCTTCTTCCATATACTACGCGAATGTTGGACATTCGTTCTTGTGGTGTCCTTTTGTCCTACATGTGGTGCACCAAACGACTTCTCGTTTGACCTTGTTCTTATTCTGGTTCAACTTAAATGTTAGGTTCTTCAAATCCTCCTTCAATTCTTCGATAGTTGGGTTTGTCTTCTGGTACTAGTTCTCTTCCAGCTGCAAGTCTGCCTATAGAGCCTCGACCTCTGTCTAAAACTTATATTGTCGTAAGGGATATTTTAGGTGTGGGAGTAGTGAGTTGACAAACAGGTGTTAGTGTTGCATCTCGTCCATAAGGTATTTTAGCTTCCCATTTAGTCGCTTGAATCTCTAGTCAATTTCCCATATAGAATCTCCCAGTTTTTGTCTTATCTCGATCATCTTGTTCATGTACTGATCCTATTAGCGCAGCTTCTAGAACTCATTAATCATTAGCTTCTTAATGTTTTCCAGTGTCCTTGTCATCCTAGGGGCATTTTTCATGTAAAGAATGTCCCCAATGAGGAGGTATCAGGGAGCCTGATGGTGAATGTGTCGACAGTCATCTCAAGAGAGGTGAGACCCAAAATTTTGTATACAAAGGTAGATGAGGAGGTCATCATACCAAGGGTCGTCTGAGGAGATGAAGAAGAGGTGTTCATCAAGGGAATCCTCATTGATGGGGGAAGCTTTGGTGTCTGAGGGAAAAGTCGTAATGAGTTCGGCTAGGACAAGAGATTTCTTACTTTTGGGAGTAGAGAACTCTAGATCATATTCCTAGAGGATAATGATCCATCGGGAAAAAATTGTGTTGATCTATCCTTGAATGAGAAAGTATTACATGGGGTTGGAATATGATATGACCTTGGTAGTTTGAAGAAGAATGTGATGTCGCAGTTTTTGGACTGCGAGGACAACTGCTAATGCGAGTTTTGCATCATGATTATACTTCAAGGGTGGTCCTGAAAGGTTTTTACTAATGTAGTAAATCATATGTTGATGCCCATCATTTCCTAATTGGATGAGGACTCCTGTGACTGAAACAACAGAGGCTGATAAGTAGAGGTTGTAATCATGATCATAGTATGGGGGACCAATCAAAGGGGAATTGGATAGGGAGGATTTTAAATAATGAAAATTTCTTTGAGAATGTCCATCCCCTCGAAATGGTATATCATGGCGCAGTAAGTGGAGAAAACCATGTGCGTGAGTGGCATAGTCTGGGAAAAAGCAACGTAAAATCCTAAGTGGTGGAAGTTTTTTGATAGCTTGGACCTTGAGGGGGTCCACAGTGATGCCATTTTGGGAGACAATGAACTCAAGGAGGTGCCCAACAGTGACGCAAAAGACACACTTGAGGGGGTTCAAGCAGATATTATATTGGGGACATCATTGGAAAATGATGTGTAAGTTGTCTAAATGTTGGGTTCTCTTTTTGGATTGAGTAATGAGGTCATCCAAAAAAGAAAGGATGATGCAAGAAAGATCGTGGAAAATGTAGGTCATGGACCATTGGAAAGTAGCACTAGAATTTTTTAGTCCAAAGGGCATGATGTGATAAGCAAAGGTACCCTAAGGTGTTGTAAAAGTGGTTTTGTACTAATCTGTTGGGTGGATATGAATTTGATTGTATCTAGAGAACCCATCCATAAAGGATAGTTCCTCATGAATGAAACAATCATTGATTATTTGGTCGATGAAAGGGGTTGGGAAGTTGTTTTTGGGACAAACATGTTTGAGCTCACAAAAGTCTATGCAGACCTGAATAGTTCCTTGTTTTTTGTTAACGAGGATGGGGTTCGAGACCCAAGAAGTGTATGCAATGGGGTAAATGAACTCGATCATGTGTAACTTCTCAACTTCATCTTTGATAGCCGCAACTTTGGATGGGTGTAGGGGGCGTTGATTTTGAGGAATATGGGTGATATCCAACCATGTGTTGATTCAATGTTCGACTATAGAAGGATCAAGGCCATGCATCTCCGTATATGACCAGGAAAAAATATCTCGGTATTCTTGAAAGAGAGCTTTGTAAGAAATTATTTCTTCATGGCAGCATGCGACGCCAATGGTTATCTCTTCTATGATTCTTGGTTTAATGGAAATGTTAATTTTGATTGAGGGGAGATGTTGGACATGTTGCCTTCCTTCTTCAAAATAATCGAGAGCAGGGATAGGGATTTGAACCAGTCGATATACCCCAGAGGAATCAAATCCTTAGTTTCGATTGTGCACAGGGAGGCTTGATCAGAAGGTTGAAATACCTCTTGTGAGAGGAAAAGTGCTCGATGATGGAGTGAATTCCAAGGGAAATAACAGGTATTTATTTCTTCCAAGATATCTTTGTCACAGTGGAAAATGTAATAATAGAGAGGCTCCTGGGAGATGGCAGGGGGAACTGTCAAAGGGTAAGTGTTATTCTCCTCAAGGGGTGAGGACGTAGAAGGGATATCATGTACAGGGTGTGATGGATTTCACATAAAACAAATGTCACAATACTTTGGATGGTATCTCATTCACTCAAGGACCGACAATGAAATATAAATAATGTTATTAATGTGAGCATCAATAGGGAGGGCCTAAGAGGGATTAGGATGAGATGTGTGGCGTACTACAGCTAGTGTGTGGCAGAATTGAGGTAGATTTGGGAAATGATGAGTGCAATGGCCATATTTTGAACAAATGTGATGTAGGATCATCATCAGCAATAACATGTGGAGAGACAACTCGGCGCCTTAGCATGCCTTTGAATCATTTCAAAAAATGAAACATTGGCGTTTCCTTCAAATCTTTCTTGAACTAAATGAAAACTGAAGAAGATCAAAACGCTTGGGATTGAATGATCACGAATGATCTGGGACTGTCCCTCCTAGAATTTAATGTAACAATGCTTAAGGGGTAGTTATCTTCTTTCAAGAAGATAGGTAGTCAGAGAGAACCCTAGGAACCTTCAAGTATAGGTATATGCATTCTATGCCCAAATGTGGTTGTTGGAGAAGTATTGTTACTGAATAGGAGGTAGTTTCAAGTTAGTTAGAAATCCTCAGAGGAGGAAATAGGAGATAGAATAGTTATTTGAGGGAGATTGAGAGAGTTGAGACTCTGTTACATTCCAACCTGCACATATTATAATCAGACATTCATCTTAATAGAAATAAAGAAACTTTTCCTGCATATGAACTTTCTGTGTGTTTATGTGTATCGGATGAATGTTATTTGTGTGTGTTTATGTATGTTGTAGGTGTATGATAGATTTCATCTGCAGTAGGAAAATATATTTCTCTATCTTTGTTGGGTTTGAAATATTGTTCTAGGTTTTGAGGCTGTGCAAGGAGTGCACAATAGAACATTGGAGGTTCTGTCACCAACACTCTTTGAAGTATGTGGAGTCAGAAAATAACATGCCAGGAGGGCACACCAGAGTGATAAAAACTTAGGGGGGAACCTCTAGGTTGTTGAGTACCTTAGAGGAGAAATTATGCAGAGGAAGCATAGAGAAACAAAGTCACTAAGAACTTTCTAGAGCTCTGCCAGGTGGGCATCGAGTAGGTGCAAGCGTGCACAGAATAAATCTCTATCGAGTTTAAGGAGAAGAGTATCAGAGGAAGGTACTCACAAAGTTGTTGAACACTCTATAAAGATCCGCAAGTGTGCATTGAACAAAAGTTGTTGAAAAGGTGCAAGAATCCCTTAAGGAATAAAGGGACTGAAACCTTAGAACTTGAGTGAGAAAAATATCAAGAGATACAGTTCAAGGAGTGCGCAAAGAAGTGAACTTATTCCAATATTCACAAGCTCGGGAAGAGTAGTGCAAGTTTGCATGCAGAGCGTAAGTGTGCACTAGGGTCAAGGACAATCTTCATTGTCAAAGATCAGGAGGAAAAGAGGAGTCGAGACCCTTTCAACCAGTTTCACAGGAGAAGGTTCAAAGACCAAAACATTTGAACACTTAAAAAAATTCCCAATTCCAGGAGAACCAAGAATCTCACGAGGAGGAGCGACATCAACCATCAGATCAATTGTAGGAAGAGATATGGACTGTTAGATTGGGGTCCAGGATGAAGAAGGAATGAATGAGGAGAAGGAAATATCCCATCCATCAGATGTAAGTGCAAAGGATCAACAGTCACTCGATTCAGGTAAAGTGCATAGGCCTTAACCCTTTGTGTACAAAGGAGAGAGTACTTTCCCAAAAGTCCCGAAGTGAATAGGGACCATTCATCGTCAAGAGGGACAGGTGGCTCAATATCTACAACTCTAGAGTGGAAGCTTTTCGGAAGGTTGTAGTCAAGGAGAGAGTGGAATCACCGAAGACCTGAAGTAGATCCTGGTTGTTGATCACCAGGGGGGTACGTGTCAACAAATCCGAGTCTTTGGGTGAAATAACTCTGAGAGGAACGAGTGTGAAGGAGTTGAAACTCTTGAACCCTGAAGAGCCAAAGTGAATCTAGACCATCCGATCCATATGGGCGAGTGGCGAAAACCTATCAACTTTGGGTGAAAGAACTCCAGGAGGAACGAGTGCGTAGGATTTTGAAAATTTTGAACCCTGAAGAGTTGAAGGAAATATGGACCATTAGATTCAGAAGTACATGCATTGACAGATTGTGATCTCTAGGAGAAACTGAAGGTGGAGTATTGAAACTCCTGAGGTCTGAATAGTCGAAGTAGTTGGGAGCCCTCGATCTATGGGAGGACATGCGTTGTTAGCTTATGGACTCTGGGAAAAATGCTCCAGGAGAAATAGAGCATGGAGAAGTTGAGACTTTTGAAGGATGAAGTCTCGAGGAGGACCAGGTTCATTGATTTGCAGAGGATGTGTGGCAGAAGATCTACCATTTCGAAGAAGGTCACTCTGGAAGAAGAAGGAGGGTGCTGAACAAGAACTCCCGAAGGTCGGAGAGCTGGAGTTCATCTGAGTCATTTGTTTTCTAGGGACAAGTGTCAACAAATATTCCACTTCAGAAGATATCCATTTTGGAGGAAGCAAGAGTCGAGAGTTGCAACTCTCAAAGCCCGAAGGGAGAAATCAATCGTAGTCGTTGATTTGAGAGAAGGGCACGTGTTGATAGATCATGAGACCTAGGAGTGTGTGCAAAAGGAGGAAAAGGGTCATTGATTGACAGTTGATCAAGATAGATAAAGGACAGATTGTAGCGAATGATCAAGAGGCATCGCCCAATATTGAAGATCAATGGCCACGCTTAATTGTGGGGCTAGAAAATTCTTAGAATTTAAAAATTTGAGAGTGGGCCGCAATCGAAACCACGGTATTGCAAAAGGGACACATGGTGATTGGTAGTGAATTGTGGGGAGAAAAGTAGTGTGGTCTCAAACCACTCTTGGCCACGCCTACAATCACATGTTTACGTAAGGTCATAGCCTGAGGTCACATATGGGAAGGGGCTAATGGAAGAGGAGCTAGCGCCTGAAACTTGCTAGTTCAGCAGCGCGAAGGGAGAGGTTGTGGGGGTCATAGAACCTGCACCAAAATATTGAAAGGGACCTGTGTAAATTGGTTGTGGTCTAATAAAGGACTGAAGAGTCGATCTGACTCCTTGATTTGAATGATTTTAGACTAGGAGGTTGAGCATCCTTGAGGATAGAAGGGGGGGTATACATCAAGTGGGATTAGAGCTTGATTTGTTCTATAGACTTCAGGTGAAGGAGACTATTGGCTTACCATGAACTACTCTTCCCTGTTGCCTACATTGTTGATATATGGTTCATATCTTTCAGGGTACCAACAAAGACTAAAACTATTGGCCCCTCTGGTAAACCAAAAGGCAATGCAATACATAGAATGCACTGTGCAGTCTCACCTGAGATAACTTTAATGGGTGGTTGTAAGAATCAGGTGTTTACAGCCTAAGATTGAGTATGAGATATGGGATATGTATTTTGAGCCATTTATTCTAACTTGTGTTACAAACTACTATTATTCTCTTTATATTTTCATCTCTATGGTATCTTTTCGTTATATCCCAACAATGATTAACCAAGCAATATAATAACTCATTCATTCATTACACACAGTGCTTAACTAGTAAAAGTATAACAAAGATATGGATGCATTCATCACGTTACATAGGTATTACCATGGTTGACCCCCTCCTGGGATACGTCCACAAATATTTGGCTCTTGGCTCTCTTATTATGGTAGTTTAGAAATCTTGTGTCGTGCGCTTACAATTCTCCTCGGATGGGTAAGATCTTTATGAGATAAACTAGACCGCACCAGGCTCCTCAGCCTATGATCTAATCCTCAAGATCTACCTTCCTTCCTCCCCTCTAGCTCAATCTCTTTACAAAAGTGGTTCTCTAATCAGAAAACATTACATAAGAACAATTGAACCTTCATAAGTAGTGAACCGAACCTAACCAACTCTTTTATGATACCTCCATATATATATTTATATATATCGGGATCTTCAGCCATTTACACAAAAAACCTTACAAAAACCCTAACCCTACTATCGTTAGGTCTTCCTTCTCTGCATGCATGCTTTTCTTCCTTCCAGTTGTCACCTCCTTCTTGCATGCGTGCGTGCTGTGCTTATTT
Source organism: Picea engelmannii (assembly GCA_009831015.1). Taxonomy (NCBI): domain Eukaryota; kingdom Viridiplantae; phylum Streptophyta; class Pinopsida; order Pinales; family Pinaceae; genus Picea; species Picea engelmannii. The sequence goes on from ML780002.1 coordinate 1,465,797, forward strand.
TCAGTTGTCCCTTTTCTCTTGCACGCTTTCTTTCCCATGATTGCTCTTCCAGCTGTCATTCTTCTTTGTGCATGATTTCTTTCCCACTTCGGCCTGCTTCCAACAAGCCCACAACACTAACATGTGACTCGTCCCAAGTCACCTAATCCTTTTGAGCTGCCTCGATCTCCTTTGTGATCGTCCGAAACTTTTCCCTCATCTCTGCTTCTTTTGTCAGTGACTATGAGGTCCTCTCCTTAATGGTATCCACTTCCTGAACTACCACTTCGTCACTCAGTAATCCTACACATTCTACCTATGTTTTTCCCATCTGTGTTCTAGTTGCTTCTACTTGTGCAAGTACTTCTGCTACCCGTTCCTATAATGGTTCTATTTGAGCCTAACACGCATGTTTCTATGTTTGCACAGTGATAAGTTATGCCTGCATCCTCTTCAGCTCTTGCGTCCCCTTGATGCATTCTAGGATTGGTATGGTATTTTCCCTCAGTTTGAGTTATTGGATCACTGCATTGATCCTTTCCTCTTCGGTGTCCCAGTGTTGAACCTATGGATCCTCCTCCAGTCTTGTTTAAAATTGCACTGCTTTCTCGAGAAAGTCAGTTGTCGTGCTAACATGTTTCTCCATCTCCTGTAGTTTCATTTTTTTTGCCTGCCTCCTTTTCTCCTTTACTGCTTGCAGAGTTGTTGGTGTCATCTGTTCTCGGAGATCCATGATCTCCTTCAGGTATCGAGCAATTTCCTGCACAATCTAGTCAATATTTTATGCGGCCGGGTGTTCGTTTCCTTGCGCAGTTCTTGGAAGTTTCCCAAAAATTTCTCCCACTCTGCGTTCCAATTCGTTTCTACATTCTATCTCCTTCTCAATTCTCAATTTGGCCTACTCATACTCTTTTTCCAACGCTTCCCGTTGTTTTGTTTCTTTCTGTAGCTCGACTAATTTTTTATGTGCCTGAGACTGTATCTCATGATCAACACTAGCCTATAATTTGTATAGTGCCCTTGATTGAATCTATGTCAAGACCAATTGGATGTGGTCCAAATCCTTCAGTGGTGTCTGTCCCACTATTTCAGCCATTCGTAGCATGCTCAGTTTTATGTAGACAATTGCATGTGCATGTGGCAATGGGAGGGTTGGGCATCATTCTTCTACCTCCACTCTTTCATTGGTTTGTGTTTTCGACGGTTCTATGCCTCTGCTGCTACTTTCTCTCTGGGCCTCTGCGAGTGTCTTGAGGGGATGTTCCATTTCTTCCATCTCTTTCTACAGTTTATCCCTGTGATGTGTTGTGTGATCAAAGTCTTCTGCTAGACAATGTTGGACCATTCTTGCGATCATTTGTCCATCATTCTCTATGATCATGTAGTCCTGTGATTCTTGTTGCACCTTTGATTTCTTGTGCGCGCCTGTTACTTGCACATCTTGTCTTTTAGTTCCCCCTGGTTCCTGTGTGTTAGGGTTTGGGGTGGTCTCCTGCACTCCCCTAGATTTATTTGGTTGTTCGTTGGTCTCTTTCTTCCCCTTCTAGATCCTTATCGGATTTTCCCCTTCGTTTTATTGAGTTGGCTTGCTTTGGCCCGTCCTTGGTTTCTTGGGCACTGGGTTTTGTGGAGGCTGTGTTTCCGCCTGCTCTTCTTCTCCTTCTTCGTGTCCTTCTGGTACTTCCTGGAGAATGGATGCGATCCTCCATGCATCAGGTCATTCGATGATGTCCATGTCTATATCACCTTCTATGATGCAGTAGCACATTAGTAGCCATTGTTTATCTAGAACCTGTCTTGGTTGTGTCCACATGGCTTGGCGTGTAGCCCAGAAGTTAGTGATGTCCCCATATTGTGCGATAGCCTCTAGTGTTTTTTTCCATGATCGGCTAATATCTTCATGTATGTCCCATAGGTATGCTTCAAAGATGATTCCATTTTCCGTCTTATGCCTGGCCTATGGATCAGATCTCAATAATATGTATCTCGCTCCCCCTAGCTGTGGTCTAGTAGCAAAAACTACATATTCTAGTTCCCTCCATCCCATGAAGGCTATGAGGGTGAGTAGCCATGAGTAATGGAATTATCTACCGAGGTCCTACGCATCCTTGCAGTCCACTTGGAACAAGTTCAATAGATAAGGCACCCAGATCACGAAGGTGCCTATACACATTGAGCTACAACTGCGATGAATCTTGTTGATACTTCGTCTTTGTGTTGCTGTATTTTGTATCTGTTTGATTATAATGCCTCTTGTCCCCCTGGCAGTACCATATTTCTTCTTCATTTCCTTTGCTAATGCTTTCTCCTTAGATTTATCGTCCAGAATCAACGTGGGATCCATACCCCAGCTAGGTAGTCCTGTTATCAGCGCGATAAGATCAACAATGATGGGGATGGATCTGTCCAGCCATGCATCCCCTCCATGCATGACTGCTAACAACTTCTTAATGCATGATGTTGCATACTGGCCTCTACCAAAATGCAGAAGTTTCAGCAACCCTAAAATGCATGTTTTGTCCATTCGAACTTCCCACTGATGTGGTTGGCTGATCGTTTCTCCAAGTTGGTTTACCACTATGTTCTGCATAAAAACCCTCAGTGCAAGTTCTAGGTACTTGGTTTCAACTGATACATCATGGTTGGAATACTTGAGCTTCCTGACGTGATCTTGTAGCTACGACTCTACATGTACTCCCTCTGGTATGCGTGGTAGCACAATTTCTGCTGTTAGTTTCTTGTGAGGTGAGCTTGGTATCAAAACTCTATCTTCCTACTATGGTGGTTGGTACGAGTTTCCAACAACTCCTAGTTTCTACCCTATGAGCCATTCTAGCCAAGACGAGGTAGTTTTTGTGGTCTCTTATGTTAGTTGACCTAGGTTGGGTACCTACGATCGTCTAGTTTCCCTTCTGATCCTTGATTCTGTGTCATTTTGTTACCTTCAACAGTTGGTTCAGTGCTTTCTAGTTGCACTTCTTGTTGGATTTCCACTTCCTTGTTTTGAGGTTCCTTCATCACTGCTGGCATGTCCTCTTTTAGGTCCTTTACTTGTGGCTGCATAATATCTTCCAGTATCAATGTAGATTTAACTGGTGGTATCTCTAGGGATGGGATCTCATCGATATCGATGATCTCTAATTGTTTCTACTAGTTTTCTTCCAACAGTCCTTGTGACCTAGTTTGAAATCTGGTCGGTATGGTTGTCTGGCCTGGTTCAACTTAGTTTGGTGTTGCCTTAGTGGTGAATGTCAAATGTTTTCTTAATTTGGGGCACTGTAGTGAGCTCTATGGTCTCTCTTGGTTCATTCGAGCTATTGTTTCTCTCTCTCTATTTTCCTTTCACGAATAGACAAATTGCTTTCTTTCTCACGTGTTGTATGGGCTTGTCATGAAGCTTATCGAGGACTCTTCCTCCATGATGCGATTAATGCACCATAATTGTGGGTTCAATGCATCTACGACAGTTTCGTACTTTCCATTACACTTACTTTGTTGTATCTAGTTGGGGTGTTTAATGTGATGTTCCATCAATCCTTGTCGTGCCTTAATTCCGCTTAGTGTTGTCCTGTCATCCTGATTTTTCCGACTTTCTGTTTCCCACTCATTTTTATTTGGTATGTAATCGTTGTTCTTTCCTTTACTACATTCTTGTTTTGAGCATCCTGTGGATTTTTTGTCTCTGGATTTTTTTTTTTTTTTTTCTATGTGGTGGGTCATCGACTGTCCTTATACAGCTTCAGTCGGCTCCCATTGATAATTCCTCTGAGGACTGCACCTGCTAAATCTCTTAACTATACATATTTTTCGTTTGTTATAGATTTAACCTCGTATGGTCCTAACTAATGCATTCTCAACTTTCCTGGGTGCTGAAACGATTTTTTGTCATAGAGAAATACTACATCTCCTTCCTTGAAATTCTTTTTCTTAATGTGTCGATCATGCCATGCTTTGTCTCTGGCCTTCTGCACTTGTTTATAGAATCTTACCAGGATCTGGTCTTCCTCCATTGCTAATAGTTGGTTCAGTCTTTCCTGCATTGCGTCATGTTCCATCATTTGTGTGATAGTTGCTATGCATAAGCTGGGTACTAAAAATTCTAATGGCACCACCGCTTATTGGCCATAGACGATTTTGAATGGCGTGTGCCCTATCGATTTCTTGAATGTCATCCTATACTCCCATAATAATATTGGTACTTTGAGGTCACATTTGTCTCTGTTGACATTGCATATCTTTGTCAGTGTGTTCTCTAGAATTTTGTTAAAGGCTTCTACTACGCCATTCGCCTATGGATGGTAGGGTGTGATTTTCTGGTGGTGAACTTCAAACTCCTCGAGCATCACATGGATGGTGATATTTATGAAATGTGTGCCTTGGTCACTCATCAAGACCCTTGGGAACCCAAACCTAGTAATTATTTGTTCAAATAAGAAGTGTCCAATTGTCTCTGCGTTGTAGTCTTTTACAGGTGTCGCTTTCACCCACCTTGTTAGGTATTCCGTCGTGGTGATGATGTAGCTTGCCACTGTTCTTTTGGCTATTGGGTTAATTGTTCCCAAAAATTATATTACCCATTTATCAAATGCCTATAATGTCACTTGCGGTCATAACGACATCTCGTCCCTTATGTTGGGTTTTCCTACCAGTTGACAAACATCGCATCCCTAACAATACTCTTTCAAGTCTATGTGAATCATTGGCCACCATAATCCTGTGTGGAGTACCTTCTGCACTATAGAGTTTCCTACATAGTGTCCTTCTACCAATCCCTCGTAGGCTTCTACTAAAATTATTGGTCGTTCATGCTTTAACACGTACCTTCATAAAATACTGTCTATGCCCATTTTATATAGATGTCCTACGATCAATTGATAGTTGATTGCACGAACTACCAGGTTCTTCTTATGCGTTGTGGTATATTCTTTTGGTGTGTTACCTATTCTCAAGTACAGGATGATCTCTACGAAGTAGTCATCAGCAATATGTACTGAAAATAACTGTGCATCTGGAAAGTTGTCTTCTAAGTTCGTGGGTTCTTCTCCATTTGTGACCCGTGATAGGTGGTCAGGTCCTGCATTCAGTTTTCTTGGTTTAACTATTACTTCTGTCGAATTATTGAAATAGCAGTAACCATAGAAAAATTATCCCCCCAACACTGGCTTGTTGACTAGGTATTTTAAGGCTGAGTCATTTGTAAACATATTAAAATATTTTCCCAATTGGTAGTGTATGAACTTTTGTAGTGCGTAAACCATAGATATACCTTCTCTTTCTGTCGTGTTATAATTATGTCCTGAGTCTGATAGTTTTCTTCTTGTGAATGCTATCGGGTGATCCAAGTATACTACTCCTGGCTGTGCCAAGATATCTCCAAGTGCTATCGTTGATTCATCTACATGTACATGGAATCTCTTTCCCCATTTTGGAAATACTAATATCGGTGCAGTGAGCATATTTTCTTTCAGAGTATCCAGACCATGTTGAAACTCATTGTTCCATTGGTACTTTGTATCCTTTCTTAGAATTTTTTCCATTGGTGTTGTGATCTGCGCATATCCTTTGATGAATTTCCTATAGTATCTTGTGTGTCCAAACGTCGCTCATAGCTAACAGACTATTTTTGGTGCTGGTAAATTAACGATGAATGTGATCTTTGTCAGATCGACCAATAGTCCTTGTTTGCATAATATATGACCCAATAGTATCCCAAACAGTGTCCCAAATATAAATTTCTTTATGTTTAGTGATATCTTACACTATCTGCATCGTTCTAGCATCAAGCATAAAACTTCCACATGGTTTTTCAGCAGATTATAGATTGTCCAGTCATCCAGGTATACTTCGAGGAACTAATGGATGAATTCTTTAAATGATGTGATAGCCACTCTGAAGAATATTTCTGGTGCATTCTTCAGTCCAAATGGAATGACTTTATATTGGTAAGATCCCCATTCCGTTGTGAACGTGGTCTTGTATCTATCCTCATGTGTTATCTTAGTTTGATGGTAGCATGAGAATCCATCAATGAATGAGTAAGCTTCGTGTCCCCCCACATTCTATAACACTTCATCCATGAACGGTGTAGGGAATGGGTCATGTAGGCATGCATCATTCAAGTTCCTCAAGTCAATGCATATCCTGATCCCTCTTCCTCATTTATTTTCCTGTATGACCATCGGGCTTATCCATTCTGATTCCTCAACTGGTTCGATTATGTTGGATTCAAGCATCCGATCGATATCCTCTTTAACATTTTGTTTATATATGGGGTTCAATCTATATGGTTGATGTCTAATCGGTCTCACTCCAGGCCTAAGAGGTATCTTCATCTCTCCTATTTCTCCTGCTATTCCCTTCATCTCTATAAATGTTGTAGAAAACAAGTCGCTATACTCATGTAACAACTCTGTGATGCTTTCTATTCTCGGCGCATCCCAGTAGTCTCCAATTCTAGCCATTTTGGGATGTTCATCTATTCTGATGTTAACTTTATTTACCTTGATTGGTGTGGAAATAACTTTAGATTCTATGGGTGGTCCCTTCACATCCCTTTCGCCTTCTACTTCTTCAATATGAATGTCACGTGGGTTATCATCGTCTGGTGATTCTTCATGTACATGGTAACATGGAAATAGTTCTTTGACGATCTCCTTATTTCGCTACTGCTCTTCGATAATAAGTTCTATTTCCAGTTCTTCAATGAATATGACTCCTCTAATTTGTTTCAGGGATGCATCTATGTTGGGTTTCTCATGCTCGAATGAGAAAGTGATGGTAAAGTTTTCTTACAGTGTCATCCATGTTGTAGTTCCTTTGCACAGTTCCTGATCTATATACCAGTTCGTTGGTATGGATTCTAGTGTGTGAATTAAGTGGTGAGGCCATTCCTCTGGTGGTGTCATTTTACACAACATTTTTCACTCCTCCAAGTGTTTTGCTAGTGTCCCTAGTCCTTCATATATTTGATGTTTGTTGTTTTTTTGTTCTGGGTCGAACCTTATGCACAGTAAATGCTTACATTGGTACCAGTTTGTGATAGTCTCCTTGTGTGCACCCCCCCATCTTACGGGTGTGGCCTTGAGTGATAATTCCAGTGCTAGTGGTCTCTGGTTTTCTAATACTTTGTCTTCATATTGTGTCAAGGATGTTTACAAATCATTTAGTCTGTGCAAATTGGGTGGTTCTTAGGACCCTATGTTGGTTTGATAGTTTTAGTTGGACATTTGAGTATCCCAATGTTGGCTCTCCCATGCATTGCCAAGTTTCTTTAGTGTTCTGGGGTATTCTACCCTACGGACTAATAAGCTAGGGCTCTAAACTTATACGCAGATCATGACCCTTAAGATTTAACTTTTAACCTCCTACCCAAAATCTCAACCCTTTTTCAAGCAAACATGGGAAGAATCGACTCA
>ML780002.1:1486673-1510340 GCA_009831015.1 Picea engelmannii
TTTTTCATTAGTCTCAAAATGAATCACTTACAATGAGTTCTGAGACTGGCCACCGTTCCTCGATCCTGATCCTGGGCTCCTCCTCTTCTTTTGTCCTCCAACTGCTGTAACATGAAGTTCTCCTGAAGCTTAAGGCAAAGCCAAAGGGTGGGGACAATAATAGGCTTGGCAATTTTGGCAGAGTTTCTTTGCTATCCTTTTTCCTCCTTTGATTAGTAACCCTACCCCTCCTTTTATAGGCTAGGAAGATCTAGGGTTTTAGGTGAACTCTCGGCCATGCATGGCGGAGAGTTTTAGTTAACTGACAAAAAGCCTCGTGTCCCGGCGGAAACTTTCCTGATTTTTTGCTTTGTTAGGTACCCGCGGGCTATTTTGGGCTAGCCCGCGGATGCCCGCGTGCAGTAAAAGGACAGCAAGTGGTTGCCCGTGCCCAGTGCGAAGTTAGGGCGCGGGTTGCTTGTTTTAAGTGGTTTTTTGAGGAATTACTCAGCATGGCTTTGGCTAGGAAGAGGCATGAGTTGGCCTGATGCCAGGTAAACCTGTATGGTGCATTTTAGGGTTATAACATTTAGGTATCACATTCACTTCGGATCCTAGGTCCAGTATGATGTCTCCCATATTGAAATCCCCAATGTTAGCATTCATCCTAAATTCCCTACGTGTTCTTCTTCTTGTGTGTAGATGATTGAAAATTTTTAGTTATAGCTTTTGTTCCGTCTCGCTGCTACATTTCTCTAGGATGTTTTGCAATATTTTTACATATGAAGGGTCACTTAACATTTTAATGCATGATTGAAAAAAGTCTTTGATAGTTCTTACTTGTCCCTTGGGTGGAATTCCGTTGGTATGATCCAATGATAGCGACATTTCATATTATGGGGCTTCATGTACTAGTTGCGCAGTGGAAGTCGATGATGTGTCTCCTTTTCTTTGGGCATGTAGAACTTCTTTCTTGGTTTGGTGTTCTTATTTACCCATTGGTTCTATGTGGGTTCCTATCGAACTTCGTCATTTTCTTTCTTTGTTCCTCCATGAGTGACTATATTGATGTTTCGTCCATCCTCCCTTGATTTGGATGAAATCCATTGAACATTCTGATTGTTTTGGTTCATCTTTTCCTGGATGTTTACTAATAGTTTTGGACATTCCTTTGTCTCGTGATCCGATGCGCTACAATACATACAATTCCTTAGCGGCAGTGGGAATTCTCGTGCGTAATGTCCCAGTTGCTGACAGTTGTGACATGTGACTAGTCCTCTGCCATGTTTGAAACCTCCTCTGGCTTGTACTCCTCCTTGATAGCCTACTCGGTCCCCTCTTGGTGCATTGTACTATGGTGCCTGATTATACTGTGTCATATTCTACTGGGATTGTGCCGGGTTGCACTGCGGTTGTGCATTATTGTATGGTTGTTGCGCAATATTGTATTACTTCTATGCAGTGTTGTATGGAGATAGGGCTTGATTGAACTGTGGCATTGCTTGCCCACTCATCATTTTGGCCTATACCCTATATGTGTCTGATGTTCTTTCCCACATCAACTCCATAGTTATGTAATATTTGTTGTCATGGCCCAATGACTTACAAAAGGTGCAATAACAATTCTTTGGAACTGTCTGGTATTTATGCATCATCATGCATTGATAAGGGTCATGACCTAGTTTCTTTCATATTTCGCACCATAATCCACCTCGTGGTAGAGGTTTTGACATGTTTGTTTCCATATACTACGCGAATGTTGGACATTCATTCTTGTTTTGTCCTTTTGTCCTGCATGTGGTGCACCAAACAACTTCTCGTTTGTCCTTGTTCTTATTCTAGTTCAACCGAAATGTTAGGTTCCTCAAATCCTCTTTCAATTCTTTGATAGCTGGGTCCGTCTACTAGTACTGGTTCTCTTCCAGCTGTAAGTCTGCCTGTAGAGCCTCAGCCTGCATCTGGAACTTCTGTTGTTGTAAGGGATATTTTAGGTGTGGGAGTAGTGAGTTGAGAAACAGGTGTCAGTGCTGCATCTCGGTCATAAGGTATTTTAGTTTCCCATTCAGTCACTTGAATCTCTAGTCAATATCCCATACAGAATCTCCTGGTTTTTGTCTTATCTCGATCATCTCGTTCATGTACTGATCCTATGAGATTGGCTTCTAGAACTCGTTAATAAATAGCTTCTTAATGTTTTCCAGTGTCCTCATCGTCCCAGGGGCATTTTTCGTGTCTAGACTCATGTACCAATCTAGTGCACAGTCTCTTATCATGATTGCTAGCTATGCAAGTTTGGTATCTTCATCAGTGATCTGTTTTACATCCCAGATCTTTGCACAAATGAACAAATGCTTCTCAAGGTCTTCGGCTTCTTCTCCTAGAAATTATGGTAATCTGATAGTGGGATCATGTCCTTCCATTCTAAATATTGAATTGCTACCTCCGTTGCGCGGTGTATATACTTGACTAGTACTGCCTAGACTGGCTCCTTTAGCTGTTTCTCCTATGGTAGATGTACTTCTTGCTGTCGGACTTCCTCGAAAATCTGGTTGTCTGAATGGTGGTGTTCTCTTTAGTGTATTGGTCACACATGGGTTTATGGGTTCCACACTGACATTAATATGGAAAAGATGGCTATCTTCTCCTCCCATTCTTGGGCCTCTTGTTTTCTTCTCATAGGTTGCACGCAGAATTTCCTCAATATGCTCCACAGCCTGGAGATCCTCTTCCTCATCGCTTTCCAATCCCTCCCTTGTGTCTACATCTCTCCTCTTGGTATTCACCTTATATTGGTAGGATAATCCGCTATGCATCGTTCCTAATGACTCCAAGATACACTTAAGTTGGTCGTCATCCATCAAGATTGGGTCCAAGAATTCCTCCTCCTTCTTTCCTTTATCTTCACCTTCGTCCATCTATCCTCTCACTATCAGTGTTTCCCCCCTTCCCCCATGCATGCGGTGAAGTCTAGCTTTATGATTCCATTGTGATTACCCCTTTGTAATATAGCATTATTTTAATAGAAGTATACAATGACCGAATGTACCTTATGCGGGGTCAACATAGAAATTCTTGCTATGTTGCGCTGTATGAATTCACTTTGTCGACTGCAAACTCTGTGATGAAGCCACACAATACTGTCAAACCAAAAGTCGACTACGCAGGTGAATTTGTTGTTCACCTGTTGTAATTTCTCAACCTATACTGGAGTCCAATCTAGTTGTCAGATCCGGTTTTTCGCATGGTTATCTTTCAACCATAGTATCCACTCCTACAGTAGGTGGGAAAAGTCATAGAAAAATACTTCATGTAAATCTGTAAACACGTATTTATCCAGATATTTATGAGGTGTGATGCTAGGGTTTTTATTTTCCTTTTGGGTAAACTCTAGCTCTTTAGTTCTCAACTAGCCTTCGATTTCTTCTTTCGTGGGGTTCCATGGTCTCAACATCCCCTTCTAGTGGCTCAACAGTCTTCTAGTTTCACTCATTCTTTTCTTATACATTCTATCTCATCTACTCAGTCCTCTCTTGTTCCTCTTAACATGGCGACAGAACCATTTGTTGGCTTAACATGAACTAATCTTCCCTACTACCTATGTTGTTGACCCAAGGTTCACATCTTTCAGGGTACCAACAAATCCTACAACTATCGGCCCCTCTGGTAAACTAGAAGGAAACACAATACACAGAATGCATTGTGCAGTCTCACCTGAGATAGATTTAATGGATGGCTATAAGAATCAGGTGTTTATAGCCTAGGATTGAGTATGAGATATGGGATCTGTATTCTGAGCCATTTATTCTAACTTGTGTTACAAACTACTGTTATTCTCTTTATATTTTGATCTTCATGGTATCTTTTCGTTATATCCCAACAACGATTAACCAAGCAATATAATAAACCATTCATTCATTACACATAGTTCTTAACTAGTACAAGTATAACAAAGATATGCATGCATTCATCACATTACACAGGTATTACCATGGTTCACCCCCTCTTGGGATACATCCACAAAGATTTATCTCTTGTCTCTCTTATTATGGTAGTTCAACAATCTCATGTCGTGCACTTACAATTCTCCTCGGATGGGTAAGATCTCTATGAGGCAAACTAGACCGCACCAAGATCCTCGGCATGCGATCTAATCCTCAAGATCCCTCCCCTCTAGATTAATCACTTTACAAAAGTGGTTCTCTAATCAAAAAACATTACATAAGAATAATTGAACCTTCATAGGTAGCGAACCAAACCTAACCAACTCTTTTATGATACCTCTGTATCTATATTTATATCTATCAGGCTCTTCATCAATTTACACAAAAAAAATTACAAAAACCCTAACCATACGATCGTTATGTCTTCCTTCTCTACATGCGTGATTTTCTTCCTTCCAGTTGTTGCCTCCTCCTTGCATGCACATGTGTTGTGCTTCTTTCTAGTTTTCGCTTTCCTCTTGCACACTTTCTTTCCCATGATTTCTCTTCTAGTTGTCATTCTTCTTTGTGCACATTTTCTTTCCCACTTTGGTCTATTGCCAACAGAGACAAAGGAGATATTATGATACCATCAAGTGGTATCAAAACCTGATATTTCTTGCATACATCAAGAAAAGGAAAGAGAAGACAGTGTGACTACATCAAGTAGTATCAAGAGCTAAAATTTGTCTGCAGATTGTAGGTAAATGTGAGAAGGTGAATAGAGATAATCTGATGACAACAAATGGTATCATAGGCTAAAGTTCACCTATAGACAACATGTGAAGGTATATAAAGTATTGATTCTCTGTGATGATTGTTTCAAGTGTGTAGCAGTGAATTGGACAATGAGGTAGGCTGCAGGGAAAAGTTGGAAATGATCTGTGTAACAAAATAATGCATAGACTTTCCAGGAGGGCAAGTAGAGGGTGAAAATGGATAATGAAGGCCATCGGTGTGGTCAAACACAGACCACTAGCATAAAAACAAATATGAGATAGAAAAATAGTTTAAGGAGATTAGAGCAGGAATGAAGAGGCTAACATTGAAGATGTAGCAAGAGGCAAAGGTACACTGGAAGTACAAATGGCCTTTGAAGAGGAAAGTGAATTGGCTTGTCCAGAAGTTGTTAGCCATAAGGAAACAACAAGTAGTGAAGAAGTGGCTGAGGCATGCTAAAAACCTCAATGACATAGAGGAGAAAGTGATTCACATATGTGAACCAGATATTGGGAGGAACCTCAATGATGAGGAAGGGAGATCAGTTAAGGGCCTCATAAACTACCAGGAGGGCGGAGATGAATTTTCAAATTTCTAGGTGGGCAATGAGATGAGATTAGTTGATCTCATAGACTTCCAGGAGGGAAAAAGAGAATCCCCATATTTCCATGTAGGAAAGGGAGAAGAGGGGAGACTATCTTAAAGTCTCATGAACTTAGCTGAGAATTCATATCAGCAAGGAGAGCTAGTGGAGGAGGATCATAAATGCATTCTAATCATTGGGGGAATTCAAATATTCTTTCCAAATAGTCCAACAAAGGCTAGTACAAGTGTTGCACATTTGGAGGTGGTGTAACAGGAATCCAAGAAAGATATCATGGGGCCAAATTATTTTAAAGATAATGGTGTTTGTGATGCAGGTGCAATAAAGGAAAGACATCTAGCAAAAATTGTCAAAGAGGAGGAGAAGAAGAAGACACTGATGTCTGCCCCAGCAGAAAAGGAGGATAATTCAAATGGATTTCTCACTCAATGGGAGAAAGAGATGACTATGTTGGAGGATTGTTTGGAAAATCTATAACTAGAAGATGGCTTCCAGGAGAGAGTCATGCATATTGTAGTAGAAGAGAATTTAATAGAATTTCTCAAAAATTTCATCTCGAGAGTTGAACAGGAGATGACTGCAGCACTGGAGCCTCCAGCAGAAGAGGACGAAGACAACACAGATTTTTCTAAGTTGTATGAGGAACTATAATACCTTGAGATAAGGGTAAATGTGCATAGTATTCATATCCAACAGGCTAAGCTAGAAACAGGTGGGGGAGCATACCATCCTGGGGAGTAGCTGGAGGAAGTTGGAGTTGAACCAACATAAGAGGAGATGACAGAAGTCAATTTGTCAAAGGAAGAAGTTGAGAAACAACTAAGTGGTGAGACTGTAGAATTGGAGTCTACAATAGAGTGGTCATCTAGTGCCACAGGAGATGAAGATAACATGAAGGTTCAGATTGATTAGATTGGTAAAAAGGAGAAAGAGCACATGTTTCAATGTGCCCAAGAGATGGAGAAATAAAAGCATTTGGTGGAATTTCTCCAAAATTTCATCCAAGGAGATGAACATAAGGAAACCGTAGAATTTGGATCTACAACAGAAGGAGATGAGCATTTAGATGAATGGCTAAAAAATTTCAGCTAGGAAGATGAGCAAGAGATAACTGTAGAATGTGAACCTATAGTAGAGGAGGAAGAAAAAGATAGCATGGATCTTGTTGATTGTGTGAAGAGATGGAGGCCTTGGAGGGAAGGGTAAATATGAAAAGGCATATTATCCAACAAGTTAAGTTGGAAATTGATGGAGAGAAGATGCAATAGAGCAGACTGCAGGAGGAAATCCAACCAGTGGACCAGCTGGACAAAGAAATAGAGAAGATAAAGAGATTGATGTTGGAAGAAACACAAGAAGTAGTCATCAGAGAAGTATGGGACAGAAGAGAACCTGCAGGAGCAGCAGGGTAGAAGAAGAAGCAAGTAAAAGGAGTAGATGAACATCTCCAAGAGAAGGTATGGGACACTAGAGGATATCAACAGAAGAGCAAAGGGATCCATGTGCAGGATCATTGTTAGCAAGCACATGTGGAGAGACATCTAAGCACCTTAGCATGCCTTTGGATCATTTCAGAATATGAAACACTCGTGTTTCCTGCAAATATTTCTTGAACTGATTGAAAACTGAAGAAGATCAAAACTCTTGGGATTAAATGATCACAAGTGATATGGGAGTTTCACTCCTAGACTTTAATGTAACGGTTCTTAAGGGGTAGATATCTTATTTCGAGAAGATATGTAGTCGGAAGGAACCCTAGGAACCTTCACGTATAGGTAGATGTATTGTATGCCCAAATGTGATTGTTGGAGAAGTATTTTTACTGAATAGGAGGTAGCTGCAAGTTAGTTAGAAATCCTCAGAGGAGGAAATAGGAGATAGAATACTTCTTTGAGGGAGCTTGAGAGAGTTGAGACTCTGTTACAGTCCAACTTGCACATATTGTAATAAGACATTCATCTTAATAGAAAGAAAGCATTTTTTCCTGCATATGAACTTTTTGTACATTTATGTGTATCGGATAAATGTTATTTGTGTGTTTTTATGTATGTTGTAGGTGTATGATAGATTTCATATGCAGTAGGAAAATATATTTCTCTATATTTTTTGGGTTTGAAATATTGTTATGGGTTCCTAAGCTATGCAAGGAGTGCACAACAAAACATTGGAGGTTTTGTAGCCAGCACAAGGAGTGCACATATGAACTCTATGGAGTTAGAAAAGAATGTTCCAGGAGGGCGCACCATAGTGATAACAAATCAGGGGGAAAATTTTAGGTTGTTAAGTACCTTAGAGAAGAAACTATGCAGAGGAAGCATAGAGAAACAGAGTCACTGAGAAATCTGTAGAGATCTACCAGGTGGGAATTGAGCAGGTGCAAGCATGCATAGAACAACCCTTTGTCGAGTTCAAGGGGAAGAGTATCAGAAAAAGGTACTCACAGAGTTGTTGAACACTCTGTAAAGATCCGCAAGTGTGCATTGAACAAAAGTTGTTGAAAATGCGCAAGAATCCCTTAAGGAATAAAGGGACTAAAACCTTCGAACTTGAATGAGAAAAATCTCAAGAGAGATAGTGCAAGGAGTCTGTGTAGAAGTGAACTTATTCCAAGATTGATCCGTAGGATCTTTTAAATGACTATGGTTGAGTTTTAATTTTGCATGCGTTAATTAACCACTTGAGAAATTTAGTGAAAGAATGAGGAAAGAAGAGGATTTATAATAGCCATATACACATATGCATATCTGAAATGAAAATATAGACAACAAACCATAACACGTAGATTGATAACGGAGTTCGGCACAACTTTTGCCTACGTCTCCGGGCCTTTTCTCTGTGGGGGAGGCTTCTTTATTTCTGTTTAAATGCTCAAAAGTACATCGCTGCAATGCCAAATGGATACAATACTAATATGTTCTTATTTGTCTAGATCTCTAGAACCCTGCAAAGAAAACGACACGTAAAAGGGATATCCGGAGCTCCCAGAAATGGTCCGACAACGTCTCCTCCTCAAAAGCTTCTCTGCATCAAACTGACTTTGGCTTGGCTTTTCTCCAACATAACTCTGCTCTAACTGACTTCTAATGGCCTCAAACATGCCTGGTTTATATAGCCTTGAAGTTGGTTTCTCAGCTCCAACTTAGTCCAAGAATTTGGCCTCCAAAAATGCCCAATATCCCCCCAAAATGGAGAGAATCTGCTAATAATAGGCATAATTGCAACAAAAAACCCAACTATAGGCATAAAACCCATTTCATAACAAAAATTGGGCGCAGCCCCCGAGCCCTGGGCGCACACCCTCCAGCATGGTCATATGGGGGGCCATGTGGCCACGCGCTATGTGCTGCCCCCCCCCTTTGGCGCTGGTTCCTGGTCTTATGGCTTATACATAGGGCCACGAGCTCCAAGCATTAACACCCCCGTGCTATATGGTAACGGCCCCGAGTCGTATGGGCTGCCTAGGGACCAAGGGCCAGGACCTATCCACACATACACCTATCGTTGGTGGTCGTTTATGGGGCGTGGTCCCGTGTAACATGTATGGAACCGAGGGTTGGGGCTAAGCCCCGGCCCTTTCCCCCGCCATCGTAAACTTCAACCATTTTTAAATATAAAGTTTACCATAGTTATAACAAGAACCACCATCCGCTCGGGTGGCTAGCCCGTTCCGCCAGTCCGTTTCCCGCTCGGAGGTCGTGGGCTCGACCTCGGGCCATGCCAAATTTTACAAAATCAATAACCAATAATACAGTTCCACGTGGCAGCCCATGACTGGGCCACGTGGCACCTTAACCACCAATCATCACTTGACATGTGTCAACTTGTGATTCTCCCACATCAAACTGTCGTACTGCCACACGTCACTGCCATACTGCCTTGTCAGCTTGCCCTGTTAGCCTGCCACATCATCTGCTGACATCACCCCGTGCCACGTGTCACCCTTCCAGTGGTGACATGTGTCACCTCGGGATTAGTCCAACTGTACCTCCGTATGCCCGAATCTGCTTGACATGTGTCATCGCCTGGTGTTGCCACATGTCATCATCCGAGGCTGCCACATGTCACATTCTATAACCACCACGTCAGATGTACAGACTGTATGGTCTGCACAGTCAGCATGACACGTGGACTGTACGGACTGTACAATCATCCCCTTTTTTGCCTATTTGACTTTTCGGACAGAACGCGATATATTCTCCATACGGAGCCCGTTTGACAAAGTAAATATACCACCAGAATCAGGAAGACGAGAAGGACGCAATGGCATAGGTTTCGTCGCATTCTGAGAACTTTCATTTTTGAGCATTTTTCAAGCCCTATCAGGCTTCTGGGTCCGATTTCGGATCACACCTCCCCACAAAATGACCTTTTGGTCCCCAAAATGTTACTGACCAGTCAACAAGCTCGGGATAGGCCACCCGACTTGCTCTCTGTCTCTGAACTCTGTCCTGTGCACCTGTCTCATCAAGATCAACTGTAACACAATCATGACAACTGACAGTATATTGTTAGCCATTGCAACCCTGTTACATCTTACTGAAGCCACTATCATCCATGTAGAAAACATTGCTAATGACAGCATCAAAAAGAAGACTGCAAATGAACTGATATATTTTAGATATCTGCACGACATGAGCTTATCTTGAAGCAACTTATGATTGATTTTCCACTCAACAACCATATCTTGTTCTTGCTTAAGATCAATTACTTCATTTGAAACAATTAGTGGTTTGTTGCATACTTGCACTGCCTTTGTTAATTGTTCCCTTGTTTGAAGTGTTTTACTTGTCTTAACACGATGAGCATGAACCACAAAATCATGACCTTCTTTAGTGAATTGATATTGATTCTTTGTTCTGTAGAAGATTGCCTTACGATCATACAAATATGGGCTACCTAAGACCATTCCACATTCTTTTAACGACACCACATCACAAGTTACTTCATCCACATACTTAGATGAAATTGCAAATTTAATTGTGCACTGCTTTGTTATGTGCATCTGATGATGATTGCTTATCCATTTAAGTGTGTAAGGCTTATGATGAGTTTGTGTTTTTAATCCCATTTTCTTAACCAATTCTTCTAAGATTAGATTAGATTGAGATCCACTGTCGATTAATGTATCTATCTTAGTGTGTCACATGATTACCCTTATATGAAACAACTTGCTTCTACAATCAATCTCTTCACCAAATTTACCTGTCATACCAACCAATGAAATCTTAGATTCATCACCTGAAACTGATCCCAAGTCTGTAGTGTTTGTTGTCATTGTTGCCACTGTTTTCGTTCCCTTCTTTTCTTTGAACCACTTTGGCCTCTTCTCGAGATGCAACTGCAAACATTTGTCCTCATCATGTCCCTCTTTCTTGCAATGCTTGCAAGAGGGCTTTCCTTCCTTCTTTTTCACATCATTTTCACTCTTGCCATTGCCATGCCTTTTCCTCTTGTCTTCTTTCTTTGAAAATGACGATTCCCCTGACACACCTTCTTTTCCTGCTTCAATATACGTAGCTTAAAGAGAAACCTCATCAAGGTTAGTGGGTCCAAACATGAAAACAGTGTTTCTAATATGCGCAGGCAAACCTCCTATATACTTCATAAGGGTTTCTTGTGTTTTCAAAGGAATGTCTAACATTAATTCCATTTTTCTAAATCCATCGGTGTATTCTTGCACTGATTGCCCTTTTCTTATTTTTAAAGATTGCCATTCAATGATTGCTTTTTATTTATAACCCAAAGGATAAAACTATTTCCTAAGTGTAGAAATGAAATTCTTCCATGATGGAAATACTTTACCCACATCTTGTGTTCCTTTTTGCAGCTTTCTTTGCCACCAGATAAGAGTTGTACCTGCAAGTCTCAAAGATGCCAATTTAATTTGTGTGGCCTCATCCTTGATCTGCTGCACACTGCAGTATACCTCCATTTATCTGATCCAGTTATCAAGTTTTTCTGCATTTACTTCACCATCATATATGGGCAACTCAAATTTTACATCAAGTTTTAACAATGGCATTTCATGTTTATTCTTATGAACATTTTTCTTCTCATTAGATTTAGAACTTGAACTTGAAGAAGAAGGAGAAGAAGGAGGTGTTGATGGAGGTGAAGGAGGAATGTGAGGATGGTCCTCTTCCTCTTCACTTTTTCCTTTTGAATAATTACCCAAAACTGGTCGTTTCCGTTCTAAATAATCTTCATACAAAACTGTCACCATCTCTGACATAGCATGGAATGTTTTCTGGAACTCTTTCTCTTCTTGATAAATCCCTTCTTATGATGCCATCTTCTCTCTTTGAGAAGCTCTCTTTCTCAATCCAATTAATGGATTCTATGCAACAAGCTCGCCTTTACCACGCTGTAGCTTTTCCCTGGTTAACATGCAAAACTCAAATCCAAATGTCAACTAGCTCTGATACCACTTGATCCGTAGGATATTTTAAATGATTATGGTTGAGTTTTAATTTTGCATGCGTTAATTAACCATTTGATAAATTTAGTGAAATAATGAGGAAATAAGAGGATTTATAACATCCATATACACATATGCAGATCTGAAATGAAAATATAGACAACAAACCATAACACGCATATTGATAACAGAGTTCATCACAACTTTTGCCTACGTCTCTGAGCCTTTTCTCTGTGGGGGAGGCTTCTTTATTTATGTTCAAATGCTCAAAAGAACATCATTGAAATTCCAAATGGATACAAGACTGATTTGGTCTTGTTCGTCTAGATCTCTAGAACCCTGCAAAGAAAATGGCATGCAAAACGGATGTCCGGAGCTCCCAGAAATGGTCCGACAGCGTCTCCTCCTCAAAAGCTTCTCTGCATCAAACTGACTTTGGCTTGGATTTTCTCCAACATAACTCTGCTCTGACTGACTTCTAATGGCCTCAAACAAGTCTGATTTATATAGCCTTGAAGTTGGTTGCTCAGCTCCAACTTCCTCCAAGAATTTGGCCTCCAAAAATGCCCAATATCCCCCCAAAATGGAGAGAATCTGCTAATAATAGGCATAATTGCAACAAAAAACCCAACTATAGGCATAAAACCCATTTCATAACAAAAATTGGGCGCAGCCCCGGACCCTTGGGTGCGCACCCTCAGGCATGGTCGTATGGGGGGCCATGTGGCCACTCTCTATGCGCTGGCCCCCCCTTTGGCGCTGGTTCCTGGTCTTATGGCTTATACATAGGGCCACGGGCTCCAAGCATTAACATCCCTGCGCTATATGGTAACGGCCCCGGGTCGTATGGGTCACCCGAGGACCAAGGGCCAGGCCCTATCCACGCATACACCTACCGTTGGCGCTCGTTTATGGGGCGTGGTCCCGTGTAACATGTATGGAACCGAGGGCTGGGGCTAAGCCCCGGCCCTTTCCCCCACCATCATAAACTTCAACCGTTTTTAAATATAAAGTTTACCATAGTTATAACAAGAACCACCATCCGCCCGGGTGGCTAGCCTGTTCCGCCAGTCCATTGCCTTCCCGGAGGTCGTGGGTTCGACCTCCGGCCATGCCAAATTTTACAAAATCAATAACCAATAATACGGTGCCACATGGAAGCCCATGACTAGGCCATGTGGCACCTTAACCACCAACCATCACCTGACACGTGTCAACCTGTGATTCGCCCACGTCAAACTACCATACTGCCACATGTCACTGTCGTAATGCCTTGTCATCTTGCCCTGTCAGCCTACCACCTCATCTGCTGATGTCACCCCATGCCACGTGTTACCCTTCCAGTGGTGACATGTGTCACCTCGAGATTAGTCCAACTGTACCTCCATACGCCCGAATTCGCTTGACACGTGTCACCTCCTGGTGCTGCCATGTGTCGTCATTCGAGGCTGCCATGTGTCACATTCTATAACTGCCACGTCAGTTGTACGGACCGTACGGTCTACATAGTCAGCATGACACGTGGACTGTACGGACTGTACAGTCATCCCCTTTTTTGCCTGTTTGACTTTTCGGACAGAACGCGATATCTTCTCCATACGGAGCCCGTTTGACAAAGTAAATATACCACCGGAATAAGGAAGATGAGACGGACGCAATGGCATAGGTTTCATCGCATTCTGAGCACTTTCATTTTTGAGCATTTTTCAAGCCCTATCAGGCTTCTGGATCCGATTTCGGATCAAAGATTCACAAGCTCAGGAAGAGTGGTGCAAGTTTTCATGCAGCGCACAAGTGTGCACCAAGCCTGAGGAAAATATTCATTGTCAAATCTCAAGAGGTAAAGCAGATTTGGGACCCTTTCAACCGGTTTCGCAGGAGAAGGTTCAAAGACCAAAACCTTTGAACACTTAGAAAAATTCCCAATTCTAGGAGAACCAAGAAGCTTAGGAGGAGGAGCAACAAAAACTGTTAGATCGGCTACAGGAAGAGATATGGACCATCAGATTGGGGTCCAGTATGAAGAAGGAATGAATGAGGAGAAGGATATATCGCATTCATCAGATCTGAGCACAAAGGATCAACAGTCACCTGATCTAGGTAAAGTGCACAGGCCTTAACCCTTCATCGTCAAGAGTGATAGGTGGTGCAAGATCTACAAGTCCGGAGTGGAATCATTTTGGAAGGTTGTAGTCAAGGAGAGAGAGGAATCGATGAATACCTAAAGCACATCCTAGTCGTTGATCACTAGGGGGGTACATGTCAAGAGATATGAGTCTTTGAGAGAAATGCACTCCAGGAGGAAAGAGTGTGCAAAAGTTTAAATTCATGAACCTCGAAGAGATGAAGTGAATCTGGATTGTCTGATCCAAAGGGACGCTTGCCAAAAATCCATCAACTTTCGAGTGAAAGCACTCTGGGAGAAATGAGTGTGTAGGAGTTTGAAAATTATGAGACCCAAAGAGTCAAAGTAAATTTGGACCATCATATCCATAAGGACACATGTCGACAGATCGTGAGCTCCAGGAGAAAGAGAAGGTGGAGTGTTGAAACTCTTGAAGTCTGAATAGCTAAAGTAGTTGGGAGCCATCGATCTGTGGGGGGACACACATAGTTAGATCATGGACTCCGAGAAAAATGCTCTGAG
The DNA here is from genome assembly GCA_009831015.1 of Picea engelmannii. Classification (NCBI taxonomy): domain Eukaryota; kingdom Viridiplantae; phylum Streptophyta; class Pinopsida; order Pinales; family Pinaceae; genus Picea; species Picea engelmannii. Next base: position 1,501,022 of record ML780002.1, read on the forward strand.
AGAAACATAGGATGGAAAAGTTGAAACTTTTGAAGGTCAAAGTCCTAAAGAGGACTAGGGTCATTGATTTGAGGAGGATGCATGGCAGAAGATCTATCGTTTTGGAGAAAGTGACTCCGAAAGAAGAAGGAGGGTGTTGAATAAGAACTCCCAAAGGCCAGAGAGTAGGAGTTCATCTAAGTCGTATGTTTTCTAGGGACAGGTGTCAACAAATCTTCCACTTCGCAAGATATCCATTTTGGAGGAAGAAAAATTTGAGAGTTGAAACTCCCGAACGGAGAAATCAATCATAGTCGTCGATTTGAGAGGAGGGCACGCATCGATAGATCGTGAGACCTCGAAGTGCATGTGGAAGGAGGAAAAGGGTTTTTGATTGATAGTTAATCAAGGTATATAAAGGAAATATTTTTGTCATTGATCAAGAGGCATCGCCCAAGATTGAAGATCAATGGACACACTTAATTGCGGGGCTAGAAAGTGCTCAAACTTTAAAAATTTGAGAGCGGGTCATAATCGAAACCAAAGTATTGAAAAAGGGACACATGGTGATTGGTAGTGAATTGTGGGGAGAAAATCAGTGTGGTCTCAAACCACTCTTGGATTCTTCTGCAATCAGGTGTTTATGTGAGGTCATATCCCAAGGTCATATATGGGAAGGGGCTAATGGAAGAGGAGCTAGTTCCTAATACTTGCTAGTTCAGCAGCACGAAGGGAGAGGTTGCGGGGGTCATAGAACCTACACCAAAAGACTGAAAGGAACCTGTGTAAATTGATTGGGGTCTAATAAAGGTTCAAATATTCGATCTGAATCCTTGATTTGAACGATCCTAGACTAGAAGGTCGAGCATCCCCAAGGAGAGAAAGGGAGGTATGCATCAATATGGCACAAGCAAAATTGGTTCGTAACCATTTCATGCATGTGGTTGAGGACTATGTAGTAGCGGTGGATGTACTTGGTGGAGTGGCAAGAAATGAGGTTTCTTTGGGGAGCTCGATAAGATTGTGTAACTTAGGAAGAGTAAGAAATATTTTAGTGGGGTGTCATTCTCTTTCGCATAATGTGCAAGGAGGTTGAGCTCGGGGAGGGAATGCAACTATGGGCTCGTTCTTCCTTCATCTTCCACCAGTGGTGGTGGTGTTGCCTCCAGTTGGGGGTGAGGGTGGTGTGGTAGGAGCATGTACTAGGATCTGCATCAGTAATCCATTTGTTTGAGGAGGGAGATATGGTGTAGGAACCATAGCGGGTGGATGAAGATACCATACAGGGATGGAGAGAAATATGTTGGGAAGGGTGAGAGTAGTGTCTAACTAGAATGCTTGGAATCTAGGTGGGGGGTAGAAAAAGAGGATTTGGGTAATGGATTGGGGGACTGTTTCCAAAATCAGTATTTTCCCTTGGAAGGGGGGGAATCTGGGACAAGTGGTGTAGTGGTGTTTTCAGGGAATTCCTAAGTTAGTGATTATCCGATTGTTGGAACTTCAATGTGGGGAGGGTCATCAGTGAGAGGAGTATTATCTTTGATATATTTTCTGTTAGAAGATACTACACACACTTATGATGAAATAGAAGGGTTGAGGTGAGGTGGTGCTCCATAATAAGTTCCTAACAAGGATGGGTCCTTGAATACTCTAGGACCAATGTCTATGACTTGAAATGCATCCGAGCTAGCATGGACAAGAGGGAGGATGTTATCAATGTTTACGGAATGATTGGGCTCATAATGTGTAAGTTTTTCAATGGTGACGATTTTCCTATTATGGGGGAACATCATCGTACGAAACATAGAAGAGGATACCGCCTTCATAGCATACATGTAGATATGTCCAAACAAGATATTGTAATCAAGTGGTGTGTCGGTAACTTTAATTTCAATCAGGATATTTTTTATCCCAAGTTCTACAGGGACATTTTGGAAGAGCCCTTCAGGAGATGATGGTTCGACCATCATAATCTCTCAGGGTGATAGAAGATGGTACTAGCTCAGTGGAGCCGAGTTTTTTCAATACTAATTTGTACATGATGCATGTGGATGCACCGTCATTGATGATGTGTATCTTGTTTTGGATGTGTATGATGTTTCGTATCTTAACTAGTATCTGAAAAGATACCAAAGAGGGGAGGCATGGTTCTCCACTATCTAAATCAGAGGTGATTAACCGAGTACCTTTTGGGTCTACTTCCCCCAAGGTGGAAATCAAGGATTTTCATTGTGATGAACAGGTTTGGAGGACCTCCAACACATACATGGTTGTAGGAGAATGTGCTAAGTCATCAACTAGAGTGTAGTTATGGGTTTCCCTAGCATGAGGGTTATGTACATTTCGTCGTAAAGGAATGTGAGGTCTACGAGGGTTTGGTTTAGTGTTAGGGCGGGGAATCATCAATGGTTGTCCGGATATAGCGGGAACTTATTCTAAGGTGGTTGGGGTAAATTCAGGAGGTGGGTCATATGGATGACTATGTGTTTGCAGAAGAATCTCTTCCTCACTAGTATGGAGGATATTGCATTCGGTTGGATTTTCGGGTGGATTGGGACCTGGGTTTTGATATTGCCCCATTTTTTGTGGGGATGAGTTTATCTCTTGTTGGGTAATAATCACATCTTGGTGTGCAATAATGTTTTTCAAAATGGCCAGAGGTGGTGGTTTTGGTTGCCTTGATTCTAGTTTCCCCTAGCGGGATGGTTTTGTTGGTGGTTATTTCCTCCTAGTCTCGGGTTATTATTGTTTTGATTTTTCCCTTTCTTATTGGAATTATTCAGCTAAAGGGCCAAATTTTCCATATTCAACTGTTCAAAATCATGAACCTATTGAATAAGAGAGGTTTGAACAAAGTTAATGTTGGCATGTGGTTATCCTGGTGGAGGAGCAACCGACTGGGGAGGACCAGGAAATGGAAAATATGGGTTGTTTTGTGGAGATGATCCATATGGAGTATAGGAAGTTGAAGTACTTACACTACTTTTGGGGTTATATATGGGGGTTGGGGGTGGGCTCGTGCTTGATTGAGGGACCTGATGCATCTAGGGTACCGGTGGGGGGGTGGCCAATGGCTAAGGGGGAACAACAAGATATAATTGTTGGTGAGTGGGAGGAGGGTAATAAGACGTCCCTCCATATGGTTTAGGATACTTATTTGCACCATAAGTAGGTGACAAGTGGTTGTAAGGATTGATATTTTTCATAGAACCAATCAACCCATCCACAGCGTGGGACATCCCAGGTTTGTCCTAGCCAAATGGTATGGGTCTAGGTGCATCAGGAAATAATGTGTACAAGTAACTTGATTGAGCATATATGAGGTCAAATTGTTGGTATTTGTTGATGGATGTTGGCCCTGGATTATGAAAGGAAGCGAAGAACAAGGAAGAAATGGTAAAAAGCAAGCTTTGCGGGAGACACAGTGGTTGTCACTAGGTCGAAGTGAGCAAAAGAACAGAGAAGATGGAGCGAAGTGAGGAAAATAAAGTCGATTGGATGAGGAGATCGAGGATGACAGATCAACAAGGAAGATGGACCGAGGATGACTCAGGAAGTGGAAAAAAATAGCATTAGATGTCGTAGAGCACTGCGAGATGGAGAAGGAAAGACAAGCTGGCAAAGCCCAGAAATATTGGGTCAAGTTGACCTAGGGTTGTAGACACCTAGGGTTCTGGTAATTAGGGTTTTTGACACCTAGTTTTTGACCTAAGGTTGTCGATGAGGGACTGTAATGTATAAATAGAGGTCGAGAGGACATAGGTCGGGTTGGTACTATGGTTGAGCCTTATTGTTGATTATTGTTCATTGAGAGGATATTGTATTAAGGGTGAGAGAAGTGCAGAGAGAGAGCCTTCTGGTATTGTAAGATCTTCAGTTGGGTGTGAAGATCAAGTTTTACAGCTGGTTGCATAGAAGAGGAGAGAGTAAGAGAGACAAAGAAGAGAGGATCTGCTGGCCTAGAGCACAAATCAGAACTGTAAGCTTTATCTTAATATACCATAAGCACAGTTCTGTGGACATATCCCTAGAGAGAGGGCGAACCACGTACATCTGTTGTTGTGTGTGTGATTGACACTTTGAGATTTTCTATTGTTATATTGTTATCTTCATTATTGTATTAGATCAACTCTATAGCTGTAAAGGATAAATATAGCTAGAGAATGGTAGGTGCATGTTATGTTTTTGTTGTAATGAGGACCACTTGATATTCCCCTGGTTGTAGACATCTATGTCTTGCAACCCCCTCATAGCTACTTTAGGTGAGACTGCACCTTCTTCACAAGTGTTTCCAAAAGGGCCAATAGCTAGAGCTTGTCGGTGCGCTCTTGGAGATAAACCCTAGGTATGCCCTTGTGCCAACAAATGGTTCCAATGTCGGGATGTTGAATCTTTTTAAAGGAATTCCAAGGTGGTTCCCATCAAAGACAGAGATTTAGAAGTGGGTAGAATATCAAGAGAAGGACTTTGTTGATGCCAAGAACAAGAACCCTAAAATAAGCACTGAATATTGGCTACAAAGATACATCTTCATCGACATTCAGGAGATCTTCTTTGGAGGAATCCATCAGAAGCTACATGAGTGGTTGGCTAGGTTAGCTGACACACAGTTTGAAATAAGATCTTGACCCCTTGTGGTTTGGACACCAGCATGATCCAGGAGGTCAAGAGAGTCGAAAACGTTGTATCCAGAGCAATAGATCACTGGTTTGATAGTACCATCGGAGGATATATCACTGAGTTTTTTGTTGACAGAATGGAATCGTATAGTCAAGCTGAAGATACTCTCTCAAGGGACCCAGAGGAAAATTTTTGCACTTCCTGAATCTAAGAATCAATATGCTCTTGCATGAAAACCACATATTGAAGATACAGTAGATTGATCAGACCTAAAAAGGCTAATGTTCAATATCTTGGACGGTGACAACGACATAGAAGCAGGACATACACATAGTGGGAAAGTATTCCAATGCGTTCACCTTGAGAATTTGTTTAAGAAAAACTACGGAGAAGAAGGTTTATATAGCAGAGAAGAGTTAGATCTAACCGACGAAGAGCATCCAGAGCCCACCAGAACAAAAGAAGCGGAAGCTGAAGAACTGCACCAAAGCGAGCCAGAAACCTCAGGAACTATGCGAACTACTGAAGTAAGTAACACTAATCCTCCTATTGTTTCAACAATACCTAGCAGTCAGAATAGTCAGAACCACCAGAGTCTTCAGAGTACTGTTACCAGTAGCCCAACATCTACTCAGAACAAAACCCTAGTCAGCCTTATGGCAGATGAAATGAGACTCCCTATATTTAGAGGAGATGGATCTAAAGATCCAGATCAGCATTGGTTTTTGTGTGAGGCTGTATGGAATATTAAAAGTATCACCGATGAAGCCATCAAGAGAACCCAGTTCAACACTACGCTAAGGGACCGTGCATTGAGCTGGTACATGAAACTTGTCCAAGGACTAGCACAGCCTAAGCCCCTGAATGAGATCATGAATGCATTGATCGTAGAGTTTAAGAAACCTAAGTTGGAGTCACAATGTATTACAGAACTAAAAGAGATTAAACAAAAGGTAACATAACCTGTTTGGGAGTTCAACCAGATATTCAATACCCTGACATGCCGATTAACTTTCCAGATCCCCGACGAACAGAACAAAGAGCGGTTCATCGTTGCGTTGTTACCACACATAAGAATTACTTTTATGCAGCAGAAGATTGCATCTCAGGAGGAACCTTTGGATATCTCCATGAAGCTTGAATCAACACCAATGGGAGAATCTAGCTCAGCCATTAGCCAGATCATGAGCCAGCTAACTAGTTTGTCTTTACAGGTCGAGGATATGAAGAAAGATAAGGGAAAAGAAAAAAGTGAAGATATATGTTGTGTAATATGCAAATATGAAGGCCATGTAAGTAAAATTGTCCCTTATTTCATGAGTACTTGGAATCAGGGGCACTGAGCCCCTTAAAGCAAGTTAAGCTACCCTGGTGCCATGTATGCAGAAATAGGCATCGCCCAAGTGAGTGCTACTACATGCAAAAGTATGTCCAGACAACCACAAACTTGTATTGTACATTCTGTAAATCAGTGGGGCATGATGATCGGGATTGTAGAGCTTATTATATTATGCATGAAAGGTCGAGAGACATATACAAGATTCAAGGTGAAGTACAACAAGAGGAAAAACCTCCACAGTACAACTCTCCAAGGAGAGGAAATTTCACTCCTCGTGGTGGCTACAAAGGATGAGGAGGAGGAGGAGGTATGGGCCAAGGCCAAGGACAAATAATCTGTTACAATTGCGTGCAACCAAGACATTTAGCAAGGTGTTTTTAGAATCCATGCATAACCTATATTTACTATAATTCCTTTGAGCATGTCAGAGAAGAATGCCCTGTGCTGGTGGATAAACTTTAGGAAATACGAAGACCCCAGCAGAACCCACAAGTAGAAATGATATATGCAGAACCTCACAGAGAAGACCCTAGATTCGTTGTTATTACTCGAGGAGGAACTGCTACAGGGAAAGATAGACTAGCCCAAGGAAAGACTGAAAACGACCACGGAGTCAAGAAAGCTACAGAAAATACCCCAACGTTCGATGCTAAGAAAGAAAGACAGATATTCGAGGAGGCAAGAAAGGAGTTGAAAGGAAATCAAGGATATTTATCAAAGGGACAACCAGAAATCAAAGAATACGACATGCCTCGGGCGTTTGATCTGTCTGCATCACCGACAGAAGGGAAAGAGGTAAGTAAAATCATGGAATTATTGCACACTTGTGTTAAGTTGATTAAATATAAAGGCGTTGTCCAAGAATTACAAGATTTAATCAAGCAGTATGAACTAGGAAAAATAGACCCCTTACTGAATAGAGAAGTGCACCAAATTGGAAAGAGGAGAAGGACAAATAAAGAACTACACTTGAATGCTTAGATAGGAGAGTATGAGATAGACTGTGTGGTCCTCAACTTAGGGTCAAAAGTCAATGTCATGACGAAGCATACTTGGGCACTGATGGGAAAACCCAAGCTAAGATATTCCCCTATCAGGCTTCGCATGGATAATCAACAAGTTGTCAGCCCATTTGGACAATTAGAGCATGTCCTAGTGAGCGTCAATGGGGTAAGAAACTTTGCATATTTTGAGGTAATTGAAATTGTTGATGATAGTTTCCCTTACCCTGCATTGTTAGGAATTTATTGGGCCTTCGACAATTCCACTGTTATTGGTTTAAAGAAAATACGAATGACATTTGAGAAAGTTGGCCTTAGGTTCGTTGCACCTTTAGATCCAAATGAAGGTCCATGATACACAGAACCTATCAGAGAAGAAGACCACACATTTGAACTAGAAAACATCTACAAATTAACATCCAGACAACAAGATTATATCAACCCTACAGCTGACGAAAATCTAAGCTGGCGAAGTGACAACACATGTTCATCCAACTCAGAAGAAGCGTTGGAGAACTGGTAGAACCAGATGTACGAAGTATCTACAAGAATATGTGCTAGTCTAACCAAATAAGTTCGTTGGATTGGCACAATAGTGAGTAATCTACCCACATTTGATGGGTTGAACCCCTTAGAGAACTTCTTATCAGAATTTGAGACAAGTGTACCAACACAACAGAGGTTGTTGGCAATGGAGGAGGCCATGAAATCCACCCTAGCAAGATGGTGGGGGACACATAAAATCAATATTATAGACTGGACACAATGTTGAACTTTGATGACAACGTGGTTTTCAACACAAGAAGGAAGCTGGGAAGCACAATACACAGGTCGAAGCTACCCAAAGGACCATGTACGAAGCTATGAAGATGCATGGAGCGACATTCCTAGAGAAAAATGGGTACACAGATTCGTCAATACGCTGGATACCACCCCTATTAACTGGTACCTTCAAGCAGAGTTGCGCCTTGCCACTTCAGAATGGGAAGGTATGACCTAGAATTTTATAACCACTTTTTTGTTTGACAGTGAATTTCCTTATGTAGATCAAGAACTACATATGGTGAGACATAAAGTATTTGAGGAGGCATCTAGCCTCCCTTTGGAGAAAGAAGAGGATGAATGGACTACACCCCTCCAGAAACTGCAAACCTGCTACAACATTAATGCCGACAAAGATGATGACCTGAGGAAGGTGAATATCACATAAATAGAAGGTCAGAGAGATGTGGAAGGACCAGGAGTTGACCTGCCATTCATTGGATAGTCGATAAAGATAAATAAATTCAATATTAGGATAGAGGAAACACCAAAGATTTCCAATGTCGCATATTACTGGGACGCTTCTACCATTAACAAAATCATAGAATTATTGCATGAGTATTGGGACTTGTTCCCAACCAAGTTCATTGATATGAAGGGAATCAAAGGACCTACGGGAGAATTGAGAATACCTTTGAAACCAGACGCGAAGACAGTCAAGCAAAGACCCTACATATTGAACCCAAAATATAAGGAAAAAGTGAAGATTGAGCTCGACAAAATGCTAGAAGCAGGGATTATTGAACCTGTCAAAGAGTTGGAATGGATTATCCCCATGGTTGTGCAAGATAAGAAGACATGTGAGATCAAGATTTGCGTAGAACTCAAGAAGTTGAATGATTCTTGTCTACATGATCCTTTCCCTACACCTTTCACGAATGAAGTACTGGATAACGTGGGAGGCCAAGAAGTATATTATTTTACAGATGGGTTTTCAAGATACCATCAGATCTACATCGCTAAGGAGGACTGTCATAAGACCACATTTTCCACAGAGTGGGGATCCTACCAATATATAGTAATTCCATTTGGACTGAAGAATGCCCCAGCCATCTTTTCCAGGGTGGTGGTTGAAGCATTCAAAGAATTTTTTCATAAGTTTTTAGAAGCATACTTTGATGACTGGACTGCTTTTAGTTTGTTGAAAAATCATATTGAATGTCTAAGGCTAATGTTGGATAAATGCAGGCAGTGTCAAATTTATTTGAATTTGAAGAAGTGCATCTTATTTTCACCATTTGGATTATTATTAGGTCATATTGTATTCAAGAAGGATTGTTGGTGGATCCATACAAAATCACAATCATAGTTGATTTACCACCACCTACATCAGTCAAACAACTGCGCACCACGCTAGGACATACTGGCTATTACAAGAAATTTATCAAAGGATATGCTCAGATTACTGCACCAATGGAGAGGTTATTAAAGAAATATTGTCAGTATGGTTGGACAGACGAATGCCAAAAGAGCTTTGACACACTAAAACAAAAGATGGTCATTGTGCCTATTCTAGTCTTTCCCAACTGGAGCAAGGCATTTCATGTGCATGTTGATT
>ML780002.1:1524936-1560914 GCA_009831015.1 Picea engelmannii
TCATATTTTTGTCGAATGCAATAAACCCAAGTTTTTCTAGTTGCATCATCAATAAAAGTAACATAATAATGAGAGCCACCAAGAGATGATACCTGAGCTAGTCCCCATACATCTGTATGCACAAGATCTAACCTTTCATTCTTATTTTCTTTTCCGACTCTGAGAAATCCGACTCTCTTTTGTTTTCCATAAACACAATGCTCACGGAAGTCCAAATCAATTTGTTTAATATTTGGAAACAAATTTCTTTTGTGAAGTATATGCATACCCTTCTCACTCATGTGTCCCATACTATGATGCCATAGTGTTGTATCCACTCCTCTAGAATCTAAAGAGATAGAAGAGCCAGTATTACCAGTACATAAATACAATGTACCTACCTTCTCTTATTTTTCTATCACCAATGATCCTTTGATGACCTTCCACGTCTTATCTGTAAATATGGATACACAACCTTCACCTGCCAACTACCTGTTCGAAGCAATAATATAATTTCTATTGTTTGTAATCTGCCTACACAGGGTCTCTAAATTTTCATTACTCGTCACGAACATTGTCACTAAACGACACTTGTCACTTGTTGCTTTTTACATATCTTCTTTTCTATTTTTGTTTTCATGACTGTAAGCATGAAAACGCGTGGCCAGAATTGACATTTTTGTTTTGATTTGTGATTAAAGGAAGACTGCTCATGTGGTTTATTATAGAATTGTCATATTTTTTCTATGAACATATTGTCCTCCTTGTTTATGACCCTTTTGGTTCTAAGAATTCCTTGGTTTCATAAGCGCAAGACCTCCATCCATTAATATTCGATTTTTTATATTGATATTGATGGATTTTTTATTCATGAAACTTTGAATTATTCAATTTTTATTCGATGCACTTACCTTTTTAATTAATATATGAATGCACGTACTTTGGTTGTCAAAGTGTTATGATCCTAATACGTACCCAATGCCAAGGTGGCATATGAAGTACAGCATGCCATTACCCCCGAGTATGGTCTCGGGCTTCACGAATTTTCTCCCACGCGTAGTGATTAAAGCCTCTTCCCACCATTTGAACTGTCATAGCATTGTTTTGATAAGGCTCAAGGTCATGGCTCTGTGGCTTTTTATCAAACCCTACCTGTGAGTTATGTGTTTATTCCCTTCCATTCACCATGGCTCCAGTGGTAAGGATTGAGCCGAATGGCATCCAAACCCTGCTATCATATGATAACGCCAGGGACGATTTAGAAAGGAACGGTTGGCATTTGTTCATCGAAAAATTTTAGGGTTTCAATCTTTGAGTTGCCCAAGAGCTTTCCTTGACCTTCGATGGCTATAGGGAAAAGATAGGTGACGTGCAGTTAGAAGTAACATAAGGGTTCTTAATAAAATCCATGGGTTTCCCAGATGTCGGGCAAAACTGGTTCAAGAATGAGAAAGTTGAAGAGGTCCCCTGGACTTTGATGTTCACCTCATGAAAAATTACTAGTTGTGATCGAGGTATGCCAGTCTCATCCTTAAAACCTAGGAGGCATGATCTACTTGCTATTGTGAAGAAATTCATTACGTGCGAAGGAAGATTCGGATTAGTTTTCCTGTATCATTTGCACTTGCTTATGAGTTTCATTGGCTTCCCGTTGAATATGCCCTACTTCCTACTTAGAAGTCTGTATAAGATGGGTAAATGGTTTAGGAAGCAGAAGTCTAATTCGAGTTTATTTCACCATGGGCTCATTAAAATTATCCTTGTGCACCAGTTGCAATTACAAAATGATTGGTGGGATGCATTTATTTCACAAAATGGATTTGGTAATAGTGAGTTGGGACAGGTAGATAAACCGGTCATTGTTGAAACCCTTGTGAACACTACAGCCTCTTCTCCACCACTCCCGCCCTTTGATCTTTCCCCTAATAATGAATGCTCGACCTACCCTGATGTCACTCGATAGGACAATCAATCGGGTTTGCATCCAAAGGATAGCACTAAAAATGTTAAAAAACCCATAGGGAAGAAGCTAAAGGGCAGTATCGATGTTAATTTTAAGAAAAAAAGGGTTGGTCATTTGATTTCACGAAGTGTTTGAAATAAAATCAAACCATGTGAAGATACAAACAATACGATTGATGTGAGTGAAGATTCAGACTCGAAAATCGAAAGATTCCTGGCTGAAGAGGACCCTATGTCATACAGGCTCTACCTTGACCAACCCTACGATTATGTTAGCAATCTGCCTCCTTGTCTAAAGGATAATCTCGAATTTCCTGGAATCCAACTATGTGACAAGCCTACCTTTCGCGTGGATGATTCTCCAACTCTTAATGTTGCAAGTGCCAATGCACAGTCATTACAGTCACAGTGCGATGAGTGTCGATCTTGGATAGACAGGTATTATACTGATGTGCCTCTGCTACAGTCACGACTTAAATCTTTAAAAGACCAAGTGGATATGTTAACAAATGAGAACAATCTACTCCAATCCATAACCCAAGCAAAGGAGAAATGCCTAAAAACTACATGATCTGTCATTTTCAAAAATGTAGTTAAAACACTTTTTACCATCTGTTATTTCTTTTGTTTAATTAGACAGTTTGATATTCGATTTATTTTATATAAACATTATAAGAAAACAAATCAAAAAGATTATATAATAGCTTTAATGTTGTTTAAAAAATCAATTTACATTCGATTTTCACGGATTTAGATTAAAATTTGTATTTTGTACATATTATATATATTAGAAATAGAATTATTTGTGTATATTTTGCATATGATAAGTAGAGTTATTTTATAAGTATTAATTAGTTAAACTACAGATGTATATTAGATGTATGTATATTTGTTAGCGATTGTCATTTATTAGATCCCTGTTTTTATTTTAGTTATTTTTTCGCTTTCTTTAGGACTTAGATCAACGAACGAAGCCGCTAAACCCGTCGGAGTGAATTAATCCAAACATCTTGGGTTAATTGGAAAACCCCGGACTGGATTCACTCCTCTAGTTGATGAGTGGTCAATTTTTCCCGTCAACAAATGGCACTAGAAGGAGGGCCTGAAAACTATTAATGGAACGAGGAGGTCGTAAGAATCCTCCCCCACCTACCAGCTCACCTATAGTAACTAGAAGTTGTTCAGATGAAAACATTGTCCCTCAAACAACAACCACATCAAACGATGATCTGCGGATCACAGTTGAACCAGTAACTCCAAATCCTCCGAGTGGTGACATACAAGAGATTGTTCGTCAATCCCTCATAAGAATGCACAGTGCCTTACCCCGTATAAGACAACCAAACCGACCTTTGAATCAACCATTAGACTTCTCTGATATCAGAGAACAACTTGGAGGTACTGACCTTACCTTAAACCCTACAAATCCAATCCTCACTACTGTCGTAGGAGGATATGGTATTCCAGCATCACCACCCCCTTCATCTCCTTCTTCTTCTAGAGAAGAATCCTCTGACGAAGGCAGTTCCTCATCCCAGCCTTCAACACCACCCACACCTATGGCCAATGCAAACAATCCTTCCAAACTCTGGCTTGACCAAGATGCAGTGGCCATACCTGGGCCTCAGCATCCTTTGCCCAAACACCCGGAGAAATGACTCCCTAAGTTTGACCCAGACTCCAAACAAATCACTGAAGATCACATCAAAATTTTTATGTTAGCCATTAGATCCCATAGTGTTGAGCACAAAGACGTAGTCTATAGATTGTTTCCCTACACCTTTGAAGGCAATGCCTCTACCTGGTACTTTGCCCAACAACCCCACACCATCGTATCATGGGAGAGATTTGAATCCTATTTCCATGAGAAGTTCGGAGACGACAAGTCTCCTGAAGTTCTAGTCATGGAGCTTTCTAGTCTAAACATGAACCCCAAAGAAAATATCAAAGACTTTAATCAAAGGTTCTTGACATTAAAGAACCGAAAACCCACATATTTGATGCCTACCGAGAATCTTATTGTTGCATACTACATGAAAGCATTACATCAAAACATAGCCATTTGGGTAAAGAGATCCAAGAAATCCATGCTGCTAGAATCCTTCGAAGAGGCTAGTCAGATTGAGAAAGACATTCTCAGTTTAAAAGACACTACTAGCAACGCGATCGAGACTAGTTCATCTTCCAAAAAGAAAATCGAAATCCTTCCTAGACCTTCCCAAAATAAGGCTAAACCTGAGAGTTCGGATTTAGAAAACTTACAGAAAGTCGTTCAGAAATTGTCCAATCAAGTTATAGATTTGAAAAGGTCGGCTGAAGAAGCTTCTTCGAGAAAAGGGCCCTACAAACCCCCTTTTAGAAAGCCTTTTCCCACCAACCGAACTAATTCAAATAATGATGGCCTGAATCTAGAAAGCCTACAATTTGCTATTCAAACGATCTTAGAAGCACACGATAACTTGATTCCTCTCGAGATTCCTGAAGAAGTAGCTGAACAAGAGACGGTAGAAGAAGATGAATCCTCTCTGAATATTTTTGGACATTTTTAATATAGCATTTTTCAAGCTAATTTTGAAATAGTGCATCCTTACAATACTAGGAGCAAGACAACAAATAAGCCTTCTTCTGAAATTACGACGAATTTGCCTCAAAAATAGTCTAAATCAACTGAGACTAAATAGAATTTAGTAAACCCAAGTTTAGATTATGATTTAATTGAAGATCTAAAAAAGATTAGGGATAATATTTGTGTTTATGAATTATTAAAATTCCCTTTTCTTCTGCAAAAACTGTTGCAGAATATTGCAGAGAACAACAAAAATAGCAATCTGAGCAGTAACAAAGGTGTTCAAAACAGCCAAAAAATTCCTCAGAAGGCCTCCACCAAAACTACATCCGAGCCTCGTGATAAAGGAGACCTTCCTGTAAATAATGTAACGAATGTAGATAAACCAGTTTTAGAGGCTACGATTAAAAAACAACAAACTTCTACTGTTAGTACTCGTAGAAATGTCCCTCCATTTTTGTTGACTTTTGAAATTTTCAATAGGAATGTACATAACTGTATGGTAGATTCAGGTGCGTCATCTAACGTAATGCCTTGGTCTGTCTGTCAAAATATTAATGCCGAAGTTCAACCATCCATCTTGAAAATTATCCAGCTTGATCGAACTAGTGTTAAAGTGATAGGCAAATTAAAGAATGTGCTTATAAGATTGTTGTCCAATCCTAAAGTTCATCAAGTGATTGATATTATTGTTTTAGATATTCCAAAATTTTATGGTTTGTTTTTAAGTAGAGACTGGTCAGAACAATTACACGACTATTTTGCGACGGATTGGTCTCACTTGTGGCTGCCCAAGAATGGAAAGCCTAACAGAATCAAGGTAAATCGCGAATGCTATCTGAAGTTCATGGTGACTGATTTAAATGATCCCAATGAACCATTCACTCCTTCTGCCAATTCACCTGAAATACAGGGGATGGATACTTTTTTTGGTAATTTCATGGCCGAAACTTCTACCATCACTGATCTGGAACAAAAATATGAAGTTATGACATGCACGCAGTCAACAGCCTTCTCTCAGTGGTCACATACACCCGATGAAAATCAAATATGGTCTCTTTACTTTGATGGGTCAAAATATAAAAAAGGAGCTGGTGTAGGGTGCATGCTCATCGATCCAGCAGGTAATAAGAATTTGATTTCTTTCCGGTTAGAATTCGGATGTACAAACAACACGGTCGAATATGAGGCACTCCTGCAAGGCCTCAGAAAAGCATTTGATCTGAACATTCAAAATTTAACCGTATTTGGTGATTCGAAAATCGTGGTTAGACAGGTAAAAAATTATATCCACTGTTTATCTCTGCACCTTAAAAGATATAAAACTGAGGTATGGAATTTGATGAACAAGTTTTCTGCATTTAACATAAATTCTATCCCTAGATTGAATAATTCGGAAGCTGATTTGTTAGCTAACGTCGCTTCAAAATTTTTTCCTGCAGAAGGCTTATCTCTGAATGCATTTTCCGTCGAACTGTTGTTTAGACCCTCTGTCCCAGACAACATCATGAATTGGAGAGTCTTCGATGACGATCAACAAATTATAATTTTTCTGCATATGGAAGAAACTTTCCAGGGCGTGGTGATTGACGAAGGTACCCATGACAAAAATCTCTGTGACTTTACGGTATTACCAGATCCATGATCTCTAGAATATTCATCAGACAAGGTAAACTCTATCCCGAAATCTGTGGTTAGATTAGAAAAAATTTATGATCTTCACAACAAGTTCAGAAAATCTGTGAACTGTAAAACGAATAGTTCCTCCTTGATGCATGAAAAAGTAAATTTGGGAACTAAAGACAATCCTCAGTGCATTAATTTAGGGTTGGGGTGTTCTGAGAAAGAAAACGTAGCATTTATTAAGTTGTTTAAGGAATTCAAAGATGTTTTTTCCTAGACGTACGATGACCTAAAAACCTTTGATCATAACATCATACAACACATTATTCCCATGAAACCCCAAACCCAACCTTTTCAACAAAAGTTAAGGAAAATGCACCCAAAACTCCAACCAACGGTCAAGAAGGAATTAAAAAAACTCCTGAATGCTAAGATAATTTTTCCAGTTAGGCACACACAATGGGTCTTTAATCTTGTCCCTGTTAGAAAGAAGAGTGGTGAAATCCGATTATGTGTCGATTTCTGAAATATTAACCGAGCGTTTGATAAAGACAACTACCCTATCCCTCCCATGGAACAGATCCTTCAACAAGTATCTGGTTCTGAAAGATTATCCCTGCTAGATGATTTTTTAGGGTATAACCAACTTCTTATGTCTCCTCCAGACCAACTCAAAACAACCTTCCGCACTCCATGGGGCACCTACACTTATAGAAAGATGCACTTTGGACTCATAAACGCTAGTTCCACTTTTCAGAGAGCGATGGACATCACTTTCGGTGGCTTAATCCATCAATCTGTAGTAGTTTACCTAGATGACATCACTATCTTCTTGAAAAATAAACAAGATCATCTAGCCCATTTAAGATCTGTTCTATAGCAATGTCGTAAGTACGACATTTATTTGAATCCTTAAAAATCTATCTTCATAGTAGAACAAGGTAAGCTCCTCAGATTCATTGTATCGAGTGAAGGGATGATTATCGACCCTGAAATAACTCAAGTCATTTCGAAACTTCCCCCTCCCTCGTCAAAAAATTCCATGCAATCTTTCTTAGGTCAGATAAAATTTGTTAGGAGATTCGTCCCCAGCTTTTCAGAAATGGTGAGACCATTAAAAAACTTAATAAAAAAGGATGTACAGTACCATTGGGGACCTTTAGAAATCCAGGCTTTTGATTCAATAAAAAAGGCCATAATAGATGCTCCTTCTCTAATGAGCCCCGACTTTTCACAAGACTTCACCCTCTACACGTTTGCCTCTGACCGATCCTACGCTGTCGTCCTAACTCAAAATAACGTTGAAAATAACGAAGTCCCAATTGCCTTTATGAGTTCAGCCTTCAAGGGGGTGAAACTTAATTACCCAATAGTAGATCAACAAGCCTATGTTGTTTTCAAAGAAGTAAAGCACTTCCGATCTTATCTATTGAAATCTAGGATGAAAATCATTGTCCCTTACTCGGCCGTCAGAAATTTGTTAATACAGAAAGAACTAGGCGAAAAAAGGGCAAACTGGGTCACATCCTTGCAAGAATATGACATAGAAATCACCCCAGCACAAATAGTAAGAGACCAAGGTTTATGCAAGTTGTTCGTTGATTCAGTTGTAGGACAACAAGAGGAAAATGATATGTTAAATCCAGGACAACACTATCAAAATCAAATATGTTGTGCGCAAAACCCTGTTAGTCCCTGGTACAATGACATAAAATTTTGTCTTATACACGGATCAGCTCCCCGTCACCTTGATCCCACAAAAAGGAGAGAACTAAGATTAAAATCTACTTCTTTTTAGCTGATTAATGGTATTTTGTTTCGTCAAAATTTTGATGGATTACTAATGCGTTGTCTTGAGAAAGATGAAGCAGAAAAAGTCTTATTGGAATTACATGCATGGTAAGCAGGTGGGCATTTCGGTGGGGAAACCACTGCCCATAAAGTATTAAGAGAAGGTTATTACTGGACTACCCTTTTTAAAGACGCTCATGCTTTATGTCGCAAGTGTGTGATTTGTCAAAAATCATCTGGACGGGTATAGAAACCAGCTTTCCCTTTGCAATCAGTTTCGGTAGACTCCCCTTTTCAGCAGTGGGGTCTGGATATTATAGGCCCAATCAATATGTCATCCTCGCAGTAGCATAAATATATCATAACAGCCACAAATTACTTCACCAGGTGGTCTGAGGCTGCCCCATTAAAATTTGTAAATACCAACCAAGTAATATCCTTCTTGAATTCAAATATTATTACTTGTTTCAGTATCCCTGAATGCCTTGTATTTGATAATGCTTCTTATTTTTCGTCTCTTGAAATGAGTGATTTCGCTCTAGAAAAAGGAATTAAATTAAAGTAATCTGCCAGCTATTACCCCCAAGGAAACGATTTGGTAGAATCAACTAATAAAAATATGATCAAAATTATCAAGAGAACGGTCTCCGAAAACCATAAAAATTGGCATAACGCATTGTTAAATGCAATCTGGGCTGATAGAGTAACTCTTAAAACTGTTGTGGGAAACTCACCTTTCTTTCTCGTTTACGGCAGGGAGGTGATTCTTCCACCACATGTCATTATTCCATCTCTGCAGTTATCGCAGAAAGTACAGGAAGAAGATTGTCCCCCTTTGGAGAGTCGAATTAACGCTTTGTTAAAATTAGAAGAAGTGAGGGCTCAAGCAAAATGGAAATTGGATCAACATCAACTCATTGTTAAAAACTGGTTTGATTCCAATTCTGCCTCTAACAGAAATTTTGAGGTAGGTGACCTTGTCCTAAAATGGGACAAACCTCATGAGGGAAAAGGAGAGCATACTAAGTTTTAGAACTTTTGGTTAGGACCATTTTTAATTGCTGAGAAATTGGGTCCTAGTTCCTTTCGATTACAGAATTTAGAGGGACAAGCAGACACCTTTCTAGTGAATGGCCAAGCTCTAAAAAGGTACTTTGCCTGATGACGCTCCCATGCACACTGTGTAAATATTTTATGTTTTGTTTGTTGTTTGTTTTCCTTTCCTGGTTTGTTTTTATTTTTATTTTATGCTTATCGGTCTTTATTTTTTAAACACACATGTCTGCATCACGGGCTAGCTCAGACAAAGAGAACAGAAAAATTTCCCCTGGACTTTGATGTTCACCTCACGAAAAATTACCAGTTGCGATCAAGGTATCCCAGTCTCATCCTTAAAACCTAGGTGGCATGATCTGCTTGCTATTATGAAGAAATTCATTATGTGCAAAGGAAGATTCAGATTTCCTGTATCATCTGCACTTGCTTATGAGTTTCATTGGCTTCCCATTGAATATGCCCTACTTCCTGCTTAGAAGTCTGTATAAGATGGGTAAATGGTTTAGGAAGTAGAGGACAGATTCAAGTTTTTTTCACCATGGGTTCATTAAAATTATCCTTGTGCACCAGTTGCAATTACAAAATGATTGTTGGTATGCATTTATTTCATCAAATGGATTTGGTAACAGTGAGTTGGGACAGGTAGATAAACCGGTCATTGTTGAAACCCTTGTGAACACTACAGCCTCTTCTCCACCGCTCCTACCCTGTGATATTTCCCCTAATAATGAACCCTTGACCTACCCTGATGTCACTCGATAGGACAATCAACCAGGTTCACATCCAAAGGATAGCACTAAAAATGTTAAAAAACCCACAGGGAAGAAGCTAAAGGGAAGTATTGATGTTAATTTTAAGAAAAAAAGGGTTGGTCATTTGATTTCATGAAGTGTTTGAAATAAAATCAAACCCTGTGCAGATACAAACAATACGATTGACGTGAGCGAAGATTTAGACTCAGAAATTGAAAGATTTCTGGCTGAAGAGAACCTTGTGTCAAACGGGCTCTACCCTGACCAACCCTACGATTATGTTAGCAATCTGCCTCCTTGTCTAAAGGATAATCCTGAATTTCCTGGCATCCAACTCTATGACAAGCCTACCTTTCACGTGGATGATTCTCCAACCCTTAATGCTTTCAGTGCCAATGCACAGTCATTACAGTCATAGCATCATGAGTGTCGATCTTGGATAGACATGTATTATACTGATGTGCCTCTGCTACAGTCACGACTTAAATATTTAAAAGACCAAGTGGATATGTTAACAAACGAGAACAATAGACTCTAATCCATAACCCAAGCAAAGGAGAAACGCCTAAAAACTACAGGATCTGTCATTTTCAAAAATGTAGAGGCAGCCACAGCTATCATAAATTCCAATGTTTCTTGACATAATTCGGTTTGTGATTTGAGGTATGAATTAGTTAGAATAATCATTTGTTGTTTTTAGAGTAGGATATTTGGTTTGATTAGATAAACTTTTTTTATTATTAGAATTAGTTTCTTTTATTTTTTAAGATTGCATTTGCTATTTTAACTAGCTACAGAATTATGAGATTTTGTAGCCAGATAGAAAATTTTGAATGGTTTGATTTGACAATTGAAAACAAATCTGAAACCTTTTCATTTTTATTTGTTTTCAGGATTATTGAGGATCCCATGATTTTCAAGAAGATATGTGGCACTGTTGAGATCTCCCATCCATATCAACTTTGTGTTTTTAGTAAATAGATTAGGCTATTTGTAGTTTTTGATATGCAGTGAAATCAGGGTGGTTGCATCCCCCATATTTTTGGAACAAATTTGATATTATCAATAGGAAAAAGTTTTGTTTCCTGGAACCTATATAAGCATGTTATTTTGTAAACAAGGAATCATCTTAGCCTGTGGAAATACTATGGATTTTTCATTTACAGACTTGAATGGAATATAATACACGTCACAGCTTTAGCTTTTCCGTATTGTGGTTTTATTCAAGTCATGTTTATTTCAATTTGTAAATAGATTATGATTGCTTTCGCTATCATGATTTACTACAAGCTAGTATAATAAAAGTTTATATATTATCCATCTTTCATGTTCTAGATTTAACACATGGTAATCATTCGTTCAAACTTCAATTAAGAGATTTATCTTTATCTTTGATTGAACGTTTATACGCAAGTTCTCACAGCAAGATATATCTTATTGTGGCTGCTTGTAAAATTATGAGATTGTTGTGATCGTATCTCTTATGTGTTCTGTCATTCGAATTCCATCATTATTGCTTCATATTTATTGGGAGAAATCTTAAGATCTGTCGCAGGTTTACCTCGTCAGATAAGGTGACTGGATGCTACACATCGAACAGATATTGGATGCGACAACAGGTCAGCCTATTATTTTCATTAGCATAATAAATATAGAAGTTCTCTGAAGTTAAAACACTTTTTACCTTCTGTTATTTCTTTTGTTTAATTAGATAGTTTGATATTCGATTTCTTTTATATAAACATTATAAGAAAACAAATCAAAAAGATTAGATAATAGCTTTACTGTTGTTTAAAAAATCAATTTACATTCGATTTTCACGGATTTAGATTAAAATTTGTATTTTGTACATATTATATAT
The DNA here is from genome assembly GCA_009831015.1 of Picea engelmannii. Taxonomy (NCBI): domain Eukaryota; kingdom Viridiplantae; phylum Streptophyta; class Pinopsida; order Pinales; family Pinaceae; genus Picea; species Picea engelmannii. The sequence goes on from ML780002.1 coordinate 1,536,527, forward strand.
ATTAGAAATAGAATTATTTGTGTATATTGTGCATATGATAAGTAGAGTTATTTTATAAGTATTAATTAGTTAAACTACAGATGTATATTAGATGTATGTATATTTGTTAGCGATTGTCATTTATTAGATCCTTGTTTTTCTTTTACTTATTTTTCCGCTTTCTTTAGGACTTAGATCGACCAACGAAGCTGCTAAACCTGTCAGAGTGAATTAATCCAAACAACTTGGGTTAATTGGACAACCCCAGACCGGATTCACTCCTCTAGTTGATGAGCAGTCAATTTTTCCCGCCAACAAATGGCGCTAGAAGGAGGGCCTGAAAACTATTAATGGCACAAGGAGGTCGTAAGACTCCTCCCCCACCTACCCGCTCACCTATAGTAACTAGAATACGACAACATTGTCCTTCAAATAGAAGCCACATCAAACGATGATATACGGATCACGGTTGAACCAGTAACTCCAAATCCTTCAAGTGGTGACATACAAGAGATTGTTCGTCAATCCCTCATAAGAACGCACAGTGCCTTAGCTCGTATAAGAAAACCAAACCGACCTTTGAATCAACCATTAGACTTCTTTGATATCAGAGAACAACTTGGAGGTACTGACCTTACCTTAAACCCTACAGATCCAATCCTCACTCCTGCAGCAGGAGGATCTGGTATTCCACCATCACCACCCCCTTCATCTCCTTCTTCTTCTAGAGAAGAATCCTCTGACGAAGGTAGTTCCTCATCCCAACCTTCGACACCACCCACACCTATGGCCAATGTGAATAATCCTGCCAGACCCTGGCTTGACCAAGATGCAGTGGCCATACTTGGGCCTCAACATCCTTTGCCCAAACACCTGGAGAAATGGCTCCCTAAGTTTGACCCAGACTCCAAACAGATCGCTGAAGATCACATCAAAAAGTTTATGTTATCCATTAGAGTCCGTAGTGTTGAGCATGAAGACGTAGTTTGTAGATTGTTTCCCTACACCTTTGAAGGCAATTCCTCTACCTGGTACTTTTCCCAATAGCCCCACACCATTGTATCATGGGAGAGATTTGAATCTTGTTTCCTTGAGAAGTTCAGAGACGAAAAGTCTCCTGAAGTTCTAGACATGGAGATTTCTAGTCTAAAAATGAACCCGAAAGAAAATATCAGACTTTAATCAAAGGTTCTTGACACTAAAGAATCAAATCCCCACAGATTCGATGCCTGTTGAGAATCTTATTGTCGCATACTACATGAAAGCATTACATCAAAGCATAGCCATTTGGGTAAATAGATCCAAGAAATCCACTTTGTTAGAAGCCTTCGAAGAGGTCAGTCAGATCGAGAAAGACATTCTCATTTTAAAAGACACTACTAGCAACGAGATAGAGACTAGTTCATCCTCCAAAACAAAAATTGAAATCCTTCCTAGACGTTCCTAAAACAAGGCTCAACCTGAGAGTTCAGATTTAGAAAACTTACAGAAAGTCGTTCAGAAATTGTCCAATCAAGTTATAGATTTGAAAAGGTCGGTTGAAGAAGATTCTTCGAGCAAAGGGCCCTACAAACCCCCTTTTAGGAAGCCTTTTCCCACCAACCTACCTAATTCAAATATTGAAGGCCTAAATCTAGAAAGCCTGCAATTTGCTATTCAAACAATCCTAGAAGCACACAATAACTTGATTCCTCCCAAGATTCCTGAAGAAGTAGCTGAACAAGAGACGATAGAAGAAGATGAATCCTCTCCGAATATTTTTAGATATTTTTCAGATAGCATTTTTCAAGCTAATTTCAAAACAGTGCATCCTTACAATACTAGGAGCAAGACAACAAATAAGCCTTCTTCCGAAATTACTACGACTTTGCCTCAAAAACAGTCTAAATCAACTGAGACTAAACAGAATTTAGTAAACCCAAGTTTAGATTATGATTTAATTGAAGATATAAAAAATCTTAGGGCTAATATTTATGTTTATGAATTATTAAAATTCCCTTTTCTTCTGCAAAAAATGTTGCAGAATATTGCAGAGAATAGCAAAAATAGCAATCCGAGCAGTAACAAAGGTGTTCAAAACAGCCCCAAAATTCCTCAGAAGGCCTTCGCCAAAACTACATCCGAGCCTCATGATAAAGGATACCTTCCTGTAAATAATGTAACGAATGTAGATAAACCAGTTTTAGAGGCTGCGATTAAAAAACAACAAACTTCTATTGTTAGTACTCACAGAAATGTCCCTCCATTTTTGTTGACTTTTGAAATTTTCAATAGGAATGTACATAACTGTATGGTAGATTCAGGTGTGTCATCTAATGTAATGCCTTGGTCTGTCTATCAAAAGATTAATGACAAAGTTCAACCATCCAGTTTGAAAATTATCCAGCTTGATCGAACTAGTGTTAAAGTGATAGGCGAATTAAAGAATGTGCTTATAATATTGTCGTCCAATCCTAAAGTTCATCAAGTGATTGATATTATTTTTGTATATATTCTAGAAGTTTATGGTTTATTTTTAAGTAGAGACTGGTCAGAAAAATTACACAACTATTTTGCGACAGATTGGTCCCACTTGTGGCTACCCAAGAATGGAAAGCCTAACAGAATCAAGGTAAATTGTGAACACTATCTGAAGTTCATGGTGATTGATTTAAATGATCCCAATGAACCATTCACTCCCTTTGCCAATTCGCCTGAAATACAGAGGATGGATACTTTTTTCAGCAATTTCATGGTCGAAACTTCTACCATCACTGATCCAGAACAACAATCTAAATTTATGACATGCATGCAGTCAACAGTGTTCTCTCAGTGGTCACATGCACCCGACGAAAATCAAATATGGTCTCTTTACTTTGATGGGTCAAAATCTAAAGAAGGAGCTAGTGCAGGGTGCATGCTCATCGATCCAGCAGGTAATAAGACTCTGGTTGCTTACCGGTTAGAATTCCAATGTACAAACAACATGGTCGAATATGAGGCACTCCTGCAAGGCCTCAGAAAAGCATTAGATCTGAACATTCAAAATTTGATTGTCTTTGACGATTCAGAAATTGTGGTTAGACAGGTAAAAAATTATATCCACTGTTTATCTCTGCACCTTAAAAGCTATCAAACTGAGGTATGGAATTTGATGAATAAGTTTTATGCATTTAACATAAATTATATTCCTAGATTGAATAATTCGGAAGCTGATTTGTTAGCTAATGTCGATTCAAAACTTTTTCCTGCAGAAGGCTTATCTTCGAATGCATTTTTTGTCGAACTGTTGTTCAGACCGTCCGTCCTAGACAACATCACGAATGGAAGAAACTTTCTAGGGCGCGGTGATCAACGAAGGTACCCATGACGAAAATATTCATGACTTTACAGTAATACCATATCCGAAATCTCCAGAATCTTCATCAGACATGGTAAACTCTATCCCGAAATCTTTGGTTAGATTAGAAAAAAATTATGATCTTCACGACAAGTTCAAAAAATCTATGAACTGTAAAATGAATATTTCCTCCTCAACGCATGAAAAAGTAAATTTGGGAACTAAAGACAATCCACAGTGCATTAATTTAAGGTTGGGGTGTTCTGAGAAAGAAAAGGTAGCATTTATTAAGTTGTTTAAGGAATTCAAAGATGTTTTTGCATGGACGTACGACAACCTAAAAACCTTTGATACTAACATCATACAACAAGTTATTCCCATGAAACCCCAAACCCAACCTTTTCAACAAAAGTTAAGGAAAATGCACCCAAAACTCGAACCAATGATCAAGAAGGAATTAAACAAACTCCTGAACGCTAAGATAATTTTCCCAGTTAGGCACACACAATGGGTCTCTAATCTTTTCCCTGTTAGAAAGAAGAGTGGTGAAATCCGACTATGTGTCGATTTCCGAAATCTTAACCGAGCTTCTGATAAAGACAACTACCCTGTCCCTCCCATGGAACATATCCTTCAATAGGTATCTGGTTCTGAAAGATTATCCTTGCTAGACGGTTTTTCATGGTATAACCAAGTCCTTATGTCTCCTCCAGACCAACTCAAAACCACCTTCTGCACTCCATGGGGCACATATGCTTATAGAAAGATGCCCTTTGGACTCATAAACGTCGGTTACACTTTTCAGAGAGACATGGACATCATTTTCCATGGCTTAATCAACAATATGTAGTAGTTTACCTAGATGACGTCATTGTCTTCTCAAAAACTAAACAAGATCATCTAGCCCATTTAAGATCTGTTCTACAACAATGTCATAAGTACGACATTTATTTAAATCCTTAAAAATATATCTTCGTGGTAGAACAAGGTAAACTCCTCAGATTCATTGTATCGAGCGAAGGGATGATTATCGACCCTGAAAGAACTCAAGTCATTTTGAAACTGCCCCCTCCCTCGTCAAAAAAGTCCATGCAATTTTTCTTAGGTCAGATGAACTTTTTTAGGAGATTCATGCCCAGCCTTTTAGAAATGGTGAGACCATTACAAAACTTAATAAAAAAGGATGTATAGTACCATTGGGGACCTTTAGAAAGCCAGTCTTTTGATTCAATAAAAAAATCCATAATAGATGCTCCTTCTCTAATGAGCCCCAACTTTTCGCAAGACTTCACCCTCTACACGTTTGCCTCCGACTGATCCTACGTTGCCGTCCTAACTCAAAAGAACGCTGAAAACAATGAAGTCCCAATCGCCTTTATGAGTTCAACCTTCAAGTGGGAGGAACTTAATTACCCAATAGTATATCAGCAAGCCTATGCTATTTTCAAAGCAATAAAGCACTTCCTATCTTATCTTTTGAAATCTAGGATGAAAATTATTGTCCCTTACTCGGCCATCAGAAATTTGTTAGTACAGAAAGAACTAGGCAAAAAAATGGCAAACTGGGTCACATCCTTGCAAGAATATGACATAAAAGTCACCCCAACACAAATAGTAAAAGGCCAAGGTTTATGCAAGTTGGTCACTAATTCAGCTGTAGGATAGCAAGAGGAAAATGATATGTTAAATCCAGGACAACACTATCAAAATCAAATCTGTTGTGCGTAAAACCCTGTTAGTCCCTAGTACGATGACATAAAATTTTGTCTTATATAGGGATCAGCTCCCCATCACCTTGATCCCACAAAAAGGAGAGCACTAAGATTAAAATCTGCTTCTTTTCAGCTGATTAATGGTATTTTGTTTCGTCAAAATTTTGATGGAGTACTAATGTGTTGTCTTGAGAAAGATGAAGCAGAAAAAGTCTTATTGGAATTACATGCAGGGGAAGCAGGTGGGCATTTTGGTGGGGACACAACTACCCATAAAGTATTAAGAGAAGGTTATTACTCGCCTACCCTTTTTAAATATGCTCATGCTTTATGTCGCAATTGTGTGATTTGTCAAAAAGCATCTGAATGGATACAGAAACCAGCTTTCCCTTTGCAACCAGTTTCGGTAGACTCCCCTTTTCAGCAGTGGGGTCTGGATATTATAGGCCCAATCAATCCGCCATCCTCGCATCAGCATAAATATATCATAACAGCCACAGATTACTTCACCAGGTGGTTCGAGGCTGCCCCATTAAAATCTGTAAATACCAACCAAGTAATATCCTTCTTGAATTCAAATATTATTACTCATTTCGGTATCCCTGAATGCATGGTATTTGATAATGATTCTTATTTTTCATCTCTTGAAATGAGTGATTTCGCTCTAGAAAAAGGAATTAAATTAAAGTACTCTGCCATCTATTACCCCCAAGGCAACAATTTGGCAGAATCAACTAATAAAAATATGATCAAAATTATCAAGAGAACGGTCTTCGAAAACCATAAAAATTTTCATAACGCATTCTTAAATGCAATCTGGGATGATAGAGTAACTCCTAAAACTGTTGTGGGTAACTCACCTTTGTTTCTTGTTTATGGCAGGGAGGTGATTCTTCCACCACATGTCCTTCTTCCATCTCTGCAGTTATTGCAGAAAGTACAGGAAGAAGACTGTCCCCCTTTGGAGAGTCGAATTAACGCTTTGTTAAAATTAGAAGAAATGAGGTCTCAAGCAAAACGAAAATTGGATCAACATCAACTCATTGTTAAAAACTGGTTTGATTCCAATTCTGCCTCTGACAKAAATTTTGAGGTAGGTGACCTTGTCCTAAAATGGGACAAACCTCATGAGGGAAAAGGAGAGCATACTAAGTTTCAGAACTTGTGGTTAGGACCATTTTTAATTGCTGAGAAATTGGGTCCCAGTTCCTTTCGATTACAGAATTTAGAGGGACAGTCAGACACCTTTCTGGTGAATGGCCAAGCTCTAAAAAGGTACTTTGCCTGATGACACTCCCATGCACACTGTGTAAATATTTTCTGTTTTGTTTTTTGTTTGTTTTCCTTTGCTAGTTTGTTTTGATTTTTCCTTTATGCTTATTGGTCTTTCTTTTTGAAACACACATGCCTGCATCACGGGCTAGCTCAGACGAAGAGAACAGAAAAATTTCCCCTCCAAAATGACTATTGAAAGTTGTTTAAATATCAATTGTGGTATTTCTTTGAGTTTGTAGCCATGTTGAAGATAACTTGTTGTTTGAAAAGCGTTTCTTGATTCCAATCTACAACTGAAGGTATTCACGATCATCCATAAAAATTCTTTTTACGCTGTCCCTGTTCCTTAAGAGAACAACTCAAAGATGTCTCTCTGCTCTTGAAAGTCGATTTTATTAACAAACTATTTCTAGATCTTAATGAAGGACAACTAAGAAATATCTTCAAGGTCCGTGACTTACTAAGATGTGTCCAAAAACTAGAATTTTAAGCGTCACCCCGCTCTATTAAATATCTTTAAAACTAAATAAATCCTCAGAGAGTTGTGGGAAGTTATTGTAAACCCATCGGGATACTGAACAGGTCTGCTGGCAGTGGGTAAATGCATGCATGATGCCAAGATAACTTTGTTGGGGTACTAAACATGCCCACTAGCAGCAAAGCAATGTTAGGTAAAAGAAAATTCTTAGATATGAATTCTTTTTTACCTTAAATGTCCTTCATTCTTATCTGGAACTTATTGGCAAGATACAGATATCAGAGTGGGTTAATTGACATCCCTATTGAGGCTATAGACGCCTACTGGCAGAAGTGGCCCTGTCAACAGTATTGAAGAGTTTAACTTTAACATCATGACTCTCTTCTGTTAAGATTGTCGTCAGTTTTCATCTCTTTAAAAATGACAGTTGTCTGAAACTAGAATGCATTATAATTATTTACGATGTTCAGACAGCTTTTCAGTTTTTTTCAATTCGAAGTTTTTTCTGATTATCCTAATCTGAACTCGTCATTTGGCAGAGATAACTGCTTCTCCCAGCGTGTCACCATTGTTGGCAGCAATAGTATAATTTATATTGTCTATAAGTTGCCTACATAGTGTCTCTAAATTTTAATTACTCATCATGAGCATTGTCACTAAACGACACTTGTCACTTGTCTCTTTTTACATATCTTCTTTTTTATTTTTGTTTTCATGACTATAAGCATGAAAACTCGCGGCTGGAATTGACATTTTTGTTTTGATTTGTGATTAAAGGAAGACTGCTCATGTGGTTTATTATAGAATTGTCATATTTTTTCTATGAACATATTGTCCTCCTTGTTTATGAACCTTTTGGTTCTAAGCATGCCTTGGTTGCATAAGCACAAGACCTCCATCCATTAATATTCAATTTTTTATATTGATATTGATGGATTTTTTATTCATGAAACTTTGAATTCTTTAATTTTTATTCGATGCACTTACCTTTGTAATTAATCTATGAATGCACATACTTTGGTTGTCAAAGTGCTCTGATCGTAATTTGTACCCAATTCCAAGGTGGCATACGAAGTACAACATGCCATTACTCCCGAGTATGGTCTAGGGCTTCACAATTTTGCTCCCACGCATGGTGATTAATGCCTCTGCCCACCGTTTGAACTATCATAGCATTGTTTTGATAAGGCTCAGGGTCATGGCTCTGTGGCTTATTATCAAAACCTACCTATGAGTTCTGTGTTGATTCCCTTCCATTCGCCATGGCTCCAGTGGTAAGGATCAAGCCGAATGGCATCCAAACCATGCTATCATATGATAACGCTAGGGACGATTTAGAAAGGAACAGTTGGCATTTGTTCATCAAAAAATTTAAGGGTTTCAATCTTCGAGTTGCCCAAGAGTTTTCCTTGACCTTCGATGGTTGCAGGGAAAAGATAGGTGACGTGCAGTTAGACGTAGMGGAAGGGTTCTTAAGCCAAGCCACGGTTTTGCCAGTTGTCGGGAAAAAATGGTTCAAGACTGCGAAAGTTAAAGAGGTCCCATGGACTTTGATGTTCACCTCACGAAAAATTACTAGTTGTGATCGAGGTATGCAAGTCTCATCCTTAAAACCTAGGTGGCATGATCTGCTTTCTATTGTGAAGCAATTCATTACGTGCAAAGGAAGATTCAGATTAGTTTTCCTGTATCATCTGCGCTTTCTTATGAGTTTCATTGGCTTCCCGTTGAATATGCCCTACTTCCTGCTTAGAAGTATGTATAAGATAGGTAAATGGTTTAGGAAGTAGAGGTCTGATTCGAGTTTATTTAAGAATGGGCTCATTAAAATTATCCTTGTGCACCAGTTGCAATTAAAAAATGATTGTTGGGATGCATTTATTTCACAAAATGGATTTGGTAACAGTGAGTTGGGACAGGTAGATAAACCGGTCATTATTGAAACCCTTGTGAACACTACATCCTCTTCTCCACCACTCCTTCCCTGTGATCTTTCCCCTAATAATGAACCCTTGACCTACCCTGATGTCACTCGACAGGACAATCAACCGGGTTCACATCCAAAGGATAGCACTAAAAATGTTTAAAAACCCACAGGGAAGAAGCTAAAGGGAAAATTTAATGTTAATTTTAAGAACAAAAGGGTTGGTCGTTTGATTTTATGAAGTGTTCGAAATAAAATCAAACCATGTGTAGATACAAACAATACGATTGATGTGAGTGAAGATTCAGACTCGGAAATCGAAAGATTCCTGGATGAAGAGGACCCTGTGTCATACAGGCTCTACCCTGACCGACCCTACAATTATGTTAGCAATTTGCCTCCTTGTCTAAAGGATAATATCGAATTTACTGGAATCCAACTCTGTGACAAGACTACCTTTCGCGTGGACGATTCTCCAATCCTTAATCCTGCCAGTGCCAATGCACAGTCATTACAGTCACAGTGTGATGAGTGTCAATCTTGGATAGACAGGTATTATACTGATGTACCTCTTCTACAGTCACGACTTAAATATTTAAAAGACCAAGTGGATATGTTAACAAACGAGAAAAATAGACTCCAATCCATAACCCAAGAAAAGGAGAAATGCCTAAAAACTACAGGATCTGTCATTTTCAAAAAGGTAGAGGCAGCCATAGCTATCATAAAATCCAAAGTTTCTTGACATAATTTGGTTTTTGATTTGAGGTATGAATTAGTTAGCATAATCATTTGTTTTTTTTAGAGTAGGATATTTGGTTTGATTAGATAAACTTTTTTTATTATTAGAATCAGTTTCTTTTATTTTTTAAGATTGCATGTGCTATTTTAACTAGCTACASAATCATGAGATTTTGTAGCTAGTTAGAAAATTTCGAATGGTTTGATTTGACAATTGAATACATATCTGGAACCTTCTCATTTTTATGTGTTTTCAGGATTATTGAGGACCCATGATTTCCAAGAAGATATGTGGCACTGTTGAGATCTCCCAGCCATATCAACTTTGTGTTTCTAGTAAATATATTAGGTTGTTGGTAGTTTTTGATATGCAGTGAAATCAGGGTGCTTGCATCCCCCATATTTTTGGAACAGATTTGATATTATCAACAGGAAACAGTTTTGTTTCCTAGAACCTATATAAGCATGTTATTTTGTAAACAAGGCATCATCCCAGCCTGGGGCAAGACTATGGATTTTTCATTTACAGACTTGAATGGAATATAATACTCGTCACATCTTTAGCTTTTTCGTATTGTGGTTTTATTCAAGTCATGTTTATTTCAATTTGTAAATAGATTATGATTGCTTTCGCTGTCATCGTTTACTACAAGATGGTAGAATACAAGTTTATATATTATCCATCTTTCATGTTCCATATTTAACACATGGTAATCATTCATTCAAACTTGAATTACGAGATTTATCTTTATCCTTGATTGAATGTTTATACGCAAGTTATCACAACAAGATTTATCTTATTGTGGCTTCTTGTAAAATTATGAGATTGATGTGATCGTATCTCTTATGTGTTCTGTCATTCGAATTCCATCATTATTGCTTCATATTTATTGGGAGCAATCTTAAGATGTGTCACAGGTTTACCTCGTCAAATAAAGTGATTGGATGCTACACATCGAACAGATATTGGATGTGACAATAGCTCAGCTTGTTATTTTCATTAGCATAATAAATATAGAAGTTCCTTGTAGTTAAAACACTTTTTACCATATGTTATTTCTTTTTTTTAATTAGACAGTTTGATATTCGATTTCCTTTATATAAACATTATAAGAAAACAAATAAAAAAGATTAGATAATAGCTTTACTGTTGTTTAAAAAATCAATTTACATTTGATTTTCACGGATTTAGATTAAAATTCATATTTTGTACATATTATATATATTAGAAATAGAATTATTTGTGTATAGTGTGCATATGATAAGTAGAGTTATTTTATAAGTATTAATTAGTTAAACTACAGATGTATATTAGATGTATGTATATTTGTTAGTGATTGTATTTTATTAGATCCTTGTTTTTCTTTTAGTTGTTTTTTTGCTTTCTTTAGGACTTAGATCGGCCAACGGAGCCGCTAAACCCATCGGAGTGAATTAATCCAAACGGCTTGGGTTAATTGGACTACCCCGGACATGATTCTCTCCTCCAATTGACGAGCGGTCAATTTCGCCCGTCAACACTACCCTGTAGAGATTTCACCCCACACCATCGTATCATGTGGTGGTCTGAGGCTGCCCCATTAAAAGCTGTAAATACCATCCAAGTAATATCCTTCTTGAATTCAAATATTATTACTCGTTTTTGTATCCCTGAATGCCTGGTATTTGATAATGCTTCTTATTTTTCGTCTCTTGAAATGAGTGATTTCGCTCTAGAAAAAGGAATTAAATTAAAGTACTTTTCGAGCTATTACCCCCAAGGCAACGGTTTGGCAGAATCAACTAATAAAAATATGATGAAAATTATCAAGAGAACGGTCTCTAAAAACCATAAAAATTGGCATAACACATTGTTAAATGCAATCTCGACTGATAGAGTAACTCCTAAAACTATTGTGGGTAACTCACCTTTCTTTCTCATTTACGGCAGGGAGGTGATTCTTCCACCACATGTCCTTCTTCCATCTCTGCAATTATCGCAGAAAGTACAGGAAGAAGATTGTCCCCCCTTTGGAGAGTCGAATTAACGCTTTGTTAAAATTAGAAGAAGTGAGGTCTCAAGCAAAATGGAAATTGGATCAACATCAACTCATTGTTAAAAACTGGTTTGATTCCAATTCTGCCTCTGATAGAAATTTTGAGGTAGGTGACCTTGTCCTAAAATGGGACAAACCTCATGAGGGAAAAGGAAAGCATACTAAGTTTCAGAACATGTGGTTAGGACCATTTTTAATTGTTGAGAAATTGGGTCCCGGTTCCTTTCGATTATAGAATTTAGAGGGACAGCCAGACACCTTTCCGGTGAATGGCCAAGCTCTAAAAAGGTACTTTTCCTGATGACGCTCCCATGCACACTATGTAAATATTTTTTGTTTTGTTTGTTGCTTGTTTTCCTTTGCTGGTTTGTTTTGATTTTTCCTTTATGCTTATCGGTCTTTCTTTTTGAAACACACATGCCTACATCATGGGCTAGTTCAGACGAAGAGAACAGAAAAATTTCCCCTCCAAAATGACTGCTGAAAGTTGTTTAAACATCAATTGTGGTATTTCTCTGAGTCTGTAGCCATGTTCAAGATAACTTGTTGTTTGAAAAGTGTTTCTTGATTCCAATCTGCAACTGAAGGTATTCACGATCATCCATATAAAATCTTTTTACACTGTCCCTGTTCCTTAAGAGAACAACTCAGAGATGTCTCCCTGCTATTGAAAGTCGATTTTATTAACAAAATATTTCTAGATCTTAATGAAGGAAAACTAAAAAATTTCTTCAAGGTCTGTGACTTACTAAGATGTGTCCAAAAACTAGAATTTTCAGCATCACCCCGCTCTATTAAATATCTTTAAAACTAAATAAATCCTCAGAGAGCTGTGGGAAGTGATTTTAAACCCACTGGGATACTAAACAGGTGTGGTGGCAGCAGGTAAATGCATGCATGATGCCAAGATAACTTCGTCGGGGTACTGAACAGGCCCGCAGGCAGCGAAGCAATGTCAGGTAAAAGAAAATTCTTAGATATGAATTCTTTTTTACCTTAAATGTCCTTCGCTATGATCTGGAACTTCTTGGCAGGATACATATATCAGAGTGGGTTAATTGACATCCTTTTCAAGGCTATGGACGCCTGCTGACAGAAGTGGCCCTGTCAACAGTATTGAAGATTTTAACTTTAACATCGTGACTCTCTTCTGTTAAGATTTTCGTCAGTTTTCGTCTCTTTAAAAATGACAGTTGTCTGAAACTGGAATGCATTATAATTATTTACGATGTTCAGACATCTTTTTGATTGTTTTTTATTCGAAGTTTTTTCCAATTATCCTAATCTAAACTCGTCATTTGGAAAAGATAATTGCTTCTCCCAGCGTGTCGCCATTGTTGGCAGCAATAATATAATTTCTATTGTTTGTAAGTTGCCTACACAGGGTATCTAAATTTTCATTACTCGTCATGAGCATTGTCACTAAACGACACTTGTCACTTGTCTCTTTTTACATATCTTCTTTTTTATTTTGGTTTTCATGACTGTAAGCATGAAAACTCACGGCTGGAATTGACATTTTTGTTTTGATTTGTGATTAAAGGAAGACTGCTCATGTGGTTTATTATAGAATTGTCATATTTTTGCTATGAACATATTGTCCTCCTTGTTTACGACCCTTTTGGTTCTAAGCATGCCTTGGTTGCATAAGCGCAAGACCTCCATCCATTAATATTCGATTTTTTATATTGATATTGATGGAATTTTTATTCATGAAACTTTGAATTATTCAATTTTTATTCGATGCACTTACCTTTGTAATTATTCTATGAATGCGCATACTTTGGTTGTCAAAGTGCTCTGATCCTAATACGTACCCAATGCCAAGGTGGCATATGAAGTACATCATGTTATTACTCCCGAGTATTGTCTCGGGCTTCATGATTTTTCTCTCACGCATGGTGATTAACGCCTCTTCCCAACATTTGAACTGTCATAGCATTGTTTTGATAAGGCTCGGGGTCATGTCTCTGTGGATTTTTATCAAACCCTACCTATGAGTTCTGTGTTGATTCCCTTCCATTCACCATGGCTCCAGTGGTAAGGATCGGGCTGAATGGAATCCAAGCCCAGCTATCATATGATAACGCCATAGATGATTTAGAAAGGAACGGTTGGCATTTGTTCATCAAAAAAATTTAGGGTTTCAATCTTTGAGTTGCCCAAGAGTTTGCCTTGAACTTCGATGGCTGAAGGGAAAAGATAGGTGACATGCAGTTAGAAGTAACAGAAGGGTTCTTAAGCCAAGCCATGGGTTTGCTAGCTGTTGGGAAAAAATGGTTCAAGAATGTGAAAGTTGAAGAGGTCCCCTGGACTTTGATGTTCACCTCACGAAAAATTACTAGTTGCGATCGAGGTGTGCCAGTCTCATCCTTAAAACCTAGGTGGCATGATCTGCTTGCTATTGTGAAGCAATTCATTACGTGCGAAGGAAGATTCGGATTAGTTTTCCTGTATCATCTGTGCTTGGTTATGAGTTTCATTGGCTTCCCGTTGAATATGCCCTACTTCCTGCTTAGAAGTATGTATAAGATGGGTAAATGGTTTAGGAAGAAGAGGTCTGATTCGAGTTTATTTCAGCATGGGCTCATTAAAATTATCCTTGTGCACCAGTTGAAATTATAAAATGATTGTTGGGATGCATTTATTTCACAAAAGTGATTTGGTAACAGTGAGTCGTGACAGGTAGATAAACTGGTCATTGTTGAAACCCTTCTGAACACTACAACCTCTTCTCCACCACTCCTGCCTTGTGATATTTCCCCTAATAATGAACCCTCGACCTACCCTGATGTCACTCGATAGGACAATCAACTAGGTTCGCATCCAAAGGATAGCACTAAAAATGTTAAAAACCCCACAGGGAATAAGCTAAAGGGAAGTATTGATGTTAATTTTAAGAACAAAAGGGTTGGTCATTTAATCTCATGAAGTGTTTGAAATAAAATCAAACCTTGTGCAGATACAAACAATACGATTCATGTGAGCGAAGATTCAAACTCGTAAATCGAAATATTCCTGGCTGAAGAGGACCCTTTGTCATACAGGCGCTACCCTGACCGACCCTACGATTATGTTAGCAATCTGCCTCCTTGTCTAAAGGATAATCCTGAATTTCCTGGCATCCAACTCTATGAAAAGCCTACCTTTTGTGTGGATGATTCTCCAACCCTTAATGTTGTCAGTGCCAATGCACAGTCATTACAGTCACAGTGTGATGAGTGTCGATCTTGGATAGACAGGTATTATACTGATGTGCCTCTGCTAAAGTCACGACTTAAATATTTAAAAGACCAAGTGGATATGTTAACAAATGAGAACAATAGACTCCAATCCATAACCCAAGAAAAGGAGAAACGCCTAAAAACTACAGGATCTGTCATTTTCAAAAATGTAGAGGCAGCCACAGCTATCATAAATTCCAAAGTTTCTTGACATAATTTGGTTTGTGATTTGAGGTATGAATTAGTTAGCATAATCATTTGTTGTTTTTAGAGTAGGATATTTGGTTTGATTAGATAAACTATTTTTATTATTAGAATTAGTTTCTTTTATTTTTTAAGATTGCATGTGCTATTTTAACTAGCTACAGAATCGTCAGATTCTGTAGCCATTTAGAAAATTTCGAATGGTTTGATTTGACAATTGAAAACATACCTGAAACCTTCTCATTTTTATTTGTTTTCAGGATTATTGAGGATCCCATGATTTCCAAGAATATATGTGGCACTGTTGAGATCTCCCAGCCATATCAACTTTGTGTTTTTAGTAAATAGAATAGGTTGTTGGTAGTTTTTGATATGCAATGAAATCAGGGTGGTTGCACCCCCCATATTTTTGGAATAGATTTGATATTATCAACAGGAAACAGTTTTGTTTCCTGGAACCTATATAAGCATGTTATTTTGTAAACAAGGCATCATCTTATCATGGGGCAAGACTATGGATTTTTCATTTACAGACTTGAATGGAATATAATACTCGTCACAGCTTTAGCTTTTCCGTATTGTGGTTTTATTCAAGTCATGTTTATTTCAATTTGTAAATAGATTATGATTTCTTTCGTTGTCATGGTTTACTACAAGCTGGTAGAATAAAAGTTTATATATTATCCATCTTTCATGTTCCAGATTTAACACATAGTAATCATTCGTTCAAACTTCAATTAAGAGATTTATCTTTATCTTTGATTGAACGTTTATACGCAAGTTCTCACAGCAAGATTTATCTTATTGTGGCTACTTGTAAAATTATGAGATTGATGTGATCATATCTCTTATGTGTTATATCATTCGAATTCCATCATTATTGCTTCATATTTATTGGGAGCAATCTTAAGATATGTCGTAGGTTTACCTCGTCAGATAAGGTGACTGGATGCTACACATCAAACAGATATTGGATGCGACAACAGGTTAGCCTGTTATTTTCATTAGCATAATAAATATAGAAGTTCCCTGTAGTTAAAACACTTTTTACCATATATTATTTCTTTTGTTTAATTAGACAATTTGATATTCGATTTATTTTATATAAACATTATAAGAAAACAAATAAAAAAGATTAGATAATATCTTTACTGTTGTTTAAAAAATCAATTTACATTTGATTTTCACGTATTTAGATTAAAATTTGTATTTTGTACATATTATATATATTAGAAATAGAATTATTTGTGTATATTGTGCATATGATAAGTAGAGTTATTTTATAACTATTAATTAGTTAAACTACAGATGTATATTAGATGTATGTATATTTGTTAGCGATTGTCATTTATTAGATCCTTGTTTTTCTTTTAGTTATTTTTTCACTTTCTTTAGGACTTAGATTGGCCAACGGATCCGCTAAACCCATCGAAGTGAATTAATCCAAATAGCTTGGGTTAATTGGACAACCCCGGACCGGATTCATTCCAGCTGATGAGCAGTCGATTTCGTCTGTCAACAAATGGCGCTAGAAGGAGGGCCTGAAATCTATTAATGGCACGAGGAGGTCGTAAGACTCCTCCCCCACCTACCCGCTCACCTATAGTAACTAGAATTTGTTCATATGACAACATTGTGCCTCAAACAACAACCACATCAAATGACGATCTACGGATCACGGTTGAACCAGTAACTCCAAATCCTTCGGGTGGTGACATACAAGAGATTGTTCTTCAATCCCTCATAAGAACCCATAGTGACTTAGCCCGTATAAGACAACCAAACTGACCTTTGAATCAACCATTATACTTCTCTGATATCAGAGAACAACTTGGAGGTACTTACCTTACCTTAAACCCTACAGATCCAATCCTCACTACTGCAGTAAGAGGATCTTGTATTCCATCATCACCACCCCCTTCATCTCCTTCTTCTTCTGGAGAAGAATCCTCTGACGAAGGTAGTTCTTCATCCCAGCCTTCGACACCACCCACACCTATGGCCAATGCAAACAATCCCGCCAGACCCTTGCTTGAACAAGATGAAATGGCCATACCTGGGCCTCAACATCCTTTGCCCAAACACCCAGAGAAATGGCCCGGAGAAATGGCTCCCTAAGTTTGACCCGAACTCCAAACAGATCGTTGAAGATCACATCAAAAAGTTTATGTTATCCATTAGACTCCATATTGTTGAGCACAAAGACGTAGTCTGTAGATTGTTTCCCTACACCTTTGAAGGCAATGCCTCTACCTGGTACTTTTCCCAACAACCCCACACCATCGTATCATGGGAGAGATTTGAATCATATTTCCTTGAGAAGTTCGGAGACGAAAAGTCTCCTGAAGTTCTAGTCATGGAGCTTTCTATTCTAAAAATGAACCCCAAAGAAAAGATCAAAGACTTTAATCAAAGTTTCTTGACACTAAAGAATCAAATCCCCACAGATTCGATGCCTACCGAGAAACTTATTGTCGCATACTACACAAAAGAATTACATCAAAACATAGCCATTTGGGTAAAGAGATCCAAGAAAGCCACACTGTTAGAAGCCTTCAAAGAGGCCAGTCAGATTGGGAAATACATTCTCAGTTTAAAAGACACTACTAGCAATGAGATAGAGACTAGTTCATCTTCCAAAAAGAAAATCGAAATCCTTCCTAGACCTTCCCAAAACAAGGCTCAACCTGAGAGTTCAGATTTAGAAAACTTACAGAAAATCGTTTAGAAATTTTCCAATCAAGTTATAGATTTGAAAAGGTCGGTTGAAGAAGCTTCTTCGAGAAAAGGGCCCTACAAACCCCCTTTTAGGAAGCCTTTTCCCACCAACCGACCTAATTCAAATACTGAAGGCCTAAATCTAGAAAACCTGCAATTTGTTATTCAAACGATCCTAGAAGTACATGATAACTCGATTCCTCCCGAGATTCCTAAAGAAGTAGTTGAACAAGAGACGGTAGAAGAAGATGAATCCTCTCCGAATATTTTTGGACATTTTTCAGATAACATTTTTCAAGCTAATTTCGAAACAGTGCATCCTTACAATACTAGGAGCAAGACAACAAATAAGCCTTCTTCCGAAACTATGACGACTTTGCCTCAAAAACAGTCTAAATCAACTGAGACTAAATAGAATTCAGTAAACCCAAGTTTAGATTATGATTTAATTGAAGATCTAAAAAAACTTAGGGCTAATATTTCTATTTATGAATTATTAAAATTCCCTTTTCTTCTGCAAAAAATGTTGCAGAATATTGCAGAGAACAACAAAAATAGCAATCTGAGCAGTAACAAAGGTGTTCAAAACAGCCCCAAATTTCCTCAGAAGGCCTCCGCCAAAACTACATCCAAGCCTCATGATAAAGGAGACCTTCCTGTAAATAATGTAACGAATGTAGATAAACCAGCCTCAAAGGCTACAATTAAAAAACAACAAACTTCTACTGTTAGTACTCGCAGAAATGTCCCTCCATTTTTGTTGACTTTTGAAATTTTCAATAGGAATGTACATAACTGTATGGTAGATTTAGGTGTGTCATCTAACGTAATGCCTTGTTCTGTCTGTCAAAAGATTAATGCCAAAGTTCAACCATCCATCTTGAAAATTATCCAGCTTGATCGAACTAGTGTTAAAGTGATAGGCGAATTAAATAATGTGCTTATAAGATTGTCATCCAATCCTAAAGTTCATCAAGTGATTGATATTATTTTTGTAGATATTCCAGAATTTTATGGTTTGTTTTTAAGTAGAGACTAATCAAAACAATTACACGGCTATTTTGCGACAGATTGGTCTCACTTGTGGCTGCTCGAGAATGGAAATCCCAAAAGAATCAAGGTAAATCGTGAATGCTATCTGAAGTTCACAGTGACTGATTTAAATGATCCCAATGAACCATTCACTCCTCCTGCCAATTTTCCTTAAATACAGAGGATGGATATTTTTTTCGGCAATTTCATGGCCGAAACATCTGCCATCACTGATCCGGAACAACAATCTGAAGTTATGACATGCATGCAGTCAACAACCTTCTCTTAGTGGTCACATGCACCCGACGAAAATCAAATATGGTCTCTTTACTTTGATGGGTAAAAATCTAAAGAAGGAGTTGGTGCAGGGTGCATGCTCATCGATCTAGTAGGTAATAAGACTCTGATTTCTTGCCGGTTAGAATTTGGATGTACAAACAACACGGACGAATATGAGGCACTCCTAGAAGGCCTCATAAAAGCATTAGATCTAAACATTCAAAATTTGACTGTCTTTGGTGATTCGGAAATCATAGTTAGACAGGTAAAAAATTATATCCACTGTTTATCTCTGCACCTTAAAAGATATCAAACTGAGGTATGGAATTTGATGAACAAGTTTCTGCATTTAACATAAATTCTATTTCTAGATTGAATAATTGGGAAGCTGATTTGTTAGCTAACGTTGCTTCAAAACTTTTTCCTGCAGAAGGCTTATCTCCGAATGCATTTTCCATTGAACTGTTGTTCAGACCATCCGTCCCAGACAACATCACGAATTGGACAGTCTTCGATGACGATCAACAGATTATAAGTTTTCTTCATATGGAAGAAACTTTCCAAGGCACGGTGATCGACAAAGGTACCCATGACGAAAATCTTCGTGACTTTATGGTAATACCAGATCTGAGATCTCAAAAATCTTCATCAGACATGGTAAAATCTATCCCGAAATCTGTGGTTAGATTAGAAAATTTTTATGATCTTCATGACAAGTTCAGAAAATCTGTGAACTGTAAAACAAATAGTTCCTCCTTGATGCATGAAAAAGTAAATTTGGGAACTAAAGACAATCCATAGTGCATTAATTTAGGGTTGGGGTGTTCTGAGCAAGAAAAGGTAGCATTTATTAAGTTGTTTAAGGAATTCAAAGATGTTTTTGCCTAGACGTACGATGACCTAAAAACCTTTGATCCTAACATCATACAACACGTTATTCCCATGAAACCCCAAACCCAACCTTTTCAACAAAAGTTAAAGAAAATGCACCCAAAACTCGAACCAACGGTCAAGAAGGAATTAAACAAACTCCTGAATGCTAAGATAATTTTCCAGGTTATGCACACACAATAGGTCTCTAATCTTGTCCCTATTAGAAAGAAGAGTGGTTAAATATGACTATGTGTTGATTTCAGAAATCTTAACCGAGCGTCTGATAAAGACAACTACCCTGTCCCTCCCATGGAACAGATCCTTCAACATGTATCTGGTTCTAAAAGATTATCCTTGCTAGACAGTTTTTCAGGGTATAACCAAGTCCTTATGTCTCCTCCAGACCAACTCAAAACCACCTTCCGCACTCCATGGGGCACCTATGCTTATAGAAATATGCCCTTTGGACTCATAAACACTGGTGCCACTTTTCAGAGAGGGATGGACATCGCTTTCCACGGATTAATCAATGAATCTGTACTAGTTTACCTAGATGATGTCACTATCTTCTCGAAAAATAAACAAGATCATCTAGCCCATTTAAGATCTGTTCTACAGCGATGTCGTAAGTACGACATTTCTTTAAATCCTAAAAAATCTATCTTCGTAGTAGAACAAGGTAATCTCCTCGGATTCATTGTATCGAGCGAAGGGATAATTATCGACCCTGAAAGAACTCAAGTCATTTCGAAACTGCCCCCTCCCTCGTCAAAATAGTCCATGCAATCTTTCTTAGGTCAGATAAACTTTGTTAGGAGATTCATCCCCAGCTTTTCAGAAATGGTGAGACCATTACAAAACTTAATAAAAAACGATGTACAGTACCATTGGGGAACTTTAGAAAGCCAGGATTTTGATTCAATAAAAAAGGACATAATAGACTCTTCTTCTCTAATGAGCCCCAACTTTTCGCAAGACTTCACCCTCTACACGTTTGCCTCTGACAGATCCTACGATGTCGTCCTAACTCAAAAGAACGCTGAAAACAACGAAGTCCCAATTTCCTTTATGAGTTCAGCCTTCAAGGGGGTGGAACTTAATTACCCAACAGTAGATCAACAAGCCTATGATGTTTTCAAAGCAGTAAAGAACTTCTCATATTATCTGTTGAAATCTAGGACGAAAATCATTGTCCCTTACCTGGCTGTCAGAAATTTGTTAGAACAGAAAGAACTAGGCGAAAAAAGGGCAAACCGGGTCACATCCTTGCAAGAATATGACATAGAAATCACCCCAGCACAAATAGTAAGAGGCCAAGGTTTATGCAAGTTGGTCACTGATTTGGCTATAGGAGAGAAAGAGGAAAATGATATGTTAAATCCAGGACAACACTATCAAAATCAAATCTGTTGTGCGCAAAACCCTGTTAGTCCCTGGTACGATGACATAAAATTGTGTCTTATACATGGATCAGCTCCCCGTCACCCTTATCCCACAAAAAGGAGAGCACTAAGATTAAAATCTTCTTCTTTTCAGCTGATTAATGGTATTTTGTTTTGTCAAAATTTTGATGGAGTACTAATGCGCTGTCTTGAGAAAGATGAAGCAGAAAAAGTCTTATTAGAATTACATGCAGGGGAAGAAGGTGGGAATTTCGGTGGGGACACCACTACCCATAAAGTATTAAGAGCAGGTTATTACTGGATTGCCCTTTTTAAACATGCTCATGCTTTATGTCGCAAGTGTGTGATTTTTCAAAAAGCATCCGAACGGATACAGAAACCAGCTTTCCCTTTGCAACCAGTTTCGTTAGACTCCCCTTTTCAGAAGTGGGTTCTAGATATTATAGGCCCAATCAATCTGCCATCGTCGCAGCAGCATAAATATATCATAACAGCCACAGATTACTTCACTAGGTTGTCTGAGGCTGCCCCATTAAAAGATGTAAATACCATCCAGGTAATATCTTTCTTGAATTCAAATATTATTACTCGTTTCGGTATCCCTGAATGCCTGGTATTTGATAGTAATTCTTATTTTTCGTCTCTTGAAATGAGTGATTTCTCTCTAGAAAAAGGAATTAAATTAAAGTACTATGCCGGCTATTACCCCTAAGGCAACGGTTTGGCAGAATCAACTAATAAAAATACGATCAAAATTATCAAGAGAACGATCTCTGAAAACCATAAAAACTGGCATTACGCATTGTTAAACGCAATCTGGGCTGATAGAGTAACTCCTAAAACTATTGTGGGTAATTCACCTTTCTTTCTCGTTTACAGCAGGGAGGCGATTCTTCCACCACATGTCCTTCTTCCATCTTTGCAGTTATCGCAGAAAGTACAGGAAGAAGATTGTCCCCCTTTGGAGTGTCGAATTAACACTTCTTTAAAATTAGAAGAAGTGAGGGCTCAAGCAAAACGGAAATTGGATCAGCATCAACTCATTGTTAAAAACTGGTTTGATTCCAATTCTTCCTCTGACAGAAATTTTGAGGTAGGTGACCTTGTCCTAAAATGGGACAAACCTCATGAGGGAAAAGGAGAGCATACTAAGTTTCAGAACTTGTGGTTAGGACCATTTTTAATTGCTGAGAAGTTGGGTCCCAGTTCCTTCCGCTTACAGAATTTAGAGGGACAGCCAGACACCTTTCCATTGAATGGCCAAGCTCTAAAAAGGTACATTGCCTGATGATGATCCCATGCACACTGTGTAAATATTTTCTGTTTTGTTTGTTGTTTGTTTTCCTTTCCTTGTTTGTTTTGATTTTTCCTTTATGCCTATCGGTCTTTCTTTTTGAAACACACATGCTTGCATCATGGGCTAGCTCAGACGAAGAAAACAGAAACATTTCCCCTCCAAAATGACTGTTGAAAGTTGTTTAAACATCATTTGTGTTATTTCTCTGAGTTTGCAGCCATGTCGAAGATAACTTGTTGTTTGAAAAGCATTTATTGATTCCAATCTACAATTGAAGGTATTCATGATCATCCATAAAAATTCTTTTTACGTTGTCCCTGTTCCCTAAGAGAACAACTCAGAGATGTCTCCCTTCTCTTGAAAGTCAGTTTTATTAACAAACTATTTCTAGATCTTAATGAAGGACAGCTAAGAAATTTCATCAAGGTCTGTGACTTACTAAGATGCGTCCAAAAACTAGAATTTTCAGTGTCACCCCGCTCTATTAAATATCTTTAAAACTAAATAAATCCTCAGAGAGATGTGGGAAGTACTTGTAAACCTATCGGGATACTGAATAGGTCTGCTGGCAGCGGGTAAATGCATGCATGATGCCAAGATAACTTCGTTGGGGTACTGAACAGGCCCGCTGGCAGCGAAGCAATGTCAGGTAAAAGAAAATTCTCAGATATGAATTCTTTTTTACCTTAAATGTCCTTCATTCTGATTTGGATCTTCTTGACATGATACAGATATCAGAGTGGGTTAATTGACATCCATGTCGAGGCTATGGACACCTACTGGCAGCAGTGGCCCTGTCAACAGTATTGAATATTTTAACTTTAACATCGTGACTCTCTTTTGTTAAGATTGTCGTCAGTTTTCATCTCTTTAAAAATGAAAGTTGTCTGAAACTGGAATGCATTATAATTATTTACGATGTTCAGATAGCTTTTTGGTTGTTTTCGATTCAAATTTTTTTTCTGATTATCCTAATCTGAACTCATCATTTGGCAGAGATAACTGCTTCTCCCAGCGTGTCACCATTGTTGGCAGCAATAGTATAATTTCTATTGTCTGTAAGCTGCCTACATAGCGTCTCTAAATTTCAATTACTCATCATGAGCATTGTCACTAAACGACACTTGTCACTTGTCTCTTTTTACATATCTTCTTTTTTATTTTTGTTTTCATGACTATAAGCATGAAAACTCGCGGCTGGAATTGACATTTTTGTTTTGATTTGTGATTAAAGGAAGACTGCTCATGTGGTTTATTATAGAATTGTCATATTTTTTCTATGAACATATTGTCCTCCTTGTTTATGACCCTTTTGGTTATAAGCATGCCTTGGTTGCATAAGCACAAGACCTCCATCCATTAATATTCAATTTTTTATATTGATATTGATGGATTTTTTATTCATGAAACTTTGAATTATTCAATTTTTATTCAATGCACTTACCTTTGTAATTAATATATGAATGCACATACTTTGGTTGTCAAAGTGATCTGATCATAATTTGTACCCAATGCCAAGGTGGCATACAAAGTACAACATGCCATTACTCCTGAGTATGGTCTAGGGCTTCACGATTTTTCTCCCACGCATGGTGATTAATGCCTCTGCCCACCGTTTGAACTATCATAGCATTGTTTTTATAAGGCTCGGGGTCATGGCTTTGTGGATTTTTATCAAACACTACCTGTGAGTTCTATGTTGATTCCCTTCCATTCGCCATGGCTCCAATGGTAAGGATCAAGCTGAATGGAATCCAAACCTTGCTATCATATGATAACACCAGGGATGATTTAGAAAGGAAGAGTTGGCATTTGTTCATCGAAAAATTTAAGGGTTTCAATCTTCGAGTTGCCCAAGGGTTTGACTTGACCTTCGTTGGTTGCAGGGAAAAGA
>ML780002.1:1580454-1590827 GCA_009831015.1 Picea engelmannii
GAGGATATGGAGTTCACTATAGTTTAAAATTTCTTAAATATTTCTAACCTACAAGGTTACATATAAAATAAATAATGCAATATAGAAGATGAAATACTCAAAGAAAATGTGTCTAAACTGAAATATGTGCTCAGGTGGTACAAAAACTATTTGATAATACTTATTTCAATGGGTCAATGAGAATGTATGGCTTGAGAATTTATGGCTTTGATGTAAGAGTTTCACATGGTGTATTTTACAAATACAAAACACAATCCTAAGACTCTAACACAACTCTATTGACCTTCACTCAAATAGTTAAATAGTAATTAGGCCTTCAAAGTGCTTCAATGTATGGTGATGAAACCCACCATAGAAAACACATGAAGGCATGAGAGGCACTATGATTCCATTATAGTTTAAAATGAAAGGGGTCCTATGGGAAAAAAAATCCTCTATCTCCAAGTTCATTCTCATAACTCATATTTTTCTACAATGTGCCTTAAATGAAGCCATATACCTTCTTTGACTTATCAACCAATCCTTGAATCTATGTAAGAGGTTGGTGGGGAAAGTATTTTCACATAATAATGGGAGAATGGATTGAGTACAATATGCATGCCATGGGAAGTGTAAGATTACTACATTCTGCTAGTTATAGGTAATGTCATCCATCATTTCCACCAATGATATCATTGTCATTGACTCTAACATTGTGGGAAGAAAATATAGTTAATCATTCACTATCAATTATATAATCTTTATATCCTTGAGAGACAAATATATTTCTTTTAGGAAATTATTAGAAAGAATATGATAGATCAATCTCTTTCTATCCACACTAAAGAGAACTAGAGAGAATAATATATCTAAGGGACCATGAAGTAAATAAAGTGAATATATTTCTTATGTTGCATGTTGTAGTGGAAGAGAGTTCCCTATCTATCGCATGATGAATCATATTCTTGTAATGCTTTGTGTTAAGAAGGTAAGGTAAGAATGTGAGTAGAAAGGTTGGGATGAGAAATATAGAATCTTATTGCTTGGTTTTTTCACCATGGTTGACTCATAGCCTAGGTTGGTGGTGGTATATACACTAGATGGTTGTGGTTCAATGGAAATTTTTTCTTACATGACCAATCTCTTAGACCAATTTTTGTTAAAAGATAAGTCTCAATTTTTTGTTTATAAATATGCAAAATTACTATTACTCCCACTCATAAAACATTATGTGTTATGCATGCTATGTGTCATTTTTTTTTCCGGTTTTGAATTTAAGTATACAAGGAAATGAAGAAAACTTTCATGATGCAAGAGAAGAAAATGATTTACACCTTTTCGGAAATGTGTTTTGGATCATGGAGGTGTCCACCCTTCAAACCTACATTTTTCAAAGACATTAAAAGGTTAAATGACTGAATAATAGCTAAAAATCTATGAGTAAATAACCATATACAAGTGCAAAGGAAGGCTACTAGGTGGGCTTGAAACAAGAGAACTCTTAGCTCACACATACACAATACATAAGATAAGACGCCATGTAAAACTCAAGTGCACCACTATCTAAGGGAGTTTTATCCTTTGGAATACATTGTGCAAGAAGATTAGATATGAAGTCTACCTAATAAAATATCATCCCATGCTTGAGCACCCCATGCATAATCAAAATCCATCTTAACCATATGTATCTAGTGCATCGTCTACCATACCAAAGGTTCAAGAGAATTGCTAAGGCTTGAAGTTCTCATCAAAATGGAGGGAGGCCATGAAGCCTAAGGAAATGGCTGGAGGATATGGAGTTCACTATAGTTTAAAATTTCTTAAATATTTCTAACCTACAAGGTTACATATAAAATAAATAATGCAATACAGAAGATAAAATACTCAAAGAAAATTTGTCTAAAATGAAGTATGTGCTCGTGTGGTACAACAACTATTTGATAATACTTATTTCAATAGGTCAATGACAATGTATGGCTTTGATGTAAGAGTTTCACATGGTGTATTTTACAAATACAAAACACAATCCTAAGAATCTAACACAACTCAATTGACCTTCACTCAAATAGTTAAATAGTAATTAGGCTTTCAAAGTGATTCAATGTATGGTGATGCAACCCACCATAGAAAACACATGAAGGAATGAGAGGCACTATGATTCCACTATAGTTGAAGATGAAAGGGGACCTATGGGAAAATAAATCCTCTATATCCAAGGTCATTCTCATAACTCATATTTTTCTACAATGTGCCTTAAATGAAGCCATATACCTTCCTTGACTTATCAACCAATCCTTGAATCTATGTAAGAGGTTGGTGCGGAAAGTATTTTCACATAATAATGGGAGCATGGGTTGAGTATAATATTCATGCCATGGGAAGTCTAAGAGTCCTACATTCTGCTAGTTATAGGTAATATCATCCATCATTTCCACCAATGATATCATTGCCATTGACTCTAACACTGTGGGAAGCACTCTAACATTAATTCTCTACATATTTCATGTTTTATTCTCCGTTTCCAACCCATACCAATTTGTAAATTAACCAAAATCAACATCAAGAAGAGGAAAATTGTAGACTTTGGATGAAATATAGTGGTTGTAGGTTAGCATATAGGATAGGGAAGATAACAACTCATCATTCACCATCCATTATATACTCTTTATATCCTTGAGAGACAAATATAATTCTTTTAGGAAATTCTTAGAAAGAATACAATAGATCAAGCTCTTTCTATCCACACTAAAGAGAACTAGAGATAATAATATATCTAAGGGGCCATGAAGTTGTTGGCAGCCAATCCACTTTTTTCACTATTTTATAAGCTGCCTACACCAATGTTTTGCAAACATCTATTTTTCGTCGCAATTTTCAAATAAACGACACTTTTATTTTTGCGACATTTGCACATTTACCTTCATTTTGTTTTCACGACTGTAAGCATGAAAACTTAGTCTTTCGAAGTCGCATTGGAATAATTATTTGAACTGTCATGATCCTTCTTGTCAATATGCATATTGCACTTACTTTTCACTTATCGTTATGCAGCTGGAAAAACTTTCGAACTATACTCATTGGACATTCTTGTATTGATTGTGTGACTTGGTTTCATTGAGCTTGTAATGCATTGGCATTTGGATTTGCATTTTATTCGACCTACTTGACCATTGGTTTCATGAAAATACATAGGGGTTATGATTAAATCTTTTATATATGTCTTTTGATATAATGCCTATGTTAATGTTTTCATAACTATTGGTATGTTGATTATATGAAGACCCTTTGGAACCTTGGTTAAACTATTGATATGAGTTGTTACAATACATTGGCGCATGGTTAAATATTTGGCATTGGTTTCAAATCATATGTTGATGGTTTAAAACTATGGCATAATGTTTCAATTGCGCACATTGGTTTATACACTTGCCACTATTTATATTGGTCAGCCAAGTGACATAATTGTTGAACTATAGAATAATGGGTAGAAAAGCTATGAGCCGGCAGTTGTACTTTGGCAATAACTATTTTGCATGGCAGAGATAAACTCCACCACCTTCGCACGATGGCATTTATGCCTATCCCTTATCCCCGTTTACCTCTGTTAGCTCGGGTAACCCTTCCTGCATTTTTCTCTTTTGTGTGCTATGATCCAAACCTTGGGATTACCATGTTCTCGGCTCCATGGTACCAGTCGTTCGAATCGTGCCAAACGGAAACCAAGCCTTGTTAATGTTCGACAATGCCTGGAAGGACTTGGGAGATAATGGATGGCTCACCTTCGTGTAGCGATTTGAGGGTTTTAATCTAATTGTGGCACAACAGTTCACTCTGACTTTTGATGGCTGTAGAGCCAAGGTGGGAAACATACAATTGGAAATTGATGAGAAGTTTATTAGTTCTTCTACAGGGTTACCTGCCATGGTCCAGCATTGGTTCAAGAATTCGAAAGTAGAAGAGGTTCCATGGCCACTACTGTTCGTCTCCGGAAAGGTCACCTTGTGTGACAGAGGTATGCCCATCTCTGCACTTAAACCACGATAGCATGATACTTTGATGATAGTCAAACAGTTCGTGACCTGTGAAGGTCGATATGGACTTTTGTTTCTCTACCACCTACGTTTGTTAATGAATTTTATGGGATACCCGTTGAATATGCCCTTTTACTTTCAGCGCAGCCTATATAAAATGTCGAAAAGGTTTAAAAAGGAGAAGGATGACAGTAGCATGTTCCACTATGGACTTATTAAACTTATCATTGTTCATTACTTGAGTTTACACGGTGATAGATGGAGATATTTCATCGCTCAAAATGGTTTTGATGATACAGACCCTGTCCAGGTTGACAAGCTTGTGGTAAATGAAACCAAGGCCGGGCCACCCGTGCCCTTCCATATCCTATTTCCCTCTCCTAAGACTTCGGTCGACCCTGCTATTAAATTACCAGACATTGGAACTGAGAAGGCCGAGGCTATAAAGAAACCTATGAGAAAAAAGGCTAAGGCAAACCCTACTGCTAATGCCAAGGGTAAAAAGAACGTTCGGCTTATTTCGAGAATGGCTAGGAACAAACCTAAACCCTCTTCTGAGTCAAATCCTATCGTCCTAAGTGAGGATTCAGACTCTAACGTAGAACGTTTCTTATCCAGTGAGTACCCCTACTCACAGGGTTTATGCCCCAAACCACCTTATGATTTCGTGACGAATCTTCCCCCATGCCTAAGGAATAACCCTGGCTACCCTCGTATTAAATTGCCTAACGAAACCCTCAGCAATATGTCCAAACCCTCACCTAATTTTTCGAAACCCACACAGTTTCCCTGTGACCAATGTAGGTATGATTTTAGAGGCTAAATTTCGCTCATGGGCTAATTTTCCATGGTTTTTACAAAAATGAGATTCGCTATTTTAAAAATGATTCGCCCAAATTCTATAGGATAAAATTATTTTACCTTAAAAATTGCCAAAATTTTATAGAAACTATATAAAATCCTTAGAAATTTGAATATTTTTACAAAAACATCGCCAATCATTTATAGTTGGGATATGAAGGATTAGTAAGATTCGCCAAGGTTTCTACATTTTAAAATAAATTTCAATCCTTAAAATCATCACTGGACCAATGTGATTTATGGTTGGAACGATACTACATCAATGTTCCCCTACTCCAATCGAAAAATTCAATTGTTGGAAGATCAAATTGCAGTGTTGACCAGCCAAAGAGACCAACTCCAGGCAATTGATAAGAAGTAGAAGACAACCGGCTCCATCGTTTTCAAGAATGTTGAATCAGCCACAGTCGTTGTCAGCTCCAAATTGTCATGATTAAGCCATCTGCTCGCCATACAGGTATGGATTTTGATATCGTTTTAGTTTTGTGAGTGACCATGAGTAATATAGTGATTGAAATTTGGTCTTCGAATAGCTCTGTTTATATTTTGAAATGGCTCTGTCATAATGTGTTCATCCTGTATATTTTTTTCTTTGCTAAAAATGAATGGAATTTCGTTTTGGATATATGATTTGATCATTCCCAGTATAGCCATTGATAGATTTTTATTGGATTTGAATGGTCTTCATTTGGATTTAATTTGTTAGTTTGTCTGATTGAGTTAACGAAGTTAATGGTTTGCTTTCAATTCAATTCGTTTTGTATCCACTCCGAACAGGAAGTTTTTCATGCTCAATTTAGAATACGATCATGTTTGGATTTGATTTCGTTATGATTCATATGCTATGATTGGCGAATGATTTCGTGAGTTTGGTTGTTACGATCTTTTAATGTGTTGTGTCATATAATTTTCAAAGATGGAATACAACTCTGTTCGATTTGGATTTGGAAAATACGACTCTGTTTTTATGGAAACAATGCTCTCATTTAAGCCTGTGCAAATAATACTCACGCCTGAATCATGGAACGATTATGATTTGCAATGACTATGTTAAACTCCAGTTGTTCGATTCGCTTGCTGGATTCGTATCATAAATGCTGCTCTGTTTGATTTTAAATTTGCAAAACGAATTCATTGACTTTGTTATCTCTATCAAATTCAGTTATAATTCATTTGAATGGAACGATTTTGATTAGAGTCAATCGATCTTGTTTCCCCAATTTGTAATAACAAACGATCGGATCCTGTTATGATTTCATTTGAATTGATTTTCGTGGTATGAATCGTTTGCTTTATCAATACAATTACAGAGATTTGTAAATCATCTTGCTTGGATTCCATCATATCTCCTGTTGATAAAGCAGTATAAAAATTTCCCCCGATTTGTTTTGATTATATCGATTTCAAATTGATATCAAACGATTTCACAACTGTTAATTATGATTATGTTCGTTCGATTTTGTGGTAACAAAAGAAACAGAGTACGCATATTTCTATGATCATTTGACTGATCTCGATCCTGTTTGATTTCGAATGGTATAACAATTTCAACTTCAATGATTCGTTTTCAAATAGTTATTGGATGTTAATTGAATTTAATTCTTTAAAAGATTTTCAATCGATTTTAATGCTGATTTTGTGTCTTATTTAGACCAGCTACAGAATCGCAAGATTCTATAGCTAGTCTGTAGAGTTATATTTTTATCATTTTATTAATAAAGGATCCTTCTAACTTGTCCATTTTTTAACCTTTTCAGGTAAATTTGAATTGCATGGGATATGTTGGACAGTCTAGGGGATATTTGTGTGTTTAGTTTTATTGTAGATTCCTAGTTTAGTGAAACTGGGGAAATCTTCCCAGATTTATGTAAACAGTTTGATAACTTCCACAGGGAGGTTTTACCCTATGGAAAAATTATAAATACTTATTATTTTTTGTAATAAGGATCATCCTCACTTGTGGGAGAACCAGGCTATGTATTTCTAATACAAACTGAGACAAGAGTTGATGTTTTGCTACAGCTTTCGCTTTCATAATATCAATCTTTTGTTTCAAGTTTATGCATGTCGCTTTGAAGTTGATTATAGACTACTTTAGCTATCATAGTCTATTGCAGAATGATATGAATTAATTAATGTCTCATCCATATCTGATTTCTTTCATTACCTTAAAAATACAACAATTATTTTGTTTCAGTTAATGAATGACAAATTTCTCTTCTTCGTTAATTGAATCATTTCATATAAGTCTTTGCATACGGGTTTATCTAATTGTGAAGATTTATAAATCATAAAATTGTTGTAAATTTTTTATGTCTTGTTTGTCCTGTAATTATATTGAAGAGCACTACAGCTATTGTTTACGAGAAGCTTCTGGATAATTCGGTGCGGGTTTCCTCCCTCCGATCAGCTAAAACAATCATCATACACAGGACAAATCTGGAGGATTTCTCCAGGTCAGTTTGTGATTTATTTTCGTTAGTTTGTTTAGTATAATATTAGTAGTTTAGTTAGATATATATTTAATTAGATTTGTAGTTAGAATTAGTATATTAGTTAATTGGTTTAGTTGGTTTTTTGTTTTCTTTATTGTTCATTAAATTATAAAATCAACAAAAAATATATTTCTCTGCCTTAGGACAGAATGCAAATGAGTTTTTCAGGTTTTATTCAAATCTGTAAATTGTAGATATTGTACATTTTGTGAATAAGTTATATTTCCATTAGTAGTTAGATAGTTAATTAGTTAGTAGATTATATATATAGAATAGTTAGATTAGTTTGTTTTTGTAATAGTTAGTTTTAATTAGATTAGTTTATTAGTTTGTTTTATTTATTGTTAGTTAGATTAGTTAGTTTGTTTGATAGTTAGTTTTAGTTAGAGTAGTTTTTTTTTTTTGTTTTCTTAGGACCTTTAGATCGGATAACGGAGCCGCTAAACCCATTAGGGTGGTTCATCCAAAATGGCTTGGGTTATTAGACAACCCTGGACCGGTTCCACTCTTCTAGTTGACGGACAGTCAATTTCGCCCGTCAACAAATGGCACTAGAAGGAGGGTTGACTGACAAGTTGGCCTTGTAGGAGCCTTTATTTTTTATGCATTCAATTTCCCCCATGGCTTCCCAAATCACTGTGTTGGAACATGATTTCAATTTCTCATTACCCAATGTTCCCAACGAGACAGTCTCTTGCTTTTCCAAACTCACCTTTGATGGTGAAGGCAATATATCTGCTAAAAACCACCTTAATAAGTTTTGGTGCAAGTGCATCAAACATGACATCTCAGATTTAGGAGTTTTATGCAGACTTTTCGCTTTTACTTTTAGAGGTCGAATCAAACATTGGTTTGAACCCCTTCCAGCATGTCACATTTTTGAGTGGTTTCAATTTATAGATGAGTTTCTAGATGCTGTTGAAATTTATGATTTTGATCAATTATGTGAAGAATTTCATACTTCGCTAATCAACAACGATCCATCTTCAGAAGACTTTTTGACAAGAGTCTATCATATCCTCTGTAAATTTAATCTTGATGACATGTCATTGGCATTAAATTTCTTCTATGATGCTTCCATCCCTTCCATCCAGTCATGTTCAATCATGAATGAAGAACCAATTGCAAATCCTATCACTCAAATGCAAGAACAATCTTCTTCGCAAGAAGAGAAAAAATCTTCCGATAATGTTGAACAAGCCAGGGAGGTAGAATCTATTGATCAATCTCTTGTTGACAACCAAATTGGTTTTTCCTTTGAATCATTGTATTTTCAGTCTAAGACTAGTATAGAAGAAGATTCATTATCGGCTCAAGGTGAATACCCTCATTCTTGTAACTCATGCTCTAATCAACATTTAAAATCAGTCATTGAAGAACACTTAAGCAACAAAAATCTTCTTGAATGTTCTAGTACTCCTATGAAACTGATTAGAGAAGAAGTTATGCAACTAGAAGAAGAAACTTTAAACCTTCATCCTCAAAATGCACTTTGTTCACAGGAAAGACTAGATGCTTGTCACATAAATTTTGAATTATATATCACACAAAAGACAAATCCAGATGATCATATTATGTTAAGGAATTCGTCACCAAAACAGAGTAAGAGTTTTAAAGAAAGTGAAGAGAATTGTCTTGAGAATACCATTGTTGATTATCATAGTTCAAGAGATTCTTTTTATCTGCTTATTTCTTATTCCTTTTATTCTTTATATCCTGATCTATTCCTAGATTCTAGTGGACTTGACATCTTACCTACAACATCCTACTCTTTTCCACCACAATCATATCCTCTCGATATACTAAATTTTGGTGAAATCAATTCCAAACCTAACATTGACAAACTCGGATTTGATGCTTGTTCACTTTCATCACTCATATGGGAAGAAGACATGTTGTGAGATAATTTTACACAGTTTATTATTGAAAAGGAAAATGCATTACATCTTATGGAAATCAAACATTCTAAGTTGGATATTCATTCTTTAATTAGCTCGAATATCAATGTTTATACTTCACATTTTGAAATGATCAATCTCATTGAAGGAAATATTCAAACCAATGAATCAATTGATTGCACGAATCCTCCTATGATGAGTTTCCCATTGATATATTCATTTCATCAAAGTCATGGTTTGCATCCCCATTTTTGTGACAGGATCTTAGGATGGCTTGAATGTTCATATATGAAAAAATTTCATAATAAAGACAAAGTTGAGCTTGCTTTCTTTTTACCAAAGTAATTTCGAAGTAGGTGTGACACGTTTCTTTTAGATCCTCCATGTGAAGAAATTAATGAGTACTTAGAGAACTGTCAAGAGGATGGGGCATTTCAGCCTTGGTTGATGGTTATTCCATTTCCTCATAATCCTGACGAGTTTTTCAAAACTACTTACACTCGCCCATGCCATTATGACCCTTATCACGACAAGGTTGCACAATGACTGGAGGATTCGTACAACAAGAATATCCGAGGAAATGGTAAGATCATGCTTACTTTGTTTCTAAATGTTGATTATGAAGGTAAGCGTGATATGTTTTTAGCATTTGTTTATATATTACCATTCTTTTTAATAATGCTTGATCTTGTTTTCATTGCAGGATTAGAGTTACTCCGATGGCTACATTGGAAACATGACTTCACGTAGTAATCTGGTTTATTTAATAGTTAGGGTAGGTTTAGGAATAGGTTTTCTTGTAGTTTTATTTCTCACTATTTCTCTTTGTAATAATGCAGTCATGCATGCAAGTGGGCGCACCATGAGAACCATAATACGACTGTTGTCAGGGAAGTCCCCTTTATCCTTTTTCTCTTTACTTCTAGTTGAACGTTTATTTTCAAAAACGCAGTATCTTCATGAAATTTTTAAATGGAACGTAAAGAGATAAATAAATCTAAATCAACCCTGACCCAAGGTACCACGAGTAGGACTGCTTTCCCATCATTCAAGATTTTCCTACTTTCTTTCAGTTTCCCAGGGGATTGTTGCATGAGGTTTTCAGATGC
>ML780002.1:1634658-1651684 GCA_009831015.1 Picea engelmannii
AAACTCAAAAGGCGCCATCTTAATGGTGCTCTGGTAACTGTTGTTGTAAGCGAACTCTACTAGAGGCAAGAATTCCTCCCAACGCTTTTGTTGGTCCATCACGTACATGCGCAACATGTCTTCCAAGGTTTGGTTCGTACGTTTTGTCTGTCCATCCATCTCTAGGTGATACGTAGTACTAAATTTAAGTTGGGTTCCCAAGGCCTCTTGGAAACTCATACAAAATCGTCCAATAAACACCGATCCTCGATCATATATAATCTTTTTAGGCACGCCATGCAACCTCACAATCTCACTGATGAAAACTCTCGCTATGTCAGGTGCCTGATATGTCGTACGCACGGGAATAAAGTGAGCACTATTTGTCAGAGTCTCTACTACTACAAAAATCGATTCATGTCTCCTTGCCGTCAGTGGAAATCCAACAATAAAATCCATCGATATAACCTCCCATTTCGATTCTGGAATGGCATGTGGTTGAAGTAATCCTGTCGGGTGTCTATGTTCAGCCTTTACCTGCTGACACTCGAGACATCTAGCCACAAAGTTGACTATGTCAGCCTTCATTCCTTTCCAAAAGAATAATGGTTTGAGGTCTTCCCTCATCTTCATGACTCCTGGGTGAGCCATGTAAACTTCTCTATTAGCCTCGCTCAGGATCAACATCCTCAACTTATCGTTTGGCGGTACATAAATCTGACCTCTAAACCTCAATAAATCGTCGCTATAAAATGAATATCCCACATATCGTGGTACCATCATTGTGTTTTGTCCGATAAAATCCTTGACTTCTGTGTACCAGTCATCCTCACGCTGTAAGGTGAGAATCTTCTCACGTAGATTTTTCTGAAGAGGTAACATCGAAAAGATGTGTGGTCCCTGACTCAAAGAATCCACCACTCGGTTCATTGTTCCCTTTATGTAAGTAATCTCGAAATTGTACTCGCTAAGCAATTCTGACCAACACCATTGTTGCGCGTTCAGGTCGCTTTGCGTGAAAATGTGTTATAGTCCACAATGATCAGTTTTTAATTCAAATTTTCGTCCCACAAGGTAGTGTCTCCAAACCTTCAAGGCATATACAATGGCTAGTAACTCCAAATCATGCGTCACATAGTTCTCCTCATTCCTTCTCAGCTTCCTCGAAATGTAAGCAATCACTCATCCGTCCTACATGAAGACTCTGCCTAAACCTTCCTTGGATGCGTCAGTGCATACCAAGAAGTTTGCGTCCATGTCAGGGACCTTTAGTATCGACGCAGTTGTCAACAACTCTTTAAGCCTCCAAAATGCTTCTGCGCATTTCTCCGTCCAAACAAACTTCTTGTTTTTCTTCTGCAATTCCGTGATTAGATTTGCTATCTTCGAAAAACCCTCGACAAACCGTCGATAGTATCCTGCTAATCCCATAAAACTACACACTTCTGTGACATTCGTAGGCGCAGGCCATTCCATAATAGCCTCAACCTTGGTTGGATCCATGGCGATACCCTCGCTGGAGATGACATGCCCTAAGTAGTGAATTCTCGATTGGTAAAAAGAGCATTTGGACAACTTCCCATACAATTTGTGTTCTCGTAAACATTGTAGTAACAAGCGCAAGTTCTCATCATGCTCCTCCGTCGTCCGAGAGTAGATCAAGATATTGTCAATGAATACTTGGACGAACTTGTCCAAGTACTCGCAGAACACCCCGTTCATCAAACTCATGAATACCCCTGGGGCGTTTGTCAGTCCAAATGGAAAAACAGTAAACTCGTAATGTCCAAAACTCGTCTTAAAGGCGGTCTTTGGGATGTCATCCTCCTTTATCCGCAACTGGTAATATCCGGATCGCAAATCGATCTTGGAGAACACCGTCGCACCCTTCATTTGATCGAACAGATCATCAATTCTTGGTAAGGGATATTGATTCTTGATCGTAGCCTTGTTCAATTGACAGTAGTCAATGCAAAGCCTCCATGATCTGTCCTTCTTTCGAATGAAAATAACCGGTGCACCCCACGGTGACACACTAGGACGTATCAGTCCCAGGTCCAACAACTCCTTCAGCTGCATTTTCAACTCTTGCAACTCCAAGGTCGACATTCGATAAGGCGTTCTTTCTATCGGTTCGGTTCCCAGTTTCAGGTCTATGGTAAATTCCAGTTCTCTCTCCGGCGGCATCCCAGGCAACTCCTCTGTAAATACGTCCACAAACTCCTTCACCACCGGAAGGTGTTCTAGACCTTCTTCTACTCCCTTCTCATTTAGCGCGAGGATCGCATAAAGCTTGCACCCCTTGCGCATACTCTTTCGTAACTGTAAGGAAGAGACGAACCTCAGGGATAATCCCTGGTTTCATCCTACAATCACAAGTCCTTCCTCATCAACCCCGCTCAACTGTTTCGTCTTACGGTTGAGTATCGCCTCATGCGATTCCAACTAATCCATACCGTTCACAACACCAAGATCCTAACCTTGGCACGCCGGCCACCGTTAAGTCCCAACATGATCCTGTTGACCTTGAGCCTCTCAGTGTTAAGGCACAGAGCATACTGGAGCAGCTCCATGAAACGTTCCTTGTACTCGGGCACTGTACGACCTCCCCGTCGTAATGCGTTGAATTCATTGAGCTGACGCTCCATGAATTCCTCCGAAAGGTACCTCTCTCGGAACCGTTCCTCAAACATTTCCCATGACATGTCTTCTACGGCCATGTTCAGCTATGGTAGGAGCGTCTTCCACCATAGAAGAGTGCTCCCCTTCAGTTGGAAGACCGCCATGCGGACCTTCATGTTGGAGGTAAAATTGCGAAGTGCGAAGCACATCGCCATCTGTTCCAACCATGCCTTGGCGGCTATGCCATCCGGGGCACCAAAGAACTCAGGAAATTTTACCTTCTCGAGTTCATGGTCAACGCTACCTATAACGGCCGACGTGCACGGTGAAACCTCAGCGGTTGTCGGCGCCCTGGCCTCGTCTCTGTCCAATCGGTCGATCAGTGCCTCAGACATGCGCTAAAATGATCTCATCATCCCAACAACATCGCCAACTACTATTTGTTCCAGTCCAAGAACCTGCTCACCTCCCTGGGAGTTAGACCCCTCAGGCGTGGATGCTACTGGAGGCGTCACGCCTCCTCCCCTAGCACCCCGTCGTCTGCCTCTGCGACGTCCTGTAACCATCATTACCCTCACGCACACAATCAACTCGATCAACAACAGTATAATAAAACCAACTCATGTCAACGAAAGCCGTAGCGAACCCCAAGTCGCGGGTCGAACCGGCTCTGATACCATATGTAACACCCCTCCTGGTTACGACAACCACTCCGAAAATAGTTGATTTTTTTTTTTTGTTTGTTTGTTTAAAGTGTGTGAGCGCGTGTAGAAGAAACAACCCCCTCGACTCTACGTCACCACTCGAACCAACAAGATGCAATGTAAGACGAACACAATCAAGACGACCCGACATATCACAGTGAAAACAAGAAATAAACACCCCTGGACATAAGGCGTGCAACTAGCAGCTGTAAGCAGAAAAAGACACCAGGGGTTAGGTATAGTACTGTCACAGAATGAAAGAATCCAACAGTAGAGTCGCAGTAGTGGAAACGGTGCCTTTAAACAGCCCGAGACTACTGATACGGCTCAGAGTGTGTCGCAAGAGTGGAACTGTGCCTTTAAACAACCCGAGACTCTTGATACGGCACTAGATTCCTTCCACCGGATTTACACACAGACATAAATACTAAGCTACAAGAGGTGTCTAGATCCTTCCCGACACGAACAGACTACGCAATACAATACCACCAAGTACTACAAAATCAGGGACAATCATGACCTCTACGGGAGACGCAGGTCACGAGGACTCAAATCGACCAACCACTATTGGGACCCGAAGACATCAATCAAGACCAATTGCTCCATTAATTATCATTAACCAACGAAGACTTATCATAAGGTAAAAACCTATAATCTCAACCCCCATTATTAGTTATAAGTCATTAGGCACGAGTTCAGGGACAAACAATAAGCACAACGCATTGCATTTTTTCTGTTAATTTCCATAAGCAAGCAATGATATCATACCATATTGGTAAACCCTCGAACATCTACATTATCCCTATTATCTTTCCTTTCCTTCCAATTTTATACCATACATTGGTATAACCTAACCCACATTGCATCGCAATTTGGACCTTATCGTTAACACTTCAAATTAAACGACAATAACCCTGCAATTTAAACATCATCCCGAACATTCAACTAACCAATATTAAGATTGTGATTCAACCATCATCCCTAACATTGAAATTTACAACAAATATTATGATTGCAATGTAAACAAATATTACCCTCGCATTTAAGCAAATATTAATATCGCATTTAAGCTTCATCATTAGCATTCCAATTTAAACAATATTAACATTGCCATTAACACGTATAATCATTGCAATTTAACAACATTATTAATTCGATTCGTCATCATCATTAATATCACAAATTAAACCAACCATTTTATTTGCAATAAAAACAAGTATTTACCATTGCAAGTTAAGCATATAAATCCATTTATAAATAAAACATAGTTGAATAACACAAACTATTTATCTAAATATATATCCCCAAAAACATAGGTAGATCATTAACCAACAAATGGCGACATGTTAATAAATTAACAAATTCACATTGCAAATTAAGGAGATAAATCCATTTATAAAATAAACCATAGTTTAAATAACAACGTGACTAGTTATCTAGATTATATCCCCACAACAAAAGGTGGAACATTTATCCAACAAATGGCGACCGGTTACTAAAATAACAAATTTCCAATAATAAGGAGAGCAATAAATATGTCCGTTGCATAATTCTAAAGGGCAGTAAAAAGATGCGCAATCGGTAAAGGATATCAAATGATATAAATGAACGTATGATATAAATGAATGTTTGATATAAATGAAGGATAAAGGATATAAATGAACATTTGATTCTACCAAGGACGCGCAATCGGTAAAGGATATAAAATGCACAAATAAATGCGCGCCACCAGTCTGTCAACTGCGCCCAGTTTATTCCTCCAAGGGCACGTAAACCAACAAGTATACCTGTCAACAGAGTACGTTACACCAGATCTCCTTATTCTAAGTTTTGCAGTTGAGGGAGATTCCCTTTTAGTCTGGGTGGCGATTCGGTCACCGTTTGAATTCTCCAGCCAGGGTTCAGGGTTTAATGCCATTCAGAAATACGTGGGCGGAAGACAGAGGTTCGGTGCCCCAGAATTTAGAAGCTCGGTATTCATGATTGTGTGATATTGTTACTTTTTCATTATTAAAAACTAAATAAAGATCTACATTATTCTAACAGTCAAATATTATAAAAGAAATTCGATATAAACCTTTTTAAAAATATATAGAACTAATAATAACACCAGATTCGGATTGCTCATGCGGACTAGAGTCATAATTCGGATAAGGGAACGGGAAAAATAAGTTCGAACTTTACCCGAAAAATAACTAGTGGGTAAGAATTGAAACACTATGAATTATACGTTTTCTCTGAGATTGAAATGTATTAGGTAGAGTGGGTTGTTGGTAGGTATTAAGCTATCGCTCCACTAAGACCTCTCACGCCATTTTAAAACGAAGAATAACAGCATGCAGATTCTTGGTTTCAATAAAAAGGATTATCAATCTAAACTATACGTATTCATAATAGGAAGTAATACAAATAAAGGAGGAGCTATCTATCTCCTTTTATTATTGTCAATCGAGGGAGCCAACCAAAAATGCGTCTCCTGCCTATGGTCCAGGCAATTTATCAGGGAAGAATAAGATTCATGAATATTGGAATATGGTTGGACGCCTCTATCACCGTTTATATATATATATATATATATATATGTATGTATGTATGTATGTATGTATATAAAAAAGTGTTAAGTTTTTTTTTTAATTTCTTACCATATTCATTTGAAGCATAAAACTTGTTTTAACTAAAATCGGAATTAGTTGGTTCCAGCGTCATATGTGAAACGGCCCCAAAAAAATTTGCGTCCCAAGGGCATCTCATTTTTAGAAAAGAGACAAGCTATTTTTCTAGCTCTAAGGCTCAAAAGGGGAAAAGTATATCTTCCCAGATTCCGTCGAATACACATTTAAAACAATTCTGGTTTTCTGGGAATAATTTATTGATTGTCGACGGCCGGCCAGAAGGGAAGGTACCAGAGGAAAAGTTCTCTTCGCTTGCAGGTGTAACAACAGTTCCAAATCCTACAGTTTTCATTCTCGGTTAACAGTAGATGCAACAATTTAAGCAGCAGTCTGATCGACGGGTGTAGAGAATAGCTAGCAGAAAACCCGCAGAAGTGGAAGCAGTTTATCCCACAGAGGTGCCCTCCATGTTGCACGCCTTCTCCAACTGATGCATCCATTAAAAGACGAAAAATTGGAAGGAGTCAGAAGGTTCGGGGATGCAGGGTGTATCGGT
The DNA here is from genome assembly GCA_009831015.1 of Picea engelmannii. Taxonomy (NCBI): domain Eukaryota; kingdom Viridiplantae; phylum Streptophyta; class Pinopsida; order Pinales; family Pinaceae; genus Picea; species Picea engelmannii. The sequence goes on from ML780002.1 coordinate 1,641,132, forward strand.
TTAATTAAACAACCAAAACAGGTTTCCTCTTATCCTGGTAATGCCTCCTACCAACTCCGTGCGCAGGATGTCCAGACCACACATGGCTCGGCTAAGAACTAAGAGGGAATACGCATAACACCAATATTTCTAGAAAAGGCTTCCATAAATAAATGTATCCAAACTGGCCAGTGCTCTCGGGCAGCAAAATGCCTCCGGCGGTCTTGGTCGGAGCAAAACTTTCTCTAGCAAACCCTGTTAAACAATGGGATAAACTTCTTCGCCATTGTCTTAATACTGTAAGGGCATAAACCCTAATATCCAGTGGCCTTCCAAGAAACCCTACGACTGTACCCAAAAGAAAAACCAAAAAAACGTACCACCGTAACCCAAACAATTGCCAGTGGGAAAAAGAATAAAATACCATTGTCATTAAAACCAAGCCGCATGACATACCAGAATACAGTTTGTGAATTCTTTAAAGTAGAAATCCTTCATTCAAACATGAATCAGTTTCGTTTTAAGTATAACATCTTCATATGAACAGTCAACAACCGCATACATGCCAGAAATTAGCTTGTCAGCGCTTAAACCCCAACGCCATATCTATATACATATATTTATTTTAAAAATAGTCCAGGCAAAGATAAACAACTAATTTACACAGTCAATTAGAACCAAGCCATTTTACTCCATCTAGGATGTTAACAACTATTTACACTGTCATTCATTCTACTGAGGGGCGTACCTTTGCCTGGTCGCCTCCTCCGAAGGTTTGTCCGCGCGCTCCATGCAATCCTTCTCCATGCCGACCATAGAGGACTCACCGGTACCTCCCAAACAAACGCTAGGGGTACTCTCCTTCCCCCTCAGCCCCCCGAGCTGCAAAGGGGCCACACAAAACCCAGACAATAGCCTAGCTTCCCAGCTCTCCTCCAAGGCTGAGATACCACTCAAGTCAGCTGAGAATCCCCAAATCCTACAAGAAATCTGTCCAGTCTTTCCTCTGGCAGCATAACAATACCAATCGCTGAAAAATTCCCCTTATTTCCCCCTCTTCCTTTCTTTTATAAAGTCTCAAACCCTAAATCCTCCTCCTTTAGGTTTTTCCCCCCTTTTCCCTTTTATTTTCTTATTTCTCTTTTTATTTTATTTTATTTTAAATTATTTTTTTTAAAACTCAAAGAGTATGTGCGCTCATTATTAATTCCCTTTTATTTTTACATACGTAACCTTTTATCAAAGGTAGAGGCGGTAGGGATTAATAAACTTTCAGAAAGAGAATCCATTTATCATTTTCATTATTCTAAAAATTTAAGGTTTAGGAATAAGCCACCATTTGTTTATAATATATGCATATATATATATTCATTTTTTTTTTCTTATGTATAAGCATGCATTCATCATAGTAAATTATCATTATCCATCATTTAAATTCACCATTAATATGTATATATAGGATAAAGAGAGATTAAGGTGATGGCAAACATGTATATGGGAAAAGTAATTGTCTTACATAAAAATAATAATGAGGAATTAAGGGGAGGGATGGCGATTTAGTAACGTGAACTAGACATGTAAAAGGGATATGGACACTAGAAGATCGAGGCGATGGAGGATAGTTTAATAAAGTAGACATGGATAATGAGAGGATAAAGGTCTGAGTTTTTTTTTTTTTTTTTTTTGAATTTTCATTTGTTAAGGTCACACTAAATTTCCCCCCCTTTTTCTAGAAAAGTCTTAGTCTTAGGGTTAGATTTTGGGCTAGGTGACGATTGGTTAAGGGAATTTCTTAAGGTTTTATTCAGGTGCTGATGACTTAGGGATAATTAGGCTGACTCCTTCAACCACCTTTATTGCGACGTGCCCTTCAGGACGCACCACATGCGCCAAGGGTGCCACTCGCCTCTTGAATTTCTTTTGGGTGACGTGCCCTTCAGGATGCACCATGTGCTCCAAGGGTGCCACTCACCAACTAAGTTTATTTTGTGCGACGTGCCCTTCAGGATGCACCACGTTCTCCAAGGGTGCCACTCGCCAACTGAGTTTCTTTTGTGCGACGTGCCCTTCAGGATGCACCACGTGCTCCAAGGGTGTCACTCGCCAACTGGACTGATTGGTAGACCTCTATAACCCCTGGAGTTAACACTCCGCTAGGTGAACTTGTAGGAGACTAAGGGTTCTAAGGAATAAGGCCCCCGCCTTATTGCGCACCCCTTAGAATCATCGTGAGCGACTGTCGCAGTCGGCCCTCACGGCATCGTGGGTCCTCTCGAACTAGGTAATCATTAACCTACAGTTCGAGCCACGGCGAGAGTGCTAGCAGGAGGTGGCAGGGCTACTGTCCACCCCTGTCCCTCAACCTCTCTGAAAATCGTGTGTGGCCCCTTTACTCCATATGTGAGTCTGGTCGGCAAGCTATCGTCAGCCTGCATCAACAATAATCATGTCAGAAATGTCAACAACAAATCATCAAATCGAATGAAACATCATAGTAAACATATCACCCAAAAGCACACTCCCTGACTCAGTCTGGAGTCTAAGGGGGTTCTACCGATGCCTCTGCATCCTCAAGTTCAAAAAAAAACCCTGCACACTCAATGAAACTAAGTCAATAGCACCTGTCTACATCAAATGGTAACACGTCATGTCATCTGTCAATCTCATCATAATCAGGTATAAATGTCTAACATCATAAAAGTCCAGATCACTTGCAAGCAAGTGTCCTCAAAAATAAGTCATCTCAGTGCGCCAGTGCGGGATGTTACAAAAAATTTATTGATACGATGAAACAAGGAGTATAGGTTACAAACATTATGATATTAGACAAGGATGGAGCACAAAAATACATATGGAAATAGGAGATCTCTCTCTAACCAATATGTTATTGGATGATGGTTCCATAGTGAACAATATGATGAAGGATACATGGGGAAAGTTAGAGAAATCAAAATTGAGGCCACTAGAGTTGTTGGTTGACAATAAAATCCATCAATCGCTTTGACAAGGTGATCAATGAACATTTCATATTGAACTCATTCAATTGATTCCAAGGATCACTACAACATTATCAATTGGACTATTAATGTTTCCAATTCCATATGGAAATAGAATATCTCACTCTACCCAATTTAATATATTAGATGGTGATTATAGAATAATCATTATGATGGAGACAAAAATAATTAGAGAAACCAAAATTGTGACCACCATAGTTTTTATTAAGGATGATATATCCTACTAGAATAGACCCTTTGGAATATTAACAACATGAGTACACATATATGGAAAGGTATTTATGATAGATTTCATAGCAATTAAAACACATGGAAAATTAAGAACATGTGATGCATTACGTGGAAGGTCACACCTAGAAGGAGAAATAGTCATTGATGATTAGTGAGCCAACACAATTGCATTCAAAAAAAGGAGAATATTGAATAATTATTGATTTAATAAGTTGCAATAGTGAATGAGTAGTTGGCTATTTCTAGTGAATCCTCTAGAAGAAGGCAAGATGAACTATATGAATGCAAAGGGAAAGGGTGGTATAACTAGACGATTGCTTAGAGGAAATAAATCATTTGATAGTGGATCATTGTAGCATTGGAAGATGGATAATCTACGTTTTTTGTTTCTATAATATAGAATCAAAACTAATAACTAAACCCAAAGGGAAGAATCCACTCAAGTGAATGATGAGAAGGAAAACTACCCATCACACTTGACCAATGTTACCACTGGTAAATGTAAAATTCAATGAAGGTATCCCATGACCATACTAACTAAGTTGTTCTTAAATACAGGGAATGTATACCCACTCAAAAAATTAATGTAGAAATGAAGAGTGAAACTCAACACATCATAATGGGAATTGAGTGGAGGACAGAATTTCTAGCCAAGCAATTAACATATTTAAGAATAGAAAGAATTTTTTGCATGGTCCTATAAATATGGAAGCTAACTCATTGTTCAATAGGGGAGTCGGGAAAGTTATCCACCCCAAAATATGGAAGCTAATTCCAAGGCCCTGAGGGGACAAAGGTTGAATTCTAATTTGGTGGGAGTATTCCATTAGAAAAATTGTTTCCTTTCTTAGATTTTATGGTAGATAGTTGATGACATTTAGAAGAATAAAATACAAGGCAATATTGGAAGAGCTTGGGGAAATTTCAAGATTGCCTCAGCTTATCCCCTCAGTGAATAACAATTGACCAAACAATGACAAATACTAAAGGTTGATGAGACATATAAAGTAAGGGGGGGGGGAATAAAATTTGGGTTCCATTGGCTTAAGACATGTGAGAATCCTACTACGATATTTTTCAAATATTTGACATCCAAGGAATTTGTGAAGCATATTAATGCCCTCAAAATAAAATAAAAAAGATGGTTGATGATCAATTTCTCACACGAGACTACTTTCCACTCTAGTCGTCGAGGATTCCCTTTTGCACTAACCTTTTATGTGATGGTTATTGAAACCCTTAACTACCTCATCCAAAAAAATTGTCTCGGTCGATTATCTGAGGCTTGTAAATGGAAAATTTGTATATGAATCCTTCCTTACTGTCCTAGAAGAGAAACAGTCACTAGATAATAACATGGTTTTCTTGCAATTTTTTTACAAATCCTTTGGATCAAAATTTCCTTGGGCCAATAATTAATGTTACCATCATAGTTAGTAGGAAACACTAAGTTAACTAGTAGGATAGGGATGGACATACATACTGTTAAAATAATTGATGTGCTCATTTTCACCATAGGGAATTAATGTTACCATCATAGTTAGTAGGAAACCCTAAGTTGACTAGTAGGATAGGGATGGACATACATACTATTAAAATAATTTATGTGTCTTTGTGCCTATGGATGGTTTCCATGATGATATGATGATGGAATAAAGTGGGTGTGTCAGTGAAATTTGAGTCCAGAAACCATCCCATATCATTAAGGCATGTGAATAGCCTATCCATGTCAAATTTCAATGCATGCAGATACAGTTTGAAAAAAATTCAACGTTGGCCCCATTCACATGTCACTGTTGCCCGCCTCTAGTATTTCTCTGGTATTTATTAAGAAATCAACGAAAAAGAGGGATTTTTAATCACAACTATGAAACATATACATTGTATATACATTAATTTATAACCTCAAAGAAAAATGAAGAAGGACTGACGAAAACTTAAAACTTGCGTCAACCAAATTGTGTACTTTGAAAGAAAATTAGGGTTTATGGTTTACATGATGAATTCATGATGATGGAAGAAAGTGCGTGTGTGGATGAAATTTGAGTCCAAAAACCCTCCCATATAGTTAAGGCATGAAAATATTATAACCATGACAAATTTCAGTGCATATAGAAACTGTTTGAAAAAATTTCAATGTAGGCCCCATTCACACGTCATTGTTGTCGGTGTCTAGTCCTAGTAAAATTTCCATTCCTTGTTCCTTGTTATGTGTTCCTCGTTCCTCATTCCTCGTTCATCGTTACTCATTCCTCATTCCTCATTCCTTGACCATGGTGTAGTCCCCAAGATCCATTATTTTTGTACAAAATTACATACTAATGGCATAAAATGTCCCACACAAAGACCAAATTAATATCCGCTACATAAGTCTTTTGTCTTTTTTCAAGGACTATGTAACGGATCTCAATTATAAGAAGATTCAAATAGGACCTAATAACCTTAAGTTCTTTCCTTAACCATGGGTGAGATAACACTATCATTCAATAGTAAAATTGTTATGTTTCATTGTTTGGAATCATGTGTACTGAGGGCTTGAGCCACCATATCCACAAAGGAAACATACCAACAATATTTGTCTTATGAACAAGATATATTACTATCCATTTTGAGGTTTGGAATAGAGATTGTTATTATATACTACACTACATTTCACCATAAATAAGCCCTAAACACCTTGAAAACCATGTAACACCATTCAAATTAGACACAATATTCTTATGACGAATTAGATATACTATCGACAAACTTTTTTCGTCGATAGTATAGAAAATTCGTCGTAAGATTATTTACATTCGTCTCTCTTGAAAAGATATCAAATGATCCTTGGATTCATTTCATATTTGGTTTATAAACTTGAAATCTCAATTTGATACTTTGCAAGCTATAAGCTGGACCTTCAGTCAAATACAAATATGAAACATGGAATCATTAACATATCTACTAGAACATATGAAAAATAGGGTTTATGGTTTCCATGATGAGTTGATGATGGAATAAAGTGGGTGTTTCAGTCAAATTTGAGTCCATAAACCCTCCCATATCGTTAAGGCATGTGAATATTCTATCTAGGTCAAATTTCAATGCAAACAGATACAGTTTGAAAACATTTTGACATTGGCCCCATTCACATGTCATTGTTGCCCGCCTCTAGTATCTTGATGGTGTTGATTAATAAATCAATGAAATAGAGGGATTTTTCATCACAACTATGAAGAATATACATTGTATATACATTAATGTAGAACCTGAAATCAAAATGAAGAAAGACCGATGAAAGCCTACAACTTGCGTCAACCAAATTGGGTACTCTGAAAGAAAATTAGGGTTTATGGTTTACATGATGAATTGATGATGGAATAAAGTGGGTCCGTCACTCAAATTTGAGTCTATAAACCCTCCCATATCGTTAAGTCATGCCAATAGTCTATCCATAGAAAATTTCAATGCATACAAAAACTGTTTGAAAAACTTTCAGTGTTGGCCCCATTCGCAGGTCCCTGTTGCCAGCCTCTAGTATCTTGATGGTGTTGATTAAGAAATCAATGAAATAGAGGTATTTTTCATCAAAATTATGATGTGGATATATTTTATATACATTAATGTAGAACCTGAAAGAAAAATGAAGAAAGATCGGCGAAAGCCTAAAACTTGCGTCAACCAAATTGGGTACTCTGAAAGAAAATTAGGGTTTATAATTTACATGATGACTTGATGATGGAAGAAAGTGGGTGTGTCACTCAAATTTGAGTCCATAAAACATGCCATGTCATTAATTCATGCCAATAGTCTATCCATGACAAATTTCAGTGCATACAGAAACTGTTTGAAAAAAATTCAACGTTGGCCCCATTCGCAGGTCCCTGTTGTTGTTGTCTAGTCCTCGTGCAATTTTTGTTCCTCGTTCCTCATTCCTTGACCATGGTTTACTCCCAAAGATCCATTATCTTTGTACAAAATTACATACTAATGTCATAAAATTTCCCATAGAAAGGCCAAATTAATATCCGCTACATAAGTCTTTTTTCATTTTTCAACGACTATGTAACGAATTTCAATTCTAAGAAGATTCAATTAGGTAACAATATTGATGAAATATTATACTATCATGATGGTATAAAAATGAAAGATATTCTCTTGGTTTCAAGAAAAAATTATCCTCTACTGAACAAGGCCAACCACGTGAAGGTGGAAGCTCACATGGCCCCTTCCCTCCCCCTCACATCACTCTCAATTGATCCCCAAAACCCAATCTATAAAATATAAAATAATCAAAAGAAACTTCCTATTAATATTCATGCATAGAAAATACAAAAAACTAAAATTAATGAAGGTATATGAAATTATGTGTTTCTAAATGATATTTTTAGTCTACCACGTGCTTTTCTATATTGACAACTATTTTCAGGTTTCAAATAATAATTAAAAAACATGTAACCTACGATATTAAAACATCGCATAAAACTTAAAAACATGTAATTATCCCATGACATTAAAAGTAAAGTATTTTAAGAGAATAATTCATACAAATTAAAATATTATATAGTCACGTACCTAATCCAACCTCAACATCTGTGTAATCATCCTTATTCTCTATCTTGATCTTCTTCATTGAACTTGACATCTGTAACATCATCTGGTTCTGAAACGATGTTGAAAGGATTGATGATGTCATCATCATCATCAATGTCATTTTCGAGCATATTTTCATCGACATCATCATCAGGAATTGCAATATTGTCTCCTATGCCTAGATCATGATCTTCTTCATCTTCTTCATCTGTTGACCCTCCATGATCTTTCGACTATGTCTGATATTCTGTCGAATCATATTATTGATCTTCAATATCATCTTATCCCTGTAAATGAGTATACTTAATTGGCCTTCCTCTTGGATCATATCTAACAACAAATGACCAATCCATTTCACCTGGAATATTTGAGTAAAAGACATGTTCACATTGGCTTGGAAAAACATAGCGATCATGTCCTCTTTGAAACATTGTTGTTTTAATCATTGGAAATCTGTTGGCATTTTGAATAACAGTTCTTTCCTCATCACGTTCATGGATTCGTAACCTATACCATTTGACATCGAACAATAGTAATTTGAAGGAATTAAAGTCACACTCAAGTATATCGTTTAAATACCTATAGTATCTGTTTTCATATTCTCAGGGATGTCTGTCACTCCTAGAGGAAACATTAGTAACCTGGAATACTACCATTATCCCACTATCAGAATTTTTCCTTGTTTCATCCAATTGTTTGATGCGAAATTTATGACCATTGCACCACATAGCCTTGTGGTGTTTCAACTGCAATATGTCAGATATGTAAAAGATGCATTGTTAATTAATAAATTAACATATATTTATATAACTTCGAAATTATCTGAAAAATACAGTACACATGTAGTCACATTAGTATAATATAAAATAACTGAATAAAATGGGTGAAATTTCTTACATGTCCATCTTTCAAACCATATGCTAGATCAATTTCCCTCTGCGTAACATTGGCATCTCCATTACGACGAGCTTCTCTAACCAATTCAGACATTCGTTGCCATGATAACCTACCTCCATTATGTTGTTTACATCTTTCAATCCATACATTCATCCAGTCAAGATTGTTTGTAATGTATAAATGCCGTGCATCCCACTCTAGAGCAACTGAATCAAAAAAACATAATTCACCAATATTAAATATTAGTTATAATGTACAATATGAAGATAATTATAAATATTTATAATTTATGAAATAAATTATATTAATATATTAATGAGTATGATCATATACACAAAAAAAAAAACTTTATATTTATTATTAATATAAATTTTCACAATTATTAATATATTACCTCTCATTTTTTTCATTCTACCTTTCCCAAATATATGCTCCTGATCTTCAAATTTTTTGATGGAGTTCACATCCCAAATGTGATCCACTGCATGCATAGTTGGCGCTACTAATTTAGGAAGATACTGACTAATATACACCATGGATTGATATACCATATATCCTTCCACCATAGAACCCTTAGGAGGTGCTCTTTTTCTAACCAACACCTTCAATGATTTCAAGTGTCTCTCCACCATCCACATTGACCTTGTGTGAACAGGTCCACAAATTTCAATCTCCTCAACTTGGTGTATGAGGTAGTGTTCTTGTGCATTGAAAAATGTAGGAGGTATATACTTTTGCATTTCACACATTAGACAAGGAATTTCTCTCTTCCAATACTTTATATCATCTTCATGGATTTCTTTCAATGACAACCATCTACATGAGATCATGACACAAGAAAATAACATGTTTCAACATAACATAACATAATATAATATATTACATTACATTACAATTAAAACACGTGTCATTAAGTACAACAATAATTTTAAAGAACATTTTTCATATAAATCACAACTACGTCTTACCTCATCTATAAGGCCAATATATATAAATATGTATACCAAAATTATTACCTTAATGAAGGTATGTCAATCATGTGTTTTTACCCCACCAAATTCACCTTTCTTCGTTAAGATATTTTTTATGTTTGAAGCAAAACCTGTGGGAAATTTAACTCTTTGAATGACCTCTTTTACATCATTGCTTTGTTGATCTGTTAATAACCATGGAAGGTTATTTCATTCTAGTACTCCATCTGATCTATTTGAATATCGGATCACACTTCGCATTGCATGATTGGATTCGTGAATGTCAGTACAAATTTTGACATTTTTTTCTTTATTCCCCCTACCATCTATGATTCCCCATAATGTTTCAGTCACATTCTTCCCAATATGCATTGTATCAAACAAATGAGATATTTTTAGCTCCTCATAGTAGGGCAACCTCATGAATTGAGTGGGATAAGATTCCATTCCTCGTGGAAGTCCATTATTAATTCCTTCATGATGATTGTGGCCTTCATGAAGCATAAAAGAAATCACAAAAATAATTATCAAATACCGTAAAATAATTTCAATGATTAAAATAAACATTCAAAACATTACATGATCTATGATACATTATGAAATTGAGTACCTTGATGATTTCTATTATATTCCAACCTCCATAGGTGAGGTGGCATTCTTCGTGGTTTTAAACCAGTCTCTTCTTTCCCATTGAAAAGATGTTTTTCAGTAGTACGATACCTATGGTTCTTAGGAAGAAGGTACCTATACTCATCAAACACCATATTTCCTAAACTTTTTGAATGATGATACTTCATCTTAGGGCCACAAACTGGACATGCAAATTTACCCTTTGTTTGAAGACCTGCAACAAATGGATTAATGTCAATTATACGATGAGATTATT
>ML780002.1:1697413-1708940 GCA_009831015.1 Picea engelmannii
AATGAATAAAGTGGAAAATAATAATGTGAAACCCAAATGTATTTATGAAAATGGTATGATGAAGGTTTAATGGGGCGATGAAATGTAAGGAATAGTGAAGGGAAAGGTGGATGAAAATACGACATTTCTGAGTCCCAACACTCCACAAACTCATGCATAATGAAAATACAATAGGTGAAAGTAATTTATTCAATTTTTACCAAAGAAAAAAGACTCAAGAATCAAGAAGTTGGAAACAATTTCAAGAAGAATTTTAGGGCATGAGAGAGAGGAATAAAAGATAACACAAGTTCCCATTGTCAAGGTCGACACTTTGGGGAGTTAAAGAGTTTCTTGTAGCCAAATTTGTTCAAACACAGAAGACTTTAGCACAGTCGGTTGATAAATGCAACAAGAAGCCAAATATTCATCCCCTGTGTTTAAGTTTCATTTTGTAATTCCTCCTTACGGTGTTGTGCTCTTGTAAAGAATCTCCTCCCATTTTTTTTTTCTTTTATCATATCTAATTTATAAAAGCTTAGACAACATATTATACCTTATGTTCAATGTTACTGCAAGATGTTTAATCCTAATAAAGAAGTGATATCATCTAAATGAATGACCATTTCTTATCATCTCTTTGTGCATTTGAATGATATGTAGAAAGTACCTCCTTAAATTTGAGTGTATGAAGGTGTTAATTTTTTTAATCATATGTTTATTGATATGTTTACACTTGATAGAGTTGTTGAATTCTTAATTTCTCAGCACGCTATTCATTTCACATAGGCTACATGATTCATTCTTAGTAGTGCCTTGTATGTTTGTTTTGTTCTTTCCTCTAATCCACCATTTCATTTCTCTTTTAATATTGGTTGTCTAAAACACTTGTAGACATATGCCTCTGATAGTTGAGAGCATTTTTCATCTACACTAAGAATTGTTTGAGGTCCTATAAATTCAAAAGAAAGAGAGAGAGAGAGGGAGGGAGTGAGGGAAACACTTCCCAAATATTGCACAATTATTTTATTTCAAATATGTCCTTAATATTCATCTTGAGTCTTGGCCTCTGGGGTGCCTCAACATCATTCCAAAATCAGCCTAGAACACCTAGAGGGATAACATCTGAAATGACATCATTTCTTGGGACGTAAGTTGACGAAATCTTCCCTAGGGATACGATATGGTAAGTTATGAGACTTGATGGTGAACTAGCCTCAAGCACTTGGCTGTTAATATTTCACCTGGAGACTCCACAGAAGGACAATATATCCTCTACCAAAAGATATACTAGAATCCACTCTAATTCTAATCAGGTTCTAATATATTCATATTCAAAAAATATTGTCACCTGGAGAAATGTCAGAGAACATCAAATATGTTCTTTTTCAGGTAACCCTTATCTAGAAATATTTCCCTATGTTGTTCATCAAAGTGTTGAATCTGTAAATATGATTATTATATCTTAAGATTCACTTTTTTCTTTAAAATCTACAATAGAACCTTCGATAGATCTTCAAAATTCTCCTTTACAATTTAGCTTAGAAGTCAATTCTTCTCATCGACCCTTTTTGAAGCCCATAAAATTTATGTCTCTCCTCTATCCTTTGAAGCCCATAAAATTATTTTAAAACATCTCATGGCTGGCTTAGGTGGAGGAGGACCTGGGGGAAATCAACCTCCTTCCCCACACCTATAAATCCTTGGGTCACTTCAAAATTTTCCATATTGAATCTTCCCCAAATTACCCATGGCCTTCCTGAGAGTTACATGAAATATCTACCAAAATTTTATGGGGATAAAACTCTCTCAATTGAAGAGAATTTGAGTGCTTTCCATGAATTTATATATGATCAGTTTGTAGACAATGACGATGTATTCATGAGGTTGTTTTTCCAAACTCTAGGGGAATATGTTAGAAAATGGTTCAGAGAGCTACATGTTGCTTCAATTGATAGTTGGATAGCTCTAGAAGCTACCTTTATGAGACAATAAGGTGAGAAAAGGGATAGCCTATACTACCTGAATAAATTTGGCTCACTCTATAAAAGAGACAATGAAATTGTCAATGATTTCAACAGGAGGTTTAATAAGCTCTATAAGAAGATCCATGCAGATATAAATCCATCACAATGAACAACTAAAGTGACATACATTGGGGCATTTGATTTTGATTTTTCCATGACTTTGAGAGAAAGAAGGTCCCCGACCCTTCTAGTAATGCAAGAGGATGCAATAGACATAGAAGGAAACATGATTTCATCAGGAAAGATGAAGAAAAAACAGGATCAGGTAGAAAAGAAAAAGGTCAGAAAAGATTTTGGTACTTCTGATCCAATTAGAGAACCAAAAGAAACAAATATGGATGAGATGTCTAGATTGATCGGGAATCTGACAAAAAACAATTCCATATTTGAGATAGAGTGTAGCAATAAAAACATGTCCCCCCAAAGAGGAGACATAAGGAATCCTAAACCTAATCAATTCAGAAGACCTCCTAATCCACAACCCATTAGAAGGAAGAGGAGAAAAGAAGAACAACCCATTCAACCTCCTATAAAAACCAAAAATGATAACAAATTCATTGAATAAGTAGTGGACGAGAGATATGATGAATAGACAGAAGAAATCCACCTACTTCAATATGATAATGATGTCATACATCTTAGTCAATATTACTATGAAGGGTCACTAAATCCTAGTAAATTGGTGCTTTATCCTCAACACAAAAAAGGAGCTTTATCCTCAGTTCAATACAATTTTTCTGTCGATGCGCTATAGGTTGAGATGCATAAGAAGTATGATATTAGACCTCGACAAAACGTAGTTTTTGTAGATATTCAACCTCAGGATAAGAAATTTGGTCCAAATTTGTCCAAATATAAATCTAAAGAGGTTATATACATCCCGAAGGTAGTTGAAGTTTCAGAGCTTTTTAAAAGGGAAAAAGAAACTAAAGAACTTGAGGAATTAGTTTCACCTTTAAATATTGAATGTGAATTGTCCAAGATCAAGATCCTTGTGCCTTTGGTAGAGCTAGATAAAAACCCCTCATATCATAAACAGATTGAGAAAAAGATGCAGGGAAAAGGATCAACAAATCCTCATGATACTTTGAATGTACAAGATGAGTCCCCTACCATCGTTTTTGGTCCTCATATTGATGAAAAAGAGGAATATGTGGCACCCTTCTATGTGACCTTGAATATTCATGATAAAAATTTGTACAATTGTATTCTTGATTCTTGAGCATCACACAATCTTATGCCCAAAATAGTCATGGAAAATTTGGGGTTGTAAATAACCAAGCCATATCATGATCTCTATTTGTTCGATGCCAAAAAATTGAAGTGTTGTGGGATGATTAAAGACATGGTTTTCACCCTGGGCCAGTTGTATGTTAATAGCATAATGATTTATATGCTCGTGGCTGATGTACTAGCCAATTATGGCATGTTGTTTTCCATAAAATGGGCATGAAAATTGGGAGGAACTATGCAGATGGATATGACTTATGCCATTGTACCAGTTTTTGAAGGAGAGCTCAGAAGGTTATACCAAGAGATGGAGTTTGATTATGTGTTCAATGATCAGAAAAAACCTGTGAACCATCCCATATATGTTGTTGATGAAGATATGGGTTGTTGTATCTTATTTGTAAATAAAGAGTACAATGAAACCCCAAGGCTTGCATATCCTCTCGTAAGCCACGTTGAAGAAGTAGATGGTATATGGAAAATGTTTTTTATAGTGCATACTAAAATGAAGGGGTTGGGGCCGATGTAGTGCTCATCACCCCCACCAAAAAAGAAATTCATTTGTCCTATAAGATCGAGTTTGAGGTCACAAATAATGTGGTTGAATATGAATCCTTGATCTTAGGCCTGTAGGCAGAAAGAAAGATGCAAATTACCAAGATGGTGGTATTTGGATATTGATAGCTAGTTGTGAAACAAATAAAAGGCTCCTATCAAACAAGGCACCCAAGAATGAGGGCGTATAGGAATCAGGTATGGGATATAATTGATAATTTTTATGAATCTTTCACTATTTTTTTTCTTGTTGGGTGAAAGCATATTTTGATAAGTATGTTTATTATGGGCATAGGCCTATTTTTGGAGAAATATATTTTTTGAGAAAGACTTAATTTTAGAGGGCAAGCAACAAGGGGCAAGAAAGCAGCAGGAAAAAAAGAAGGAAAAGCAACATGCAGGAGGAAAAGTAACATGGCGCGCATGTAGACAAGCCTAACCATCATAGGGTTAGGGTTTTTGATAAGGATTGTAAGGGATATAAACCTAAAAATAGTATAAATAAGGACCTATGAGATCTATGAAAAAGGGTGTATGTGAGAGAGAGATAGATATGAACAAGGGTGTATGTGAGAGAGAGAGAGAGATGAACAAGTGTTTATGTGTGAGATAGAGAGATATCATATCATAAAAGACAGAGTTGATTATCATGATTTTGTGGTATTGTCGATTTTAATAAGTTTGTAGAAGAGTCGAGTAAGGTAGTCTTTGAGGGTTATATCACAAGATGAGGAGCCAGGTGTGATATAGTCAGCGTCATAGAGGGTTCTTACCCTCAATCATGATTGTATTATTGAAGATGTAATGCATGCAATGCAATATTTTGCAGCAGAATAAATAAAAGAGCAGAGAAGCCAGATCTTTGTGGACATATCCCTAGGAGGGGGTGAACCATGGTAAACCTTGTGTTATGTGTAATTGTTAATGAATGTTTAATTTATGTTGATTATTAACTTATGAATGAATGGTTAAAGTAGATATATTAGCATGCATGCATAGGTTTAAAGGTGAATAAAGAATAGAAGTAATTGAATAATTAACAAGGATAATGCTTAAGGAAGAAATAACTTGACCACATATCCCCACTCATTCCTAGACTGCAGACACTTGAGTATTGTAGTCACACATAAAATCTATCTTGGGAGAGACTACGTTGTGCACCCTGTACGCAACGTTTCCTTCTGGTTTACCAGGAGGGATGATAGTTTTTGAGGATTTTGTTGGAAACCTGTTGAGATATGAACCTAGGTTATCCCAAGAAGAAGTTAAATTTCAACCAACAAATGGTTATGTTTTCGGCTGGAAATGCATAGGATTGAGTGGACAAGATCCATGGAAGAAATGCGTGGAGAATAAAATTATAGAAGGGAATGCTCAATACATTGAATCCAACAAAGGTGGAGATTGAAATATGATTGAAAACAAAGGAACTTGAGTTTACACAAAAGGACAACAGAAACCCTAAGTTAACACCGTGAAAATATCTCGACAAATATGTGTTTAGCGACTTGCATGAGGTATTTTTCTGTGATTTCCTACATTTGTTGTAGGAATGGTTATTGAGGTTAAAGGAAAACCACCCTACAAATCAAATTAGACAGCTAGAGTGGAATCTTTTGGATATCGTGTAGTTACAACAATTTAATAACAAATTTACGTGCACAGTAGATTTTCAGTTAGACAACATTGTTGCAAGGTTTATCACTGAATTTATAGTAGATATTGTGAATCCCTACACTGCATCAGAGAAGGATTTTCTAAAGGGAACCATAGGTAGGTACATCATATCATTGTATACTTCAATCAATATTTTATTGTATGACAACAATGTGATCACCATGGAATCAAACAACTAAACTTCCATGCGTGCATGGGGGAAGGGGGGAAGCACTGACAGGAGGTTGATATATGGAAGAGGAGATGGATAACGGAAATAAGGAATCCATGGACCCAATAAGGATGGAAGAAGACCAGATAAAGAAGATAGTGGCAAAAGTTGGAAAGATGCGAAGTGGAGTACCCTACCAATATAAAATGAATAAAAAAAAGAGAGCCATAGTCGACAGAGAGGGATTAGAAAGCAATGAAGAAGAGGTAGAGGATCGTTGATTTTTGTAGATGATTGAGAAAATCATCCACACAACATATGAAAGAAAAAAAGGAGGTCTAGGGTCAGGAATAGAAGGCATAAATCCAACTCATATCACCATCAATGTGGAACCTACAACCCCATGTGCGACTAATACACCAGAAAGAACACCAATGTTTAGAAAACCAAATTTTAGTCGAAGAAAAGCAACAGGACATGGATACAATAAAGGATAATCAAATAGAGGATCCATCTCAATAAATAACAGTCAATTGTCTACACCACATGGAGGCAATAGTTCAACACAGTTCAAAATGGAAAGACATGATCCCATGATCAGATTACTAGAATTTTGGGGAGAGGCACCAGAGGACCCTGAAAAGAACTTATGCATCTGTGAGAAGATATGGGAAGAAAATTATATCACAGATGAGGATACAAATATCGCACAGTTAGTTATCACATTAAGAGATTGTGCATTGGACTGGTACATGAGCCTATATGCAAACAATCCACAAGGAATACCAAAGACTATTGCAAACATGAAAAAACTATTGGAAAACGAATTTTAGAAGCCCATCTCAAAAGACCAGTACATGAATGAAATGATTGAAATCAGAAAAAAACCAGGTTAGTCTATTTGGGAGATTGATCAGAGGTTCAAACGTCTGAAAGGCAAGTTGAAATATGCAATTACTGACATGCAACATAGGCACTTATTTGTGAACTCACTACTACCACACTTGAAATGCCTGTTAAGACACCAAAAGTTCCAAACTCAAGTATAGGCTCTATAGGTAGCTTTACAATTGGAAGAGAACCGGTATCAGAAGAAATATCTAGCAATAGAGGAGTTGACGAAGGATTTGAATAATATAACATTTGAACTTAATAAAAACAAGGGAAAATATAAAAGAGAAGTTGTTTGATGTACCCTATGCAGGCCAAAAGGACACCATAAGAATGGATGTCCAAATGTTTTGCAGTATATGGAAATAGGAGTATCAAACCCTTTGCAAACAGGAGGACCACGGTGTGAGATTTGTAAAACACATGGGCATGATACATATCATTGTCCAATGATGCAAAAATTTCATACTACAATTTTTGCAAATCAATGGGTTGTGATGATAAGGGTTGTAGAACGATGGAGATGATGAGAGAAATAACTTCAGATACTTATAGGGTGCAAGAATAAATGATGACAGGACAAGCTACACCTCATTTCAAATGGTACCACCACCATACAACAATGTGCAACCATAGTATAACCCCGCGTAGTATAACTAGGTACCCTAGTACAATGTACCACGAGGAGATTGAGGTGGATACATAGGTGGAGGATGAGGTAGAAGAGGATTTGGACAAGGAAGAGGACCATTAGTATGCCACAACTTCCAAAAACTAGGACATTATGCAAGGGATTTTCCACTTCCACCAGCAACATGTATGTATGGTCGCGCAGCAGACCATGAAATAGAAGATTGCCCAACACTCTTGGGAAAGATCCAAGAAAAAAGGAATCAGAACAACCAAAATGTCCAATGGATATCTATAGAATCCAAGGATGATGGGATAAACATCAATATAGTCACTCGAGGAGAAGCCCGGAAAGGAACTAATGCAGCAACACAAGATCTAGCTCAACACCAATGGGTTAAGAAGAACACTGAGCCACAGAAGTAGTTTGACACACGGAAAGAAAAGAAAACATTTAAGGAGGCTAGATAGGAGTTTTTCAAGAAGAATTTTGTGTCTACATCAGTTGCAAAATAAACTCATAACCCACCAATATACAGGATGCCATTCTCAATGGACCATACCAATAA
The DNA here is from genome assembly GCA_009831015.1 of Picea engelmannii. Lineage (NCBI taxonomy): Eukaryota > Viridiplantae > Streptophyta > Pinopsida > Pinales > Pinaceae > Picea > Picea engelmannii. Next base: position 1,705,123 of record ML780002.1, read on the forward strand.
AGAACAACCTCTAGAGAAAGTAAGTACCATAAAGACTTTTCTTCAATCCTATGTTAAGTTATTGAATGATTCATCATCCATTAAGGCCTTACAAAATATGCTATAAATATGTAACATAGAGGTAGAAGGGAAGTTAGAGCAAAAAACAGTCAATCATCTCCTTAAAATAAGAAGGACAAGCAGAGAATTCAGATTGAATGCCAATATTTGGGATTTCAACATGGGAGATGTTATACTAGATTTAGGCTTTGAAGTAAATGTCTTATCTAAGAATATGTGGCAGTGTATGGGGTAACCCACCTTGGGATATTCACCTGTCCATTTGAAACTAACAAATCAACACAGAGTGTTACCCATTGGAAGGCTTAAAGGTGTGACAGTAGATCTGGATGGAGTGTGCACTAAGGCATATTTTGAAGTGATAGAGATAATAGATGGCACAACACCTTACCCAACATTACTTGTATTGGATTGGGCATTTTATAAATAGGATATAATCAACCTGAAGACAAGAAAACTGACTTTTTAATCAATTAAATATAAATTCATTGCACCATTGAATCCCTCAGAAGGAGAAAGGCTTGTAGAGGCCACTTGCTTGGATCTAGAAGAAATAAACCAATTATACAGAACCATCACACAAGAAGAGGATTATGTTAACCCAATTGCAGATGGGGTACTCAACTAGAGAATCATTACATCATGTGCTTCTGACTCAAACATAGATTTGGATAATTGGCAACAGTTATTACATGAATTTTCCACAAGGAGGTGCCCAAGAATAGATTGCACAGTAAGATGGGTTGGTACAGAGATAAGAAAACCTCCCAGTTTTCATGGGCTAAATAACTTAGAGGAATTATTGACAAGATATGAAGAGGAAGCATTAGAAAATCAAAGGGGATCTTAGCCCTGTATATTTCACTCAAGGAAACACCTACAAGATGGTGGGATGTGCACAAAGAAACAATTTAAGATGGGTATCAGTGTAAATGACTACTGCGCATTAGATTTGGCATAGAATAGGGGAGAAATAAAATGCAGAGGTATGATGGACGAGGAAAACTAGTGGAACACTTGGAGAAGTGTAGGTGTAATGTACCCATCCACCCACGGGCCAGGCTACATCACTTAATCTAACTATAACACACCTAGCCACCTATAGGAAAGGCATGATGCAGTCTAGGGACTCACTTCATAGTGAGTTATCTCAATTCAAATCACTTCCAAGTTAATTAAGAGACATGAAAATCACATGTAGAAATAAAGATTCATGTCACAACATAAACCAAGCCATGCACAACAATAACCAGCAAGCATGCATATTCTAAATATTAAATTCAAAGATAAATAAATACGCAAAGGAATAAATCATACATAGTTAAATAACCATAACAAAGAGCACTTATATTTTCTGAAAACAAAATACCAATTGGCTATAGACCAAGGACGTTCCACCCAATCGTAGGCATTATTGTTCCAAGTCTTAGCAGCAATGTCACCCCTGAGCCAGGGTTATGAGTCCACAAGGATGGATTCCAAGGTGTCACTCGACTTCCCAAGCCATTCATCCCTCAAGATCTGACAGGCCTTTCAACACTCACAACAATCCAAATTATGTCGTCTCTCTTCTACCCAGTATGCAACACCCAAGAGAATGGACCCCCTTCTTTACCACACAGTCCATCAGATTGCCCATATCTTCTAGGGATCCAGTGCTTCTGGTCAAGAATCTCACTGTTGGGAATATCAAGACTTGCAGTTGTGATTTAACTTAAACATGGGCCAAGTCATCACAAACATGCAAGCACCAACTCTAGTTGTAATACACCAGTGGTCTATACAACTAACGACTATGGATTTTCTTAGTAATTCAGTTTCCTTCCCCCAGCATCTCTCGAATCAGATGGGATGAGTAGGTGAAGGGATGAGTTGAGAAAATAAGAGAAATTAAAGGTGAGTACGATGGACAATGAGTGAGAGAGTGTGTAGGAATCAACAAATCCCCAACAACAAAAACCCAACCCCAACCATGGACCAAGGATGGGTTTATGTACTTCTTGGAATTAAGGAACCTCGTGGTCTTCCCCCAAGAATCTCATGTAACTTTTATTCTCCACTAAAACCAAAAATGGGTAAATAAAATATAAAATAAGTACTCAACCCCTCAATCCCCCTCTCTTATAGAATCATATCCCCCTATAACTTGTGTCCTTTTCCATCTAGCATCCATCAATGCACTTTATATTAATAATGATCAAACATTACATTTCCTAGGAACATTGGCTTGTTAATAATTGTTTAGGCACTCTAGCCTTTCATAACTTAACAAAATATGATATTTAATACAGGGTTCAAAACTGGGTTATTACATTTCCCTCCCCCTTATTTTGGCACTGTCCTCAGTGCATATACAAAACAGGAATCAAAATTCCAAAATTTATTCAAAAATTTGTGGGTACTCTTCTTGCATGGCATCTTCATGCTCCCAAGTAGCATCCTTGGGACCATAGTAGGTTCACTGGACTTTTACCAGCTCAATGACTCAGTTCCAAAGCATTTTGAAATTTCTATCCACTACTCGCATCAGCTAGACCTAAAATCCTTCCTCTTCCTCTTCCTCTACCTGAATCATATGCCAATCAATAACATCGTTAGGATCGTGTACATATTTTTTTAGAAAAGAGACATGAAACACATTATGCACATTCATGGAAGTAGGCAATGCAAGCATGTATGCAGTTATCCCTATTTTTTCCAATATCTCAAATGGACCATGGAATTTGGTTGCCAGCTTTGTACAACTACCCAACTTTAAGGAGATCTTCTTGGGCTTCACTTTTAAAAGTGAATGCTCCCGACTTTAAATTCTCTAGTTGTCTTGTTCTTATCTACATAAACTTTATTTCTATCTTGAGTTGCCTTTAAATTATGCTTAATCCTAACCATCTAGTATTTCATATCCTTGAGAAATTATGTCCCAAGTATCACTTTGTCTACTGGGTTGTCCCAACTTACTGAAGTATTTCATTTCCTACCATACAAAGATTCAAATGGGATCATTTTCAATGAATCTTGATACCCATTATTAAAGGAAAACTCAACCAAGTGAAAGTATTCTTCCCACTTAGATGGATTATCCATTACAAACATCCTCAACATGTATTCAATTACTTGGTTGACTCTCTATGTCTTCCCATGTGACTGTGGATGGTATGTTGTGCTAAAGTTCATATTTGTACCAAATCCTTTAAACAATATATTTCAGAAATTAGAAGAAAACTTTGTATCTCTGTCTGAGACAATTTCCTTAGGTATCACTTGCAACCTAGCAATATCTTTCATGTAAATTTCTACAATATTAGTTGTTGTATGAGTTATTTTTACAAGAACAAAATGAGCAGCCTTTGTCAATTTATCAACCACTTCCATGATCGAATCATGTTGTATTGTTGTCCTGGGCAATTTTGTTATAAATTCAATGGTTACCAATTCCCATTTCTTCTCTGGAATTGATAAGGGTTGTAGAAAACTCATTGGGTGCCCATGCTCAGCCTTCACTCTCTGGCATTCCATACATCTGGCAATGTAATCCGCAACATAATTTTTCATTCCCGGCAAAAAGAATTGGATTCTTACTACTGCAATTGTTTTCTAGTAACCAAGATGTCCAACATATGGTGTTAAGGTCCTAACCCGCACATAGGTAGATCAATGTATTCGGATGTAATAAAGGTCAATATTAATAAGACCTTTCAATAAAATAGAATAAGGCGGATGTAAGAAGACCTAATAGAAGCTTCCGCTTCTAGAAGGAT
>ML780002.1:1714273-1745293 GCA_009831015.1 Picea engelmannii
AGAGGCCTGTGAACATTGCTATCTGAATCAAGTGCTATTTCTGTTCAAGTGTTATTTCTGTTGCTATTTCGTATATCATTTCTGTGTATTGTGAAGATTATGCTAGATATTTTACTGTTATTCTATTATTTCTAGCATTTCGTCTCTGTACTGCATATTTTATATATCTGGTATCTTGCATATGGAACATTATGCATTTATTTTAATACCAAATTCTTGAGTTCTCCAAAACTAGGAACATAAATTCTATTTTTATGCATAAGTAATCCATATCCCTTCATCTCGTACTCTTTCATTTTTTGTTGTACATTTTCTTGTTATAAGATTTCCTTTACATGTAGGTAATGATAATCTGTAACAACAACATCTAAAATTCTACTCGTCAAGTCTGACTGATGCATATTGGTGGTTGTATCATGCATGAGATGTACTTTCTACTAAGTACATCAACAACTTTATTTTCTTTTCCTTTGATATGATTGATTTCAAAATCGTATTCACTTAAAAATTCCATCCATCTCATTTTTCTGGAATTCAAAGTTGGTTGTTCAAAAAGATACTTCAGACCACAGTGTTGCGTTCTTAGTTCAAATCCCTTTCCCGTGAGATAATGCCTCCACATATTCAATGCGTGAACAATGGCAGCAAGCTCCAAGTCATGTGTGGCATAATTCCTCTCATGTTATTTAAACTTTCTGGACTCAACCAATGACATGTCCATTTTGAGTGAGGACTCCACCCATTCCTTTCTTGCATGCATATGTACATACCACAAAAATTTCAATTGGATCAACAATATTTAAAATAGGAGCACTAGTAAGTAATTCTTTCAATTGTAATTCCCTTCTTTTGCAAAGAAGTGGTGGGATGAACAATCTTAGAGAACCCTACTATAAATATTGTGCAGTAACTAGCTAATCCCACAAAAGATCTGACTTCTAAAACATCCATGGTTGTTGGCCATCCTCTAATGGCTTCAATCTTCTATGGATCCACTGCTATAAATTGTTCTGAAATAATGTACCCCAAGTAATCGATTTTTTCTTGGTAAAAAGAACACTTACTAAGATTGGCATACAACTGATGTTCCCTCAGCACTTTCAATATCAATATTAGGTGATTTTCATGCTCTTCCTCTGACTTAGAATAGACAAGTATGTCATCCAGGAATACTATGACAAACATGTTCAAATAATTTATGAATATGTCATTCATTAAGAACATAAAGACAACTGGTTCATTGGACATTCCAAATGGCACCACTACAAATTCATAATGCCCATACCTGGTTCTAAGGTTGTCTTATTGATGTCTTCTTGCTTGATTATTACCTGATGGTATCCTGATCTCAATTCTATATTTGAAAATATCTTTTCCCCTCTTAGATGATCAAAGTGGTCATCAATTATGGGTAGAGGGTACTTTTTCTTTACAGTGGATTTATTCAGTTGTCGAAAATCAATACATAGTCTCAAAGTTCCATCCTTCTTTTTGACAAAGAGTATTGGTGCTCCCCAAGGTGAAACACTTGGAAGTATGTACCCTTTATTCAACAATTCTTCCAACTTCATTTGTAATCATTTTAATTTTGGTGTACTCATTATGTAAGGTGTTTTCGACACTGTAGAAGTTCCTAGCACTAAATCAATAGATAAATATATCTCTCTTTGGTGGCAACCCTGGTATTTCTTGGAATACATCTTCAAATTCTTTTAGTACCGATAATTCTTCAAGGCTTGGCCCCTTTATATTTGATGGCTCCTCCACATGGGTTGCATATAATTGACATCATTTTCTGAAACATCTCTTCAGTTGTAAAGTTGAAATATCCCTTATAGAGATGTGTGTTGGAACTCCTTTCACAATGCTCTGTCTTCGTTCTTCATCAAGACATGTAAATGTCTTATTGTGACAATCTAGGATAGAATAATGTGTGTCCAAACAATCCATTCCAATTATAATATCATAATACCCCAATGGTATAACATATAGATCATCTTTAATATTCACACCATTAAGACTTATGGAACAACCTCTAACCATATCATGGATTCTCCTTTTGGTTCTAGTGGCTAGCTGAACCAAACTTGATTTTTCAAGCTTACTTTTCTCCTAATGTAATCTATCCACTATTTTAGGATCAATGTAATAATGAATTGCTCCTAAATCAATTAAAATAGAAATAGGTTGATTAATGATCTTACCTTCCACCTTGATCATATTTGATTGGAACTCTGCTTGCCAATCATCTAAAGCTGCATAAATTATTCCCATGTCTTATATTGTTGTAGCCTCTTGGATGTTGTGCACGATCTTCACTTTGTCCTTTCTATGAGATAAATCCTTGTACATGTGATCTTCTTTGCATCCCCGACATTGGATTGATGGTCTTCCCCTTTTTCCCAAGGAGTCTTCTCTCTTGGACTCATGCTTAGCATATTGTTCTTGATCATTTTTATTAGGGATATTTCTATTGAAAGGAGGTCTGAACCCCTTCATCCTTTGATCAGGTTTCTCCTTCTTCTTATCCTTCCAATATTTCTACAAATACTCTATGTCCTTGCCTTGCTCATACAATTAATTATCCTTCTTGATGGTCTTAGTCAAAGTCATGGGTTCATCATAATGAATCTTATCCTTATAAAAGGATGGCAATCCACTTAAAAACCTATGTACTTTCACCTTCTCATATTTTATGAACCCCACATGTTTTAGCATCCCCACAAACTTCTTTTCATACTCTACCACGGTCATTCTTCCCAGCCTAAGTTCAAAGAACTCCTACATTTTCTTGTCATAGAATTTCTCTAAAAGGTACTCCTTCTAAAAATATTTCTTGAACTAATTCCAAGTGATCCTACTTTCATTAATGTGCTCAACCCGCTTCATATCATCCCACCACATAGTAGCTTTCCCATGTAAATGGTAAGTGGAAATGTTGGATTCTAGGTTTGATGAGTAATTATGCAATTGAAAATAACTTCTAAGTCCAAGAAACCATGCTTTAGCATCATCTTACCTTCATCCTTCTCCATCAAAGGATGGTGGCTCAAGATTCCTCAGCTCAACTTGAAAAATGTCCAATTCATGTCTTCTTCTTTGGTTCCTAACAGGAGACACCCCTTGACTACTTATGTAATCTTTAGATGAATAAAATTTACTTATTGAGTAGGGAGGTGAGTTATTCTTATGATTTCTGCTAGCACTTATTGAATGATCAGTTCTTTTGCGCTCATCTCTTCTTCCATGACATCTTCCCTCTTCCTCATGTTTTGAGTTTGACCCATTCTTTGTTTGCCTCTGCAAGTAATTTAATCTTTGCATCACTTGAGAATTTATCTGATTTTGTTCTCTCATCAGCCTCTCATTGTCTTCTTTGTAACTATGTACTTCTAGTTTCAAGCCTCTCATAGTCTCTATCATGGTTTCTTTCTCTCCTCTGCCCTTGTGTCCTTTGGATTCTATCTTTGCATTACCAACACTGATATTTTGACCTTTTTCCTCTTTATCATGGTTGTAAGCTCCTTATCCATCTTCCATTGCTTAAATGTATTCTTACCTTGGACTGACAAGCTTACACCCCCTAACTCTACAAAATGTGAAAGAGACCATTTTTTTAGGGTTATTATAAACAAAATTAATTGTCAAACATTGCTACATGTCTTGTTTTTATTCTCAATTCATGAAGAAAAAATATATCAGTCTTCACAACATAATAGTTCCCAGTTATTTTCCTCAGAATCCTTTGTCCCAATGGCTGAAATATCGCTTCAATTAGATATTAGAGTTGAAAGTTAGGGCTACCTGAAGGAAATTTCACTTTAAGACCCCCCTTTTAGCTGATACATAATTGAATTTTGCAAAGGTGCTTCCCTCAAACCACACCCCCAGGTGACCACGACTCAAACCTATGGGCTTAATCCTTCCTTAGCACCTCGCTCTATGTTCTTCCACATGGGATCTTGTGCGAACAACATAACCAAGGGTTGGGTTACCTCTAGGAGACATTGGAAGTTGGGTTACAACATAAGGGAGGGTTGGGTTACAGATCCGGGTCCAAAAGTAGTTGAATCTAGCTGACATGTATCCCCACACAACCCCCTCCCACTAACACAAGCCACATAATCAACCATACAGATGATCCCCAATCATAGCTCCAAATCTGACGGTCGACATGACTTCACTTTTTTACACCTCCATGAATTCAACACTTTGGGGCTTCAGCGCTCCAAGGTTTTTCTCTACAACTTACTTCGTATTCACTAGAGTGGCGAAGTTTCAAACTCCAAACTTCTCTACCCTTCTACCAAAAATATATCTGAGGGTTTGAAACACTCCCAAAGTCCTCCCCTCAATCTAATGCTCGACAGGGATTCCAAGACTTCAGCGCTTCGGGGCTCCAGGCTATAACAGTTCATCAATGTTTAAAACTATCAGAGCAAAAACTCTCGAATTGGTCAATGTCGGCTTACCATGATCAATGACAGATATCCCTCTGTGCCTCCCATCAGATCGAATGGCTGACAGGTCTTTGAGACTCTGGCCTTTGACACTTTAGGATTTTCCTTCCTACCAATATCATCGAATTGGTGAAGTTTCAAAGTTCCTTCTTTCCTTATTAGATTCGATCAATCGATGACGATTGGTCAGCCAAATCTGACGGCTTGGACTTAATTCTTACCCAACCTCCTATTCGCCTCCATCGGATGACCCCTGTTCACCCACCTTCTGACCCGATGGTCCATATATCCCTCGATCCCATGGTGGTCACAGTCACGACTTCACGGTCCTTTATAAAGGATATCTAACATTTCAGCAATCGTGCAATCTCTGCAATGCCATTTCTCTTGAGCTTCTCTATTCAAGGTGTACTTGATCTTAACCACAAGATATTTTCTAATAGATCTGGCACATTTTGGCCCGGTGTTTCAACCTATGGCTTTGATACCAATATCTAACATACCCATCCACCCACAGGCCAGGCTATGCCATTGAATCTGACTATGACACACCCAGCCACCAATAGGAGAGACACGTTGTAGTCCAGGGACTCACTTCATAGTGATTTATCTCAATTTGAATCACTTACAAGTTAATTAAGAGACATGAAAACCACATGAGGAAAACAATATTCATGCCACAACATAAACTAAGCCACGCACAACAATAACCAACAAGCATGCATATTCTAAATATTAAATTCAAAGATAAATAAATACACAGTGAAATAAATCATACATAGGTAAATAACCATAATAGGGAGCACTTATATTTTCTGAAAAAAAGGCACCAATTGGCTGCAGACCACGGGCGTTCCACCCAACCATAGACATTGTTTTTCCAAGTCTCAGCAGTAGTTTCACCCTTGAGCCAGGGCTATGACTTCACAAGGACAAATTCCAGGGTGTCACTCGGCTTCCCAAGCCATTCATCCCTTCAACTCCCACAGGCCTTTCATCACTCACAACAATCCAAATTACACCAACTCTCTTCTACCCAATCTGCACAACCCAAGAGAATGGAACCCCTTCTCTTCCATGTAGTCCCTCGGGTTGTCCATCTCTTCCAGGGCTCCAATGGTTCTAGTCAATAATCTCCCTGTTGGGACTCTCAAGACTCGCAGTTGTGAGTTAACTAAAACACGGGCCAAGGAATGACAGAAATAAAGGGAACCAAACCTAGTTGGAATACACCATCATTCTATACATCCAATGACTATGGATTTTCTCAGCAATTCAGTTTCCTTCCCCCCAACATCTCTCAAATCAAATGGGACGAGTAGGTGAAGGGATGAGTGTATAACAAAAGAGAAATGAAAGGTGATCACAATGGTGAATGAATGAGAGAGTGCAAAGGAACCAACAAATACCCAACAACAAAAACCCAACCCCAACCATAGACCAAGGATGGGTTTATGTACTTCTTTGAATTAAGGAACCCCATGGTATTCCCCCAAGAAGCTCATGTAATCATTATTCTCCACTAAAACCAGAAATGGGTAAATAAAATATAAAATAAGTACTCAACCCCTCAAGCCCCCTCTCTTGTGGAATCATAGCCCCCTATAAATCTTGTCCTTGTTCGTCTAGCATTCAGTGATGTGTTTTATATTAATAATGATCAAACATTAGATTTCCTAGCCACATTGACCTCTTAATAATTGTTTAGGCACTCTACCCTTTCATAACTTAATAAAATACAATATTTAATGTGGGGTTCAAAACTAGGGTATTATAGTAGGAGACAGGGGAGGATGACACCACTAGAGAAATGGCATCATCACTTTATCCATACATTGGGAGGAATCCCAAGGAACTAGTATATATACCATGAGATGTGCAAAGCCACTACATAATGGGCAAAATTACAACATAATTTTGTAGTAACCTTCTCATTTGAACATGAGAACCCCAACATTGATTTAATGCTGAAGTTGATACAGGGAGTGATATTTTTTGATGAACCATAGATTGGAATCATAAAAGGATATCAACAACATAATAGACACACATTTAAAGACTTACTCTCATGCTATCATGTCGAAGAGGAAACACTAGATGAAGATGACCCATGCAAAATTCATATTATAGAGATTGAAGGAGAGAGAGAGTTGGAAGGTCCATATCTGGAGTCAGAAGTATTTTTTGTACCAATCAAAGTTAATAAAGTCAACATTGGGATGAATGACAATCTTAAAATGACAAGTATTGGAGACTATTGGGATGAGCAAACATTAGAAAGAATAACAGAGTTACTATGTGAATACAATGACTTGTTTCCAACAACCTTTACAAAGATGAAAGGCATAGTAGGGGAGCTAGGTGAGATGAATATACCCCTCAAACCTTAGGCTATACCTTTCAAATAGAGACCTTACAGACTGAATCCAGTGTATAAGAAAAAAGTGAAAGCAGAAATTGACTGAATGTTGGAAGTTGGCATCATAGAACTAGTGGAGGAAGTTGAATGGATCAGTCCCATGGTAGTCCAAAAAAATAAGCAAGGGGGGATAATGATTTGTGTAGATATGAGTAAAATCAATGATGCTTGCTTACATGAAACTTTCCCTACTACTTTCACAGATGAATTCTTAGAAAATGTAGGAGGTCAGGAAGCATACTCATTCACAGATGGATTCACAGATTTAGATTATTGATTATAAGTATTATCCATGGGCATGTTTGTTTTTGTATATTAATGGATTATGATATCTAATGTGCTAACCTTTAATATCATCACTATATGCTTGCTTTGCTTGTTTGTTGAGAACTTGTTGTAGGTATAAAGATTTGGGTCAAAGTGCTCAATGGTGGACATCATCAAATATCTGGACGAGGTAGGTCCCTTTATTATCTCGCTTTCACATTGTTTTATATAGCATGTTTTTGGGATAGAGTTGATTTCTATAGTCACATCCATATGTAGTGGTTTACCATAGCCATAAAGAGATTTTCCTCGTAACAGAATTGGCGACCATACTGAGGATGAATCTTTTTTCTTAGGGTTTGAAGTACTTTTCTCCTTAGATTTATCTTGTTTCTATTGTGGTGCATGTCATATCATTGCTTGGCAGCTCATGTTCACTTTGGGTCTAAGTTTTCAGCCTTTATCCCTTGTCTGGCCTTGTTTTAAATCATATATGTGCATTTTCCCTTGACAATCGCATATACACGCGGGTTTTCTCACTGCAAGTTGTGTATATATGATATATTTTCCTAAACAATCACGTACATCAGTTTGCCTTGCCTTTTTTTCTGGTCTGGTGTTTGTTGGGTGGGATTTGATGCTTGTTGAGCCTTCTTAGGTCTCTATAGTTTCTGTTGAGTTCTTGTGGGATGACAAGAAACCCTCTTTTGGTTGAATTTTTGGGCGAAGTCTTTCTCTTAATCTTTTCATTTTTTATTGTCCTTGCACATTGGGCTGGGTGTTTTTTTTCTTGGTATCATGCTTGAGTTATCTCTTTTATACGCAGTAGGGTTATATGTCAAGTTACTTTTTAGTCCATGCATTTTCATTTTTGATATATTGAAAATACAAAAAAAAATAGTCATTTTTCATTGCTTGGCATTTTTGTCTTTTGAATCTTTACCATTAGCTTAGTGCATATAGTGAAATATTGTGTTTTTACTTCTGAATTACAGAGTTGAATTTGAAAATCGCATTGGTTTTTAGAATCATATTATTTATCAAAAGTTAAAGCTAGGACTTTTCATTATTTTTATATTTACTTTTCTTGTAGAGTCATAATACCATGAGTTTCACTACCATACCTTTTAAGTAATCACGACCATAAAATCAATGCTATAATTTAAAATGTATTAGTAATGATTTTATTTTCTAGGGTGCACAAACTAGCCTAGGATTTAGTGCCTTGGAATAGGATTTTGTGAGTAAACTTCTCCAAGGCAATTAAATCAAAATATGTGTTTGAGTCAGGGAGTGGATAAATCCATTGTATTGGTAAGATCAGGAGGCTCCGCTCACACCAAAGTTAATCACGAGGTCGTGTGAAGTTGGTTGAAGGGATATTCCCTCGATACCTTCCTAGCATCAAAGATATTTCTGGGGATCTTTTTAGTGCCCTTACCGCTGTGAGAGGCGGTGATTTCAAGGTTTCGGGCTTTTCTACCCTGCCCATATGGTGGACCTCACTTATGACTGCTCGCATGTGCATTGATTATACAACGGTTTATTAGTTTCTTGACTTAGGTGTCTCATAGGTTACTTGCAGGGATTATTCTACAGGTATCTTGGGTCATATAAGGGTCAGACAACACAGAGCTTTTATGGAGGATTACCTCTCCAAGGGGATCTGATCGACTATTTGTTAAGCCCATGAGGGCCCTTATAACTGATTATGTTACCTTCGATATTTAGTAGGGAGTCTTGGACCCCTCTTGTGTGAGACATACCTTCTTTAGGGAGGGAGGCCACTCAGCCACTTTACCCTGTTTGCATGCATATTGGTCATTTGACTTTTGGTATGCTCTTTGACTACCATTTGGCCTTAGGATATATTTTTTATCTTTAGAGTCTTAAGTCATCGTGGAGTTGGACCATCCTCCCCACCGGTCCTGTCGCTTGTTATAGTTACCACTAGATTTCGAGATTTTGCCTTCTAAAAGGTGTAGAGTTATTAGGAGTGGTACACACACATCCACTGTTCAGACTTGTGATTCTACAAGGATGAGTACTGAACCTAGTCTTTAGAACACTAGGAGCCCTTCAAATCCCATACCCACTATAGTTAATGGCACTCATTTGACTCCTGCAACCTCCATGGTTGTAGTGCCAGAGGAACCTATCATTACTACAGATCGACCTATAGTAAATGCTCAATCTCTTGCCTCTAACCCTTTTGGGTCTCTTGGTCACTCACCGGGATAGAATGTTCAGTCCATCCCTATGGCTTCTAGTCCCTTTTCTTATGGTATGCCCAACTTCACTTCACAGTTTTTGAACTCCATCCCAGTTGTTGGCCCTATTTCTCATGTTGGGATTGGGGGCAGTACACCTCCCTACACTCCTTTTTAATTTGGTGGATCTCAAATCCCTCAAATGACTCCTAATATGGGAGTCATTCATGATTTTAACCCTAGGTCCAATCCTCTTACTTCTGGGTGGAATAACCAACTTGGCAGACAATATTTGGCTCAAGTTCCATCCTACAGCACTACCTCCTCAACGCAAATTCTAACCAATACTTTTTTCATGATGAATCCACATCTATCCTCCATATTCCAACCTGGAGGAGGTCAGTTTCATGCTTCGAGAAACCTCCAACCCAGATCCAATCCGACTGAGGGAAATTTCTATAACCCTCAATAGAACATTCTTGTTGGAATGATGCTCAACCAACCTTATATGAATCATCCCTAGAGGAGCCTTATAATTCTGGACATGGCCATGGTGTTTACTAGAACCTTGGATGGCCTGCAAATCTGCATGCACAATCTTTCCTGGGAGGTTGGGACCAAATGTCGCAACCCCGTCTCCCTTTTATGGCCATGCTTAATCTACCAGATTTGTCTAAGTTAATGAATGACTCTGTGATTCATGATCCTACATGGCCCCCCATCCCCACCAAAATTTATTTTGACATCTAGAAGTTTAAGGGTAAGAATGGAGAGGATTCTGGTGATCATGTCACTACCTTTCACCTTTGGTGCTCATCAAACTCCCTTAATTACGATTCTATTTGTTTGAGATTATTTCAACGAACCCTCATCAAAGTTGTTGTGAAATAGTATATTGAGCTACCTAGGGGGGCATATGGGACTTTTATTCAGTTGGTGATGGTCTTTCTTAACCAGTTCCAGTTGCCCATTCATTATTATGCTGGCCTAGAATTGTTGTCAACTTTACGCCAAGATACTACCACTCATATCTCGGACCATATACAGGACTGGCATAGATGGAAGAGGTTGATTAATGCCCCTATACCCCAGCTTTCTTTTAGAATGGTTTCTTAAGTATTTTCACACTCCTATATTGAAGGATGTTGCCACTTCTAGGGTTACCACTGAGGAAGAGGCGATCTTTAGAGCCCAGCAGTTAGATTTCATATACGCTCAGTCTAGGATGTTATACCACCTTATTCATGATGCACCACGTTCTACTTACGACCCTAGGAAAAATCCCATACCTCATTTCGATGGAATTGTAGGTGTCGCCAATATAAATTCCGCAAACTCGGTGACAAACCATTTGAAGGAGTTGTATTTAAAGTAGTCTGTAGGAGGGCCAACTTCATCTCTGTCTTCCAACCCCACTCAGTCGGCAGATGTACATTCCATGCAATCATCAGACAACCCAAATGGTAACCAGAAACTAGGACAGAATACGAAGAAAGGATGTAATAATCGTAAGGGTGGGAAAAATGGTAATAAACCCAAGGACAATAATAATAATGAGAAGAGGGGTAGTAAATATGGAGAGGGAAAACGAGAAAAACGTAAGGTGAAGTTTCCCTATAAGCTTTGCACAGATGATCACCTTACCCATTTATGCCCCAAACTTGCAGAAGATATGAGTCTATTATCTCTATCACCCATCATGATGACGAATTCATTCCTGCATAATCAACACCTAGCCTCAATCTCCTCAAACACCGGAAATGCGGTTGGTGGAAGTCAAAACAAGCAGTCGCACAATGGCGACCATTTATGTATCAATATGGTCGATGCGAAAGTTAATGTAGCCACTCGATCTCAAGATTATATCTCTTCACAAGCTAATCCTGGTCTAGAATATCCTCCTCCTCCTCTGGAGATGACTTTACAGATTGAGAAACCAGAGCCACTTCCTCATATTATGAAAGGATTACTCAAGCACTCTACCCATAATCCAAATGCTAGAGCTACCCAGAACTAGTCTATTATTGAGGACCTGGGTCAAACCCCTTATGTGATGTCATCTTTGGAGGTACTATATATGTGTCCTTCAAAAAGGAATGCCTTACTCTCTGCATTAGGAGCTCTAGAACCAAGTGGCTCAAAATTTATCAATTTTGATGTCACAGATGTTAAGCCTCGCTTGCCTTACCATGTGGCTTTCCAAATCCATGTGGAGTACTCAAAGTATACCATCAAACATGTGGTTGTTGATGAAGGCACTGCTACATGTGTGATGTCCCTAGTCTATTGGAAACCTCTTAGTTCTCCTACTCTTACCAAGTCATCAAATATGTTGACTTCTTTTGACGGTCATTCATTCCACCTTCACGGTATTCTCCCTGCCTTTCCAGTCCAGTTAGGTGGGAAGATGGTAGAGGTGGAGGTAGAGGTAGTTGATGCACCTCTTGATTATAACATGTTACTAGGTCATAATTGGACTTATTCTATGATCGTCATCATGTCGTCTATCGTTCGTACTCTTTGTTTTCCTCATGAAGGGAAGATCGTGATGATCGATCAGTTATTCTTTGCGTTCTCTAATCCTAATGCATCTCTTGGACCATCGATCCCTATGATCGATAATTCTCATTCGGCAACTGAGAATATCAGTGTTGAAATGTATTCTTACCTTATGGGTACTTTCTAATTCTCTACACTGATCCATCATGTTTATTCCATGTCCAATAGGACCGTCTTGACAGGGAGGTCCATTCCTTTATGCACTTCTTATTTTAGTGATTCGTGGACCCTACCTTCCCCAAATTTGTCTTGTGAAGGTCAGTTGCATGCTGGAATGGACATGCCACTATCAGCAGTAGAGATTGTGTATCAAGTTGTTCTCGACTCTTTTGTTGATCCGGATCTTGTTCTCTCGCCAACGGACGAGGAGGATCTTGCTCTTAGGCCCGTGTGGACCACTTTGTTGTATTGTTCACATGATTTCCTCGATGGTATTTTTAATTTGGATGAAGCCATCATCGAAGCCATGAATGGTTCTGAGAAACCTCAGGATGATATACATCACCATTCTTGTTTTCTGCCAGAGCTTGAAAGAATCGAACAAGACGAATTTTGATCTACTTTGAGTGAGATAGTCAGTCACATCATAGTTCCACTTGATACACACAACATTTCTGTCAAATGAAACATGGAGATTATTTATCCTACCGTCACAATCGACATCTCTCATACCCCTGGCAATGTTGAAAATGTAAATATTGGTGCAGATTGTTTGCCAAAACAAATCCTGATCTACACCGAGCTCTTCAAGGAATTCTGAGACGTATTTTCTTGGTCATATGAATAGATGCCAGGAATTAACCCTCGTATTTTTTAACATGAGATTAAAACTTATTTGGAAGCTAAACCTGTTCGACAACATCTTAGAGATGTCAACCCTCGAAAGGCCCCTACTATTAAGGCATAGGTGGAGAAGTTACTTAATTTTGGATTTATCTCCCAGTTCCCTTGATCGAATATTGGGTATCCAACCTCGTTCATGTAGATAAGAAGCAAGGAACCATCTATGTATGTATGGATTTTTGTGACCTGAACAAGGCTTGTCCTAAATATAACTTTCCCACACCTTTCATCGATCAGATTCTCGACGAGTGTGCGGGAAGTGAAGTATTTTATTTTATGGATGGATTTTCACGGTATAACCAAATTCAAATCAAACCTAAGGATCAACACAAGGCGGGATTTATTTTTCCTTGGGGTAATTTTGCATACCGAAAAATTCCTTTCGACCTTGAAAATGTCGAAGAAACCTTTCAACGTGCCATGACTTTCACTTTTCATGATCTTAAACACATAGTTGAAGCTTACCTTGATGATGTTGCTACTCACTCTCGCAAGAGAGAAGGTCACATTATACACCTTCGTGGATCTTATCTAGTTGAACCCTCACAAGTGCATATTTTGCGTTAAGTCTAGTCATCTTTTGGAATTTTTAGTGTCTGAGACCAAGATCATGGTAGATCCACTTAAGGTTGAGGAAATACTTTGGCTGCCTCCCCCATGCATGATTAGACAACTTCAAGGTTTATAGGGGAAAGCTATCTTTCTTTGTCGGTTTATAGTAAACTATGCCACTATCACTAAAGGTTTCATGTGTCTTTTGAAGAAGGACACCCCTTTTATCTAGGATGAGCGAGCCTAGGAGTCCTTCGATGATTTGAAGAAAGATTTAGTTTCAACGCCTCTGATGAAGCCTCCTGATTATGGTAGAGATTACTTACTTTATATCATCGCATCTGAAGATATGATTGGTATGGTTCTGGTTCAAGAGGATGATGAGCTCCATGAGCACGTCATCTACTATGTTAGTCGAACTTTACTCGGTCCTGAACTTTATTATACACACGTTAAAAAACTGTCTTTGGATATCGTTCACGTAGTCCAGGGTTTGTTTCATTATATATTACTTTACAAGACTACTATGGTTGTTGATGTCAATCCATTTCAATACGTCCTTACTCGACATATCATAGGGGGTAAATATAATAAATGGATTATCATTTTACAAGAATTTGATCTTGATTTTGCTTTCACAAAATCCAAGAAATCCCTAGTCTTTGCAGAGTTAATATCCGATTTTCCACGATTAGATGAGGACATTATCCATGTTGATTCGTTTGAGGAAGAACACATTTTTCATGTCTCATCATCTGACCCCTGGTATGGAGACATTGTTCTCTATCTTCAGACCTTAAATTTCCCTCAGCATCTCTCAGGAGGTGACCGACGGCATATAAGATACCAAGCTAATAAATATACTATTGTTGGTGACACTTTGTATCACTGAGGAATATACTATATCTTGCATCATTGTTTAACTAACGGATAAGCCGAGTCCATCCTGAACGATTTCCACAGTGGGGCTTGTGGTGGTCATCTATCTGGGCTTGCAACAGCCCAAACAATTTTGGGAGCTAGTTATTTCTAGCCTACTATCTTTAAGGATTGTGTTGAAGCGGTTAAGAAGTGTCACCCCTGCTAGGTGCTCACTCGAAAAATTCACTCTCATCCAGCCCATCTTCACCCAATCATTACCATCGATCCCTTCACCAAGTGGGGGGTAGACTTCGTCGATTGAAACCCAAATTCAGTTGGGGGGAATCAACACATTATTGTGGTCATCGAATACTTTAATAAGTGGGTTGAGGCCATGCCTACAGTTAAATTTGATGGGAAGATTGCAGCCTTTTTTCATATTCAATCAAATTATCACTCGGTTCGGTATCCCGAGTGAGATTGTCATTGATCATGGCATTCACTTTCAGAATGAAATGATGGAAGAAATAGAAGCTAATATGGGGTTTAGACATGGTCATTCTTCTCTTTATTACCCCCAAGAAAATGGACAAGTAGAGGTCGTCAACAAGTCTCTCAAGACCATTTTGCAAAAAATTGTCAGTCAGAAGAATTCTGACTGGTACATCTTGTTATATCCTACACTCTGGGCATACTGAACCTCGGTCAATACTGCCACCATATTTTCCCCTTTCTAGTTAGTACAGGGTGTGGAGTTATTATTACCTATTGAATTTGAAATCCCTTCTCTTAAGTTGGCAATCGCTCTCCTAAATGACACTTCTGATATCGAACAATGCCTTTTACACCTAGAGAGTCTTTATGAGCATCATCGAGACACCTTTATAGCTATTGAGGCAGAAAAAAGACATGTCAAGGTACAATACGATAGTCTGTCTATCCTCGGTTGTACGTTGATGGTGACTTGGTCCTCTTGTATAATCAATCCAAAGAACCATTGGGGGCAGGAAATTTTAAACCCATGTGGCATGGTCCTTACATTGTGCGACGTGTTCTAGAAAAAGGATCCTATGAGTTAGAAGATTATGAAAGGAATAGGTTGGTTGAGCCCAGAAATGGGCTCTACTTGAAAAGATACTACGCTTGAGCCCTAGGCTTGGGAGAAACTCTTTGTATACTAATGTAATTTAGTGTATATATGTTTTTCTTTCATCTTCAGGTTGCTTATCGAGTTTTCACTTGGTTGACAGATGTCAACGGAGTCTTCAGTCTACCTAGGATTCACAAACGGAACCAATTGTCATACAAGGAACTTGGCTTCCGCCACTTGGGTGGTTTATTCACCTGAGGGTCTATTGGTGTCTTCAGGTGGTGTATGCCTAGGTCCATCCACGAACAAAGTGGCCGAATATAGCATCATTATAGAACTTTTGTGCGATTATATCTCACATGGAATTCGTTCATTAGAAGTTCGCCTGGATTCCTAGTTAGTAGTATGTCAGTTGAACAAAAGTTACTACGTGCATGATCCTACTTTACTCCAACGATTCCTATGGGTACATCTTTTAGAATGACATTTTGATTTTATTACATATTATCATATTCCTAGGAGTTCTAATAATGTATCTGATGCTTATGCTAATTTCATTTTAGATTGGAATTTGTCACATAACTAAAGAAAATAAAACCATCTCATCAATGTACACATTGTAAAATATAAGTAAAACCGAAGATCCATTTTTTATATATTTCAAAAAATATGGTGTTTATAGTACAAAATTGGGGCTAATACCCTCAATACAAATATGCAGTCAATATTACAATATCCCATGACATCTACGCCTATGGCACCGTATGTGTGCCATGGTAGCAAACCACGACGTTTGCGAGATGCCAAAAGTGTCATACCCATGCTCTGGGTACACCAACCACTTGTCGTTGCATGGCTTCAGGAAGATCCTCTACCTGAACCATGGGTATCATGTAAGTCAAACGCAACATGTTGCCCTACATGTTTTGTAGGACCCTTTCAGCTTCTCCTCTCACTGACTTGTCTCCCCAGTTCCTTCGTCAATATTGAGGGAAGCCTTCTGGTCACCGCGGACCCACATCTGTGTTGAAAAAATGTCTAGTCAATACTTAAGCATCATCCAAAAATATTTGTTTCCTAATTATAAAAAAATACAAAAAAATGAAATATGTAAAAACATTTTTACATACCTATGTCACCGTAGGAGATCCTTGGTGGGAGTGGCATGTCTAGATCTCCTTTGAATTCGATCCCCTCGGAGGGATATTCATCTAGAGCGATGACCTGTCGTCGCCACCAATAGAAGAAATCCTCGTTGTAGGGTTTCAGAACCCTACCTCCCCCATGTCGCCTCATTACCTCAGTCCACCGTGCCATGGTTAGATTGCAAGGTCCACTGAGAAGAATCTTGACTCTAGGTCCCAAACCTGGAACCCACTTGAAAAAGAAACTACATAGGATAGAGGCAAACCCAAAATTTCTTTTACTCCCCTGTTTTCACTCTGTCAACTGGCTCTTCATATTTTCCAGTAGTGAGGTACACCATTCATATACTATGGGTATCATACACTGCACTGCGTAGAACATGAGCGGCCTCGATGCCTAGTGCAACAAGGTTAAACCTGTGATCTGGGTCAATACTAGTAAAATAATCTTCAGACTGAGATCATTTATTGCCCAGATAGCGACTTGACTCCCTACCTTAGGATTCCCTGCTACACAGTGGGCATCAATATATTCCTCAATCTTCATCATGTTCCCTACTCCCCATCATTTGAGGTTTACAACCTCTCCCCGACATGATAGACCAATCAAAAAGTAAATGTCCTTTACTTCAATTCTCAATGATTTCCCATCAAGATTGAAGCTCTCACTCTCATGGTCCCAGTAACCCACAATCATCTCGAGCAACGTCACCTAGGCTCTCATTCCTTTGAGCACCCAAAATTTATACAAGCCACGTCACTTTAAGGCCATTTGGGCCCCTAGATCTCAATCTACAGCAGCATCGACCTCCTCGTTCTCTCTCTCTCTCCATTCAAGAACCATCCTATCAAATACAAATAAAAATTTGAGTTAGAACCCTTCAAAATGATTGTTTGTGTGCCTGTACGTGGCCTACTTTACATACAGTCGTGTGTAGGGCTTGATATACGCACTCTGTAGTTTACACAGGGGTGTATACCTCATCGTATATGCGACCTGATCAGCTCAGGTACACCGAAATCTACACTTTACGCCCTCAATAACTAAAAATTTGGAACCTAATTCAAAATTTTGATCCACTGAAATTGAAGAGGAAGAGAACAAGAATTACCTGATCCAGACGGTTTGTGATTTTGTTTCTTGATGCTCCTACAATCTCTGTTTGAATCTCGGATGTATTTTGGTCCAATTTGCACTAGTTGGGTAAAAAATCAAAATGGTATATTAATTTTTTATTTTGTTAATATAAATTATTTTTACCCACTTTCTATAGTTTTAAGCCATTTTTCACCTAATGGACTAATACAAAGGTGGATCGAGTTGGTTTTTGTAGTTTTAACCTGGGATTCTTGCAGATTTCAGTGTTTTATGGGTCGTTTGTCGCCATGGATAGGTATTTTCATTACCTAGCATATAGGATAGGTATCCCATCCGCAATGCATTTTCACATTATCCTATAACTGTTACTCTTTATGCCCCGGGTATGAACCTATTTTTTGTGACACAGAAACTTCCATCTACTATAAAGTCGTGTCGTTATCAAGTGGTAGAGACTTACCGAACATGGGTTCCCTAGTTAGATCCTCTACTACATTTGGTGCCCATGCAGAGATTTTTTCATAGGACTGGGAGTCCCTCATAGATAATACATGAATTGATGTTGAGCCTCATTTCTCACTCATAAACATGCAACCCTATTCCCCGTGGACTCCCAAATGAGTTTAATTTAAGCTCTTTTCCAACTCGTCCCTAAAAAAAGAAAAGGTTGTTGAGTGATTTGTCCCTTTCACACTCATTAAATTGGACTTGAAAGGTCATGAGTCCTAGTTAAGCTCTTTTCCGGCTTGCTATCAAAAAGTGAAAAGATCACCAAGTGAACTTGTCTTTTTCACACTCATAAATTGGTTTTGAAAAGACGTCTATTTAGCACAAGTTTATCCCTTTTTCACACCAAGTAGACTAAAAGACATAAAAAAGGACATTTTTTGGCGTTAAGTTGTGATTGCATCTCATGCCCTTGCTTGCAGTATTGAGCCTATAGTCGGTTCTCTCTTTGCGTTATAAACCATTTGCCTCATCAGTTTTTCATCCTCAACCAAGTAGAGCCTTGTTTATATCCTTCGTAATTTGACACCCTATACCTAGGAGGGAACATTCCCCCGAGTTTCCATCTCCCACATGCACTTCCCTACATTGAGCATAGGTATGTTCCACTACTGGAACTAGTTTTTCTTACTTGAGACATGTGTTTCCTTCTCTGTTTCATAGCATTCATTTGTCTATGAAAAAACAAAAAAAAAGACGGGCGGGAAGGGAGTATTATCTTGTATCGGCAGCAGTCATGTTGCCTTTGAATAGAGAAAAAAGTTATTTGAGTCCATTCACCATCATAATTTTGGGATTAGCATGGACTTAGGAAGCTAAGCTCGTTACAGAGTCTTCTCTACTGACTGGTTACTCTTCCAGTCCCTATAGAGAATTTCATCGATGTCTCCTACATGTTATGGTTTCATCATTGGGTCTATGTTGTCACAGTCCTCCATATGTTTGATGCTCTTGTTCAAAGGAAGTCTATCAACCTATGTTGGGCACTCCTCATAACTCTTGACTTTGCATGTCATTCATACCCTCAATTTGTCTCAAAATCACATGATATTGTAGTCCTATCATGCACTCTAGCCCTACTTTCATCATTGGTAGGTAACCTTGAACCCAGCAATTGACATTTCATCATTGGTCATTGACTGGGTGGTTTCACTTTTGTTCAAAGGTAAGACGTATATTCACACATTGGGATTTGTGAAATGTCTTAGATGCCATTATCCTTATTGGTGGTTTCCACCTTTGTCAGCAATTTTCATCATTGGCTTCTATTTAGAGGGTCTTTTTTGTGTATCTCTTGCACTTGGCACATACGAAAGACGCACAGGGTCATTGGTTTGTGAACATGTTCTTCATCCTATTTCCACCACATCATGAAGCTCATGCTTTGTACCTCATGCTCACTGATAAGAGATGCCTTAATTCTCTCCTTTCAGCGGGTCTCTTTCCATCGACTTCAGCCTATTTATTCTGGAAATAGGACCTAAAGTCTTATGAGTGCCTTGAGGCTTGTAGTCATCAGTGGAAGGCTCTCTCACCATCGACAGTTGGGTATACATTAATGTCTCCCAATAGATCGATTCTTCAGGTGTTCAACACCAGCTCCTTTATTCACACTTGTAAGAATGTACTTGGTGCCTTGATACCTACTTTCATTATCAGTAGATTGTCTTGTGTTTGTTAATGGTATACCTCAATGACCGGTAATCAAACGATGTCTCATTTTGTTCAACCTCAACTTCTTTATTCACATGATGTAGACTTGCACCTTTGGCGGATTGTGTAGAAGACTTGAAGACATCACTATGTGGCCATAGCTTTCCTGAGTTGTTGCTTCCTTTTCATTGGACCAGTACCTATATGACTTCAGTGATCATGGGAGATCATATTGTACTCCATGGTATACATATACCTTCAAATTGGTTTTTTAGACTGGTTCTACTGAGCCTTGTTCGTGACTATGACATCTTTTGGCATATAAATGCATTTGCATTTGCCTATTCATGGCCATGGACATTTGTTTGGTATATTTTTCACGTGGATTTGAAGTGTAATTTGATTGGCAATCATGTATGCAAAGTCAGTGCAGAATGTAATGAGAAACAAATTTTGTCTATCTGGTCCCCTACCACTCCACTTATGGGTTATTTATAATGTATTTCAGCCATCGCAGATACTCCTATGACCTCACACATTAGGGGGGCATCTGTTAAAGAAATATTTGCCTCACCCTATGCAATCTTGCACAAAGGGCCTTATTCCATTTCCCTATGTAGACTTATCTTCCTTGTTGATAAAATCCAGAGACAAAAATACAAAACTTTCCACTTGTATGCATCTTGCACACTAAACAACAAGCGTATACACAGGCTACTCCACTACAGCCCACGTACATCGAGATTTATGGTAAAAAATCAAAATTAAATGTTGGGTTTCCATGTCACAATAGGAGATCTCTGATCTTTGGCCTTACATATAGTGGAAATGTTCTGACTTGGCCCTTCAGTTCCATTTCGAAGGCTATAAGTGGGCCAATTACGAGCTATGGAAAAGGAGAAAGAATTCAACTTTGAGAGCAAAGTTACTATGGAGAAATTATTACTTCATATTGAGTCTGCATCCCTTTGTCCTTTAAGTCTAAACACAGTGTTCATCCCCCAAGCTCTTCCCTTATTGATGGATAACCTCATTGTCTCCCTTCTATGAGCTTGCCTTTGATGGAGGATTGAAGTGGTGAAGGCCCAGCTGGAAGGAACTTAGTTTCTCGGTTTTGAACCGTGACGACACAAAAGTCTGTAATGTTTTCACTTCTGCTGATCATTTATTAATAGAAATACTCTCTTCCCGTCCAATTGATATCTTGCAAATATATGAGTTATTATTCATGGGCATGTTTTTTTTTGTATATTAATGGATTATGCTATCTAATGTGCTACCTTTTATATTATCACTATATGCTTGCTTTGCTTGTTTGTTGAGAAATTGTTGCAGGTATAAAGCTTTGGGTCAAAGTGCTCAATGGTGGACATCATCAAACATCTGGACGAGGTAGGTACCTTTATTGTCTCGCTTTCACATTGGTTTATATAGAATTTATTTGGGATAGAATTGATTTCTGCAGTCACATCCGTCTGTTGTGGTTTACCCTAGCCATAGAGAGATTTTCCTCGTAACACAAGGTTTACTAGTTGACCCTGCTAAGATTGCATTCATTGTAAATTTACCACCACCAAAATTAGTGCACCCATTAAGAGAAACACTGGGACATATAGGATATTATAGGAATTTTATAAAGGCGTATGCATAGATTACTGCACCAATGGAAGAAATGTTAAATAAGGACACTAGATTTCAGTGGAATGGGGATTGTCAGCAAGGATTGGACACTCTAAAAGAAAATATGGTGACAATACCTATATTAGTATTTAAATATTGGGAAAATAAATTTCATATGCATGTAGATGCATCAGCCATAGCACTTGGAGCAATTCTGGTGTAGCCAAGAGAAGGGAACTTAAACCATCCTATATCCTTTGCAATCCGAAAGTTGTCAAAATTAAAGTAGAATTACAACACCATAGAAAGAGAAAGCCTAGCCATGGTATATGCACTTCGTAAATTCGGGCATTATTTACTGGGTAAAAACTTTAAAATGTTCACAAACCATTCTTCCCTGAAATATCTAGACAACAAGCTAGTGTTGGGGGGGAGGATCTGTAGATGGCTATTATTATTCCAATAATTTTATTTGAAGTGATAGTCAAACTAGGAAAGTTGAATGTAGGACCTGATCACCTGTAAAGGGTAACTAATGGAGAAGAACCTACTAATTTGAAAGACAACTTCCGTGATGCACAACTATTTTAAGTATAGATAGTTGATGAATAAATCGTTGATATTTTTAAATACTTAAGTGCAAGGGTTGCACCACAATACTTTAGCACCATGCAGAAGAAAAACCCGGTAGTCAAAGTTGCAGACTATCAACTAATTGTAGGTAATTTATAAAAGATGGGCACAGATAGCATTTTGAAAAGGTGTGTATTGGAACATGAAGGACCCATAATTTTGGCAGAATCTCAAGAAGGTATAGTTGGAGGACACTATGCAGAAAAATATACCATGCAGAAGGTATTATGAGTAGGATTATGGTGTCCAATAGTCCATAAATATGCCAAGGATTATTGCCAGAATTGTGTTGTCTGTCAAAGGGCTGGTAAACCCAAGAGAAGGGATGAGATGTCCCTAAGACCACAAGTGACTCTACAGGTATTTGAAAAATAGGAAATAGACTTTGTTGGACCTATTAATCCACCAGCCAAAAATTTAGGAGCTATATATATCATTGATGCGACTAGATACTTAACAAGATGGGCAAAATCAGCACCAGTCAAAGATTGTAGTGCAGGGACAACAACACACTTCTTATTTGAGAAAGTGATCACCATATTTGGATGTCTCGGGATATTAATGAGTGACCAAGGAACTCATTTTATTAATAATACCATGAAGGATATGACTGAGGAGTTTGAAGTCTATCACCGGAAGAGTACACCATACCATCCTCAGGAAAATGGAACAGTTAAAGCTTTCAATAAAAAAATTGAAAATGCATTGACTAAGATTTGCAATGTGAACATAGATGATTGGTACTTGAAAATACCAACAGTATTATGGGCATACATGACCACAAGAAATAAGTTGAAAGAACATACACCATTCATATTGGTGTATGGACAGGAAGCAATGGTTCCATTAGAATTTTTGGTGCCCATTGTGCGTGTAGAAGAAATTACCAACATGACAAAAAGAGGCGTAGTACAAGAGAGGCTAAGAAAACTAATGCAAATGGAAGAGGACAAGATCCTGGTAGGATTTCACTAGGAATTGAAAAAAGAAAGGGACAAAGCCTAGGATGACATACATATTAAAAAGAAAAGCTTCAAGTAGGGAGACCTAGTTCTTCTCTATGAAAGTAAATTTTTGCAACACTCTGGTAAGTTTAGAATGCATCGGCTAGGGCCATATGAAGTAAATATTGTCACGGATGGGGGATATATACATATAAAGGACTTGGAAGGAACATAACTAAAAATAATGATCAACGGTAGTCAACTGAAACTGTAAAAGGACGGTCAACCTACTCACCCTTAAAAGTTACAGGGAACTAAGAAAGCCATGTATATAGTGCACTCTAGTATATATTAGGACATAAAAATGATAAAAATAAACAAAAAGGGGAAAAATAATAAAAAATGAATAAAAAAATAGAAAGAGAAGAAAAACAAAAAAAGAGGTAGAACTTGACAAAACAACAGGAAATTGGGAAAAAAGTCACGTGCAGCAATTACTGCGACAACATCAAAAGACAGCACGCAAGAAAAATTACACTCGGCGAAAATGCACGCAAAAAGTGAAAAACAGTTATGACCGGGTCTATAAAGGGTAGAAAGCACGCGTTAGTTCAACACTTAGTGATTTTTTGAGCAAAGAGAAAGATATAAAGTGTGTTCCCTAGATATAATTGTATGAAGAAGAAAGGGAGTGTGAAAATTAGATAGAAGATGACACCACCAAATTTTGGAGCTCTGGGCCAGTATGTACGAGTTACTCAATAGGGCCAAAGGTGCAAGGAAAGAATGAGATAGACCAAGAACATGGTCATGCTTGAATATTTCACCACTTCGGACACAGAGTCAATCATCCCAACATGGGTTGAAGAGGAAACATTGACAACACCGCAAGGGGAAGTAGGGCAGCATTCTGGGACCCCGAATGGTATCCCAAACCCTAATCCTGAAACGCCCGCTAAACCTGATGAAATGATGGGTCAACTATAGGGCCATGAAGAAGAAGAGATGTTGGTCGAGGACATCACCAACTGGATAGACTCTAAGAGGGAAGAATATAACACAGAAACAACAGAGGTAGGCCCATCTATTTTTGGGTAGAAAAGAAAGGCGTAGGATGCCACAGACATCATACTTCCATATCTCCCAGATGCAGTGGTCACTGTGGACAATATGTTCGAAAAAGTACCAAAACCTAGGTACTTGAACAATGATGTGCGCGATGCGACCAAATTCCTAGATTTGGCCGAAGAAACCTATATGGAAAACACAGAGGAAATTGGACCCCTAGGAAAACCTATCATGGATCATGTGCAGTGGATAACGGGGTTGTATAACTCCGACATAATGAACCTCTTGGATATACCGCACTTTGGGCACGATAAAAACATCGGGAGTTGCATCAAACGGTTAGTATCTCGAGTACATGGTGGCATCCTTTGGATGGATAGGCCAGTACATTTGGATGTGGCATTGATCACCAAGATCACAGGATTACCTACAGTCAATGCATATCCAAAGGAGTACTTGGATAACAAGGTGCGCGAGAAGGAAATTGTCGAGCTAGTAAAAGCACAGTTTGTCACCAGTAAGGGAAACAGGGTCATCGTGCTCAAGGATAGTAATGACAATATGACGAGGTTTGCCAGCAAACTTATGGCTTGCAAGTTGTTGAGGAAATGCAAAAAATAAGAAGCTCCAGTAGTAGTCATAGTAGTAGCCACACAGTGCGTGAAAGGAGTAATGTTTAGTTGGTCACCGTACCTGCTGAACCAATTTTTGGTGGATTGCAGAGATGCACAGGATAATGAAACCGAGTTTGATTACTCTTGGCTCATCATTCTTATAGCCTTGGTGGGGTGGCAGGAGCCAATTTTTTCAGTATTCCTGGATAGGAAATGAAAATGCTATACGTCCAAATATGAGTCCCTCTGGTAGGCCAAGGACAATAAAAATCAAAAAGTAAATAACACAGTTTTTGTGATGTTGTTGGAAGAAATACAACAATGCACAACCAATGTGTGGTGCATTCTTGTGGAGGTAATCCAGGAAAATGAAGGGATAGCCAGGTTCAAGGCATCCATGCATCACATGTGGATCCAAGTCGCAAGGGATCCAAAGAAGGTATGGTTGGAGATGAAATATTGTGTCACTAGGGAAGAATTTTACTAGATAATTAGAGACCAGCCTGTGTAATGGAAGCTTCCAGTAGAAAAACCAACAACAAGGCCAATCGTGACACAATGCACCAAGCCCAAGGAAAATTCTGAAGAAGTTTCCTCAGCGAAAAAAACATCCCAGTCGATAACACTAGAGAGGTTGCAGCATGAAATTAGTTGTCAGGAAGCAGCACAGTGCCTAAAATACCAAGGAAGAAAACAATAACGACAAGGGAAGACAACCAACAAGATACCAGAAAGGGGGATACATCACATGATGGTGAAGAAAGGGTACAGGTTACAACAAGTTGGGTGCAACACTCATAGACAACAAGGAAGCTAGCATAGGTAGAAGAAGCATGCAAAACAAGGAAATGTGTCATGGAAGACCCATTCATCACTCTGACAAAGGATGATGTCGATTTTGTCACAGATAATGTCCAAGACAAGGGGGAAGGGGTGGCTCGTATTGTAAAGGCACAAAGAGAAGAGATCATGTCCAAGCTCATAGAAGTCCATGAAACTCTACA
Organism: Picea engelmannii; assembly: GCA_009831015.1. Classification (NCBI taxonomy): domain Eukaryota; kingdom Viridiplantae; phylum Streptophyta; class Pinopsida; order Pinales; family Pinaceae; genus Picea; species Picea engelmannii. The sequence goes on from ML780002.1 coordinate 1,739,822, forward strand.
AAAACTATGGAGTCAAGCAGTATCATAGGCCACAACGTAGTGACAGGAAAAGACACAGCGACCCCCTCTACAAAAAGAAGGAGAGGAGACAATACATTAGGTAGTATAAGATAGGGAGACATTCATAGTCACTTGAAAAATTATCAAAATGGATCATGAGATTGTGCAGAAAGCCATGGGGAAAATTGAGAAAGTTGAATTCTTCATGGCATATATACCCACCAAGGAACTATATGGACTCTAGGCCAACATAATGCAAGTGGTACAATCCAGAGCCTGTGCATATGCAACTAACCTGGAGGTGGGTAGGGGAGTCACTGAAATGTTACAAATCACATGCAACCAACTGGCCTCAGAGAAAGAGGATGAGAAAGAATGCACAGATAAGCTATAGTAGGGGATAATAACGATATATGATCGCATCCCAGACAGAGCGCAAGCACTAGAGAGGAGCACATAGGAGAAGATAAAAATTATTTCACAAACAATTGAGGGATATAGGTAGGAAATCGAGGATCTTAAATAAAATATTAATCATATGATTCCTATGGAGGTTCAATAATAGAGGGAACAACAATACGCACTCTAGATAGCGAAGATGGAAAAATAAGCGAGGGAAGTTGCAGAGTTGTTCGGTAGAACCGTGTAGATATGGAACATTTTAGAAGAAGGATAAGGAGAAAGTTGTCTGACATTAAGCAGGTCCTGGAAAAGATACAAGCATCCCAACTAGAAGAGAGGGGAGAAGAATTGATCCCCCGAGTGACTGAAGTGAGGGGTAGAACCGCGTATAATGAGGAATACATAATCCAACTCATAGTGCAATAAAGTCCTATCTGCCAGATCAAAACAGATATACTGTAGTTCGAGGAGACCATAGCACAGACACCACTTAAAGACCTGGCGTAGGTATAGTTGGTATTGTCTAAAATACCAAGGAACTGTACAAGATACAAGTTAGTGTCATAGAGGAAGTGCAATCACGATCCAAAGCAGATATGAAAAAATTGAAAATCACCATAGATGGAAAGGATTCACTAGAAATTGTGGTAGAGTGAGTCCATCTGAAGACACGGGAAGAGAAGAAGTGTGCAGATAAATTGGAGAAGAAGCTAAAGGAAGTCTTCACAAAAATTCCAGACAATGTGAAGGCAGTTGTAAGAAGTGATAAAGAACATATTCAAATCATCGCATGGATGCTCGAAGATTATAAGAAGGATATCGAGGAACTCAAGGAAAAATTAACACCAATCTCAACTCCTGAAGTTACAGCTAAAATGGAACAACATGAATCCCTGCAAATGGAAATGATGGAAAGAAAAGCCAAATGTTGGGCCCTTCGTTTTTTATTAGTAGAAGTTGTGCAAGCAATACTACAGTCCCAATTTTGGTTAGAAAGTTGTGAAAGTCACAAGAAATATGGACAGAGGAATGGAGAAAGAAACAAAAAGTGGTTAGAGGGACAGTGCAACACCATCCCAAAGAAAGAGGTTACAACAAGAACAAAAAATAAATAATTTGAAATCCAATTGGCTTATATATACTAGATGTATATGATTGTAAAAGGTTGATGAGATTATCATTCACTCCATTTAGGTTCTCTTATTGTAATTAATGTCCATCTTGGGAAAAGGGTAAATAGAGCTCTGAAGAATGAGTTCGGAACCAGAAAATATTGTAACAGAGTAATGACTTGTTGTAATAACGAGAAACAAGGGGCCAAGGATAGCCTTGTTTCTCAATAGTATAGAGTTGTTGTTAGTTTGGAAATACCAAGTAGTGTATGTACCTATTGAATTGTATCTAAGAAACCCTTTTGATATCAATATATGGAATGACCTAAAATTTTGAAATATTTTATGTAATTCTTTGTCTATGTCTATGAGTTTTCATTCTACTTTACTTATTCATGTGTGATAAGATCAATATGTTATAGTTTGTTTGCAAAGGTTGTTACAACTCTCTTGTCTTTACTATTAGTTATGAATGGGTTCATATCTGCTACTTATTAGTTCATCTTGCGCAAGACTATGTTGAATCTTGATGATTTTGAAGATCTACCTAATTATTCTCCTTACCCTTCCCTGTCTTTTTTTCTTGGTTGTGCTTCGGGTGAGACTTTTTCTCTATAGAGAAGATGAAAATTACAGTTCTCTAGAATACTCGATACCCTTTGTTGGTAACCTAATGACCCTTATCTGATCAATTTCGCACCAACAAAATGGTTCTATTATTGGGACCTTCATTAAAAGGGAACCTATAGGGATAATGCTTCCATGGATTCATCGATATGATATTCACCAGTGGTGGGAGAAAAACTGTGATGCCTTCATATGGAAAGAAGAAGAGCTGTGAGGAAAATTTGTGAAAGATACATGAGAGGTTGTCTTTTACTCAGAAAGATCGCGTGACCAGTACGAGATATTATGGGTTAATTTTCTAGAAGAACTATTCCATTGGATAGATAGGCTCCAAGAAGCTCCAGAATTCCAAGAATGAGTCAAGAAGACCTGTACTTGGGATACATAAAATATTGTAGAACTTCATCAGCTGGATTGTTCGGTAATGCGAGCGATTGATTTATGGGTCAATACAACTCTGGAAGGATACATTATTGAATTTGTAGTTGAGAACCATCAATATTTTTCATGGGCAGAAGTATATTCCAAGAAAGATGCAAGGGGAATACTATTGAGAGAAATCCCCCTGTGGATTAAGGTTTTTTTGATGGAGGAGGGGATGTTGACTATTTCCCTACTGATATGGTAACCTAAACACCCTCACTTGGGGTGCAGTGATTTTGGGGTGGAATTGGGGCCTGAGAGAGGGGAGAGGGTTCTTTGAAAAATGGGGGAGCAAAAAGAAATGGACTCAAGAGATGAGTGAGCCTTGAAAAGAGTCGCCATAGTTGAGAAGTGGTGGTGCGGTAAGATAAAGAAAGCAGTGAAATAGTTTGAGAAGTTGTGGAAAGAACTTGGACCAGGAGAATTTGAGGAAGGATAGAAGAAAGAGTTGAGAAAGATGAGATGACAGGAAAGGCTAGCTAGTCAAATATTAAGTGAGAGATAAGCGTTGACAGAAAGAAGTCCCCAAGAGGGTGGACAAGAAGAAGAAGGTGTAGAAGCATGGAAAAAGGAAGTTAGCATGGATCTTGCAGAAGAAATAGAAGGTTCATCCCCGATACTAGGAAATATCAGGAATCCGACTAAAGAGATTGCTCCAGAGGATGAGAACGAGACCCCCCATATCAAAGAAAATCGCCCTGAAGCCAATGGCGCCAGCCTCGAATAAACTGTACCCCAAGTGTCTTATATACCAGTGGTAAATTCTATACTACCTTATTATGTTATTCATGTTCCATTACAGTCAGTTAGTCAGTCACAACCGGTAAGTGTGAATATGGGAACGATATTGAGATCCCTCGGTAGATCGCAACCAGGACCTTTAGGTTTTAGATTGATAGGAGAAGTAAGATCGACAATGGCTGGAAATGTGGCAGGTTCGATCACTCGATACCCATAATTATGGGGTAAAGGATATGAGGATGTTAAGAAGCATCGGTTCCTATGAAAATCAATTTGGAGGTCCAGAGGGATTCTAGACACAAATAAATTGGTCAAATTCCATACTACCTTGAGAGGTCGTGCTCTCAAATGGTACATGAAGGCTATTGAGCTAGGATTTCTAGGAGCACAAGGACTAGAATTCACACTTGGCCAAGAACGGATAAAACTCATAACGAATTTTAAGCTACCTCAGTCAAAACAACAAGCTTTGTTTGAGTTGCATGAAATTCATCAAAGGGAGGGTCAATCGGCCTGGGAATATAGTCAGAAGTTTAAATATGCTATAGGGAGGTTGGCGCATCCAATTCATGAAGATAATCAAAGAGAATGGTCTATCTAGGGATTTCTACCTCTGACACGAATTATGTTAACTTAACAACGGATAGCCACTTTGATAGATGCCTTGGAACAATCAATGAATATTGAAGCCATGGCAGGATATCCAGGGAGCCTAAGAGTGACTAGATCCCTAGAAAATGAAAATTTGGCGCAACTACAAGGACAGATATCGACACTAATAGAGAATATTCAAGAATTGACAATACCCAGACCAGGACGACCGCAAGTCTGGTGTATCGGATGCTACACAGAGGGACATCTAGAGAAAAAATGTCCACATATGAGGGGAATGGAACCTCCTCAAATCTGATGGGACCCTCATCGGGACCCATGGGAGGAGTTTCACAAGTATCTGGGAATTTACCATTCCATACCCCAACCCTGTATCATACTTTTCCAGGTAATCAAACATTGTCGTCGGTTGAGTACTGCGAGATCTTCTGAATTCATGGGCATGGGCCAAGGAAATGCCCCATTATTCATAAGTATTCAATAGTATCGAATATTGTGCATTGTGAGTTCTATGCATCTACCACGCATGCTATGAATGAGTGTAGAGCATTGGATGCACTCATTGATAGACTAGATCAAACATCATTCAAGGTTAATGAAACCCCTCAAGGATTGGGAAGAGGTCGAGAAGGTGGAGCTAGAGGAGACTTCAGAGGAGGAAGAATTGTGGGAAGAGGAAAAAGTATATGTTACAATTTTTATAAGCAAGGTCACATGGTTAGTGATTGTCCTCATCTTAGGTAGCCATGGTGCTCTCATTGCAGAACCAACGGGCATGCAACTAAATAATTCCCAGAGCTAATTGTGAAATGGGAAGATCGGTTACGTTAACAAGGAGATAATATTATAAGCTTAGAGATAAAGAGGGTCATCAAAAGACAGCTACCCAACATTAATATCGTTACTCGAGGAGGATCAAACACTGGCATAGATGTTAATAATCTGCCTAAGATCCAGAAAGAAACGCCTAAGAAGGACAGGTATGACCTTCTGAAACATAATTTATTCTTTAAAAATGCAATAGAAGTATTCCAGAGTATCCTTGGCCCTCATATGGAAGTAAATCCCCCTCAGCCTATCATTTATCCTAATATTGTCCAATTCCCTACTTCACCCCCTACCCCCCAAAACCTCATAATCTTGATAAGACAACCTAATCAGTCACAAAATGTAGTTGACATTTGGTTTCAGTTATTTTCTGATATTCTTGGGAATGGCCAGCTGACAGAAAAGTTGTGCAATGCCCTATACCTAGTTTTATGAACTAAAGAATCTCTAGAAACTAGAATAAGGACTAATCGTCCTGAGAAGAATACTCAGAGAGTGAAAAGAAGGAAAATATGGACTGGGAAATATTTTATATTAGTATCCCATCTAGATGAGATTGAGATTGAATCAGGGATGATTTTAACGATGGAAATTTATTTTAAAATGTAGAAACCTTGGCGAATATTACTAATCCTTCATATGTCAACTATAAATGTTTGGCGATATTTTTTTTTAAATATTCAAATTTCTAAGTATTTTATATAGTTTTTATAAAATTTTGGCGATT